>QLNU02015003.1:135586934-135621183 GCA_006491805.2 Dysdera silvatica | reverse complement strand
AGTGATCCGGCTTCGCTCAACCGAAATCCGGATTAACTAGTTGAAGTCTGAATTTGAGGCGCCCTGGGCACAGCGATATTTTAGTACCCCCTCCCTCTAAATACGACGGAAAATCGCGGAATATATAGGATGGGCAGCATTTATGTGTGCCTTATGTTATTATTATAAGATAAAATAAGGACATTTTTATGAATAAATATCTTTTATTTGACGACCAAAACGATGTTTTCAGATGTTTGTTTTGTAGAATTTTTAAATTTGAAATTAAGGCAAAAAGGGGTAAAGGGATGGGGTTTTCCCAGACAGAGGGTTGAAGCTGAATTCCATGATGATAGAAAGATGGCAATTTATAATTTACGTTACTTTATTTTTTTTATTGCCTTTAAAACTTTTAGTTTATCGTATAAACTCAGGTAGTTACGTGTTGCATTCGTTGTATTGTATACTCAATATCTGTCTGAAAAGAAAGGCTTCCGCTACGACGTGAAAATAACTGGCGAATAATGAATGTGGTCAAACTAATGGGCCAGAAGTAAGAAAAAACCTCCCCCATTTCTAAGAAGAAAAAAGGGGGGGGGTAGACTGCGGATGAAACAACGCGTCAAGATTTTATATTGCGCTATAACATAGGACCATGCAATAGGAAAATTTTGAAAATCCTTCAACTTGAAGAGGGGGGGGAGATACTTATAAAAAGGCAAATTTTCATCTGTATGCTTGTTTTCCTTTGTTTGAGCACTAACTTTCAAGCTAAAATGGTCAGTTCTTTATTCGATTATCCGAGGAAGTCCCGCAAAGATTATTCGTTATAGCGGATAAATTTAGCATTAATCCTATGGGAATAAATTTGGTTACAAAAAATTTTATTCGTATACATAACGAGGTATTCAATTATCCACGACTCGATTCAATCAGTCCGTTGATTGTTGTTGCAAGAGCAATTTGTATTCAAAAATAATTTGCGTTAAAATGATTCAATTATACACCTTACGACACTATTTTGGGATGAAGAGGAAAGGGTATTACTGGAATAAAAATGAAAAATATTATTATCATTCTAATTAAAAATACGTAATATAAATATTATTATAACAAAAATCAATATGCTAATCTATGTGAAAGATTATAAGCGTAGAATATTTAATTTTATGCACTTTACATTATGTTTAATGCAAACAATTTTAGAGAGATTCTATTTAAATGTATATTCAACAATGGTAGTTTGTTGTACCTTATTTGGACTAAAAAAATAAGAATTATTACTAGTACATATAAATAAAATTATGCTATTGGTAATTTATTCAGGTTTGAAGTGTTATATGTTAAATCCGTTTATCAGAATTGTGGCATTTGGTATTTTCAGAAAGCATGATTCCAAAAACAAAAGAGCACTTCTAGCTAACCACTAAGCTATACACCGATAATTTTTCCACTGCTCTTTTTTACGGCTTTGTAGTGGTAACGCATTTTCCTTGCACGCCGTTTTCCTAAGTTCGGCTCTCAATAGTGCCAAAAACAAAAAGAACGCTTACCGACTAGAGTTGAGTTCGGGTTCATTTTTCGAGGCCCAAGCCCTAAGACTCGTAATTTGAGCCCGACCGAGCCTGAAATACTTTATGGAGATTTAAGTCCGAGCTCGAAACTTCAAATAAGATTTAAACTCCTTGACGTACGATTTAAATTCAAAAAATAATTTTTGTTACATTGCGCTGTTTAATTTCCTTCGAATTTTCATATACACTTATTTCTACAATCCTCGAAAACGAATCGCGCAATTGTATTCTTTGAAGAATTTCGGTATAGAAAATTCATTTTTTGGCTTCAGTTGCATTCGTCAGATGAGCCCTCCTCACTGCTATTATCTCACCGACTACCTGCTCACTGTAGTCCAGAAGTTGGTTTCCTTGTCAAGAAGAGGCTGGAATTCCTCAGAAAACAGTAATCCCTGGTGTAGCATGATCTTTGCTCTCTTTATAACACTTTTTTTCTAACATTTGTAATGAGTTTTAAAGGAAGTTTATATTTTCGGCCCAAAAGCTAGCCGGATATTAGATATGCGGCTAAATCACTCTTCATTTTATAACCTTAATATATTGATATATTGTATATGAACATATATATTAAGGAAAATTTACATAAAAATATTGTATAAATTACACCTGATAATAGCTCTATAAGCAGATATTTAATAGGTGATACTTTTTATATGTAATCACATATATTTTTCACCGTCTGGGTTTTAAATTCCAAGTAAATTCGTCTTTATGTAGCTTTTTAAACCTTTCGATATTGATTTTTCTGGTTTTACAGGAAAAAGAAAATAAAAACTTAAATTATCGAAACTCGGCGAATCAGTTTCTGTTGTAGCTGACAAGGAGTTGATCAATACTTGATTATTAATATCTATCCATGGTCACATTTTTTAATACACTTATAAATTAAAAACTAATTAGTTAGCATAATAATGATTTTGAAATAATCAAAAAGTAAAACCATAAACATGTTTACCGTTTACTGCTGGAGCTGCTACACATTAGAACAGTATCCTAACCACTCAAGTATTACTGTAAAAAAACTTTCGGCCGCTTTAGGAAAAAAGATCCACGTTGGTCTGAGGCTCTAATTGCCCCATAAGCGTACCTCTAGGCAAAATAGATTCACTGTATTTCCGGGTTTGTAAAAGAAATACTCCGAGAGCAACTTCTGGAGAAGTACCATCCAAAACAAGATGTGTCATGCTCCTAATCCCTAGGAGAAGGAAAGGGACGAGAGCCGGACAATGGACAGGATGTTAAAACTGGTCCGCAACCTCACCCCCTCAAGCAACAAGTTTCATCCTATGACAGAAATATTCTCTCAGAGCTTCAATGAAAGCGAAATTAGTGATATTGCTAAAAAACAATTCCAAAGTAGAATAATAGTTCTCATGGCATAAAAGCAACAACTTATTAAAAAACATGTCAAAACAATGACGCAATTTCAATTTAAAAAATGTAGTGCCCAGATTCATTTATAACTTCTATTTGATTAAAATACATGCGTCAACTCAAGCCTCATCTTGCCCAATATCACAGTTACTCAAATTAGGCTATAATACACATTTTCTTTTTCATAGTCTAAAGAAATCGAAATCAATATTGTCTACGTTATTAAATTTGTAAAAATGCGAAATCAAAGAAATCAATTTGTAAAATACAATTTATGTAGCACATTTCCTATCTGGAGGAGAACCTCGTAACAAGCCATAGTTTTCTCCATTTCTACCCTGAATGGCGTAGAATGACTCTTGCTGTCCTTACGCCATTAAAATACAACCAACCAACCTCCATTTCTAACCTAATCATTAGTCATTATTGTCAGATTCGCTTGTAAAGGACTTCGGAGTTCGTTGAAGTTTAATCCTCTATCCATAGATGATTAACCATAGTCATACATTTTTTCATAAAATTACAGAGTTTATAATATTAGTATTTTTTGCATTTTCGGCGCACATGAAATAATTTTAACTGCCCATTAAAGAACGGTTTGCGGTCAAATTAAAATTTATAACGGATTTAAAAATTAGAATTCTTTATTAGCTGTAATAAAACCGTTTTCAATCCAGACTCTTCAACTGGATCGATTTTTGTGAAAAATTGAGGTTATTTGTCTATAAAAGGGTAGACATAAATGTATTTGCACATATCCCATGATATACGTTATGAGATTTTCTACTTTCAGTTTAACTTGTGGATAGAATTCTTGCCAGCCGCGTAATAAAAAAAAATTAAAACTTTTTTTCCCCGCCAAGTTTACAAAATATTAAGAATTTTACAAAATATTTTCGACTTCTCACACCACACGTATTTTTGAATATGTACTACATGTTTACGCCTACCTTAGTTAAGCATTCTGATTTGCTAGTCTCCTTTTTGGGGCCGTAGCCAGGGTAGGTCTAAGGGGGCTGAGCCTCCCTCGCACTGGAAAATATTTTTTCTCAAAATAAAATATTGTACATTTTGGTTTTCTATGAAATTATACACGATAAGGGAAATTATTCTTTGACGTTAAAAGTGTACTTGAAATAATTGACGACGACACTGCGCGTTATTAAATTAATTGAAAAAGGACAACAAATTAACAGTTTGCTTAATTAAACTGTGTTGGTTGTTGTCCTTTTCAGTTAAAAATGTATTCAACATAGCTTTCTACGGTAGATCTTATGTACACCATGTTTTCTATAAAGTTCTAAGTCTTCGTCTACTCTATGGTACGCATAAATTTTAGTATATCTCTAAATTTTTAATGCAAAATTTAGGGTTAAGAAATTTATTCATTAGTGTTAAATATATTAGTTTTAGATACCCAGTATCCTTAAATATATTAATAAAATGTATTAAAACATTGCCTTCCCTCGCTGCTTTTTGTTGTGCTCTGAAGGTCTTAGATCTGTTACGTTTTTTAGTTGTTTTTTTCCTTATTTGTTTGCATCCTTTAAGTTTATTTAAGTGTTTTTATTGTATTCCGATTGACGATTTTGTAATTCTGTATTTTATTTTGTAATTCTGTTTTTGATTCTGTTTCTGATTTTGAAATTTTGTGTTTTACTCCCAATGTAAGAGTATTTGTAACCTGTTGGATTTTGATAAATTTATTATTATTAACGAATGTTAATCTCTCCTATAGGTCTCTGAGCCCCTCCCCCTGTAACTTTTAGGCCCTCTCCTCCGTAAAAGGTATCTAGCTACGGCGTTACCCCTTTTTCCAGTCTAAAAACCTCTTCCATTGCAGATGAGCAATGCAAAAGATACAATACAACTATAGGCATATGCATATGGTGTTTTTCCACTTAAGAGCATTCAAAGTAGAGCCTGCCAGTTCAATGCGATCTGTCCTTTGACGACGACTCCCTAAGCGTATGTTGGACGGGGTGGACCATTGAACACCCGTTTGAACCCCCCCCCTACAAGATACAGAAATAGCTTCCCTAATTGTCATCAATAGAAGGTCGCAATGAAAGCGTTTGAGTTTGGAGAAAAAATTCCTATGGGTGTGCACTGTCCAGTTAGAAAGGAAATGGGTGCGTTTAAAAATGAAATGACATGAAAATGCGCCAAACTGGTTTTCGTAAACTAACTAAAATTGCATTTTAAAAATATTAGTAGATTAATGGGGGGACTCAAATCCTTATCCAAATTTATTGGGGGCTCGAGCCCCCCCCCAGCCCATATAACTCTACGCCTCTGGTTCTTATATACAAATATGTTTCTTTATCCTCCTCCTGTGCTGGCGCAGCCTTCTTTATTGGAGTTGTATTTATTTATTATTTTGAATACATCTATGCGAACTTTAAACATATATACATATTAAATTTAAATAATTGGCCCAAAATCTTGATTGATTAGTTGAGAAACGAGGCAACAAACATAACGAATTAAATTTAATGTGTGTTATGCCATATAGTATGTTACAATATGGAACACTCATGCATACTTAGCATGTTGTACAGTCGCTGGCGTACGCAGGGGGGTGTTGATGTGTGTTGTAACCCCCCATTGAGCCTATAACCCCCCTTATGAACTTTCTGCGTATACTTATATGTACAGTGTTTTATATATTAGTTTAAATTAACACAATCACGTCACGCAAACGCAATACATATACACTAACACATGAATCGATATGTATCCAGAAATGCTCAAATTAATAATTTAATTGTGTAAAAAGAAATTCACGGAATACAAGCTATGAGAGTTTGTGATTTCAATACCAAACTATTTATATACTGGAATGCAGTAACAGATTTCTTTTTTTGATATCTTGATTTTGCATATGTAAAATAGGTACAAATGCTATATACTATGCATAATGGTAATCATAAAATAGCAATTTTAATAGTGTTGTAAAAGATAATAGTAGTTGTAGTAATATAGTAGGTAATGGTAGTTGTAGCAGTAGTTAATAATAGTAGTAATAGTGAAAAGTGCCTCAAATTTCTGAAATAAAAATATTGAACGAAATCCAAAACATATAAAACAATAAATATTTGCAAAATCGTGTTAAGACTAGCAATCGAGAGATCTAGAGAAATTTTCTAAACTTCTCCAGAAAATCCATGAAAAGCTGATATGGAAGAGAAACCCACACTTGCCCCTGTTGGATCCTCCTACGAATGAACGATTTTGAAGTTCAGCCAAACCGCAGAGGGCGATTGGTGGAATTTTCATTTTTTGAATTTTTTTATTAGGTTTAAATATTTCGACCGCTTTTATGGAACCATTTTCATCATCATTTCAACATTTTCATCATTATATTCCGGAAAACAACTCCTTACAATCTGATCTGTTGCAAAAGGTGACATACGGTCTAGTTTTTTTTTACCATTTATTCTTGATCGGGATTTTTTCTGGGCGGAGATACTCCAGATCAATGATGCGGCGTGTTGACCATAACGGAAATGACATTGGATTGAACGTGCAGCTCCTATCGGTAGTTTTCTCTTTCTGACATCCATCAGAATAGCCGCTGGTCAAACCATAGCATGTCATGCTCAAGAAAAAAAAAGTGTTCGTTCTGTTAGATCTGTTGAGAAAGAAAGAGATACAAGGATGGTTATTTATCATTGTGGCAATTAAGAATCTGTTCTGACAGAACCAATTTTTGGTGAAAAAGATCACGTTCCTGACCACCGGTATAAAAGCTGATATTGACATTTAGCTCGCAATGGATTTCTCTGTATTCGATAAACATTATTTAATAATAATCGGCTCCGATCAAAAACTACGCTTAAAATAGTTGACAGTAAGCTTCATAATGTCATGGACGATGCTAAATAGTGATGTAAAAATCTCAGAGCGTTCAGAATTTAATTTAAGAATCTGTAGTATATAAATGTAGTATATTTTTTACTAAATTTAATACAAATGCAATATGCATTATAACTTCCATGTCTATCGATGTTTTTATGCGCCCTCGTGGCTGCAACATGGAAAAATTGTTTCTGTATGTCAATTTCTTTTAAGGAGGAGCAAGGTTTTTTGCTTGCTGAACATTCTAAGACAACATTATTTTCAATTTTCTGAAAATCTTACTGACGATGCAGTTTAATAATTTCATAAGAGTGAACACCTGAATGCTTACTCACCATCGAAGTTTGTTGCGCAGTGAGGCGTTAGAAAGTTTATTACATAAATGTATATGATTACACTATATAACTATAATTTTTTCCATATATGTGTAACACATTAACATATATTGAATATATGTAGTTGAATTTAATCCACCGCACCTCCGATACATTTTTGAAATCCTTATGTTATTATAAGCCTATTTGCAAATCATTGTTGGGTCGAAAAATGGAATTTTATATTTTTTTGTTTTTTTAATTTTTTCGAGCGGATTATATTTGCTGATTCAGTGAATCATAGGTTAGTGGAGGCCAACCTTATTTTTAAGATTACATGCCCACTTGGCGCGATATTCCATTTGTTGAACCAAATTAGTATAAGATTTATTATGGCAGTATTTCGTATTTTATGACGGAAAAAAAGGTTTAATTATTGGTTTTATGACTATTCAACGCGGAATAGACTGGAACTGAATGATTTCATATTTTGGATAGAAACTGAATACTCAATAATAAATTAGACAGGGCTAATTGTAATAAAGGTGTAATCTGAAGCATTCTCAAAGAAGCTGGCTAAACTCTTAAATGCAATTTTCGAAAGTAAACAAACTAGTTTGGCTGAAATTATTTCACGAAAACATTCACGTGCGGAATTCGAAATAAAAATGAATGTCTCTCTTATGCACAAACTGAATTGCAACTTGCAATGTGATTATAAAAATTAAAGTAATTTGTTTTCTGCTATGACTTTCAGAAATAAAATAAAAAGAATATAGAACTTCAATTTAACGAATAGAGAAAAAAATAACTTTACAGCTACTTCAAAATCTAATACGTTTAAATTTAACAAGTTAACGCTAGCTCTGTATTACTGGACGTATTCTAAACTTTTAGAATACATCCCGCGTTCGCTTTTTCACATTTTTCGACCAGCTTGTTATCCCGCCGCGTGTTGCCAAAAAGGTTGTAATTGACGTGGTTTTAACTACCTTTTAATATTTAATTTCTCGATTTCCAAGGGTCTATAGCTGTTCAATTTCACACATTAAGGTTTTTAATGTGTCTACATTAAGCTCAATTAAATTCGTTAGATTCGGCATGTGGACTCCGAGGGTGGGGGTTTACTTGTGAGTTTTCCTGACTTTCTCAGTCTGTAATGTAAATACGAGCCAATCTCCTAAAAATTCCTCCAATGAGGCAATCCTCTCTATCTCTCCAAGGGAGGATTGGTGCCTACACGCTTTCCCCTACTTTCATATTTTGTAATAACTTGAAATAAACAAGAAAAGTTGAATATCATATTCAAATTTAGCCTTCTTATAAAGACCGAAGTATAGGAGGGGGCAACATATGATGAAGTCCGTGACCCACCACAAGTAATTACTAGGCAACGTATTTTTGTACGAGAAAAAGAGGAATCTTGACTTTGTGCCAGTGGAACTCGTAACGTGTCTTATGTTCAGTGTATCTATTGGATAAAGTGAAAGAAAATACAATGTTTCAGTAACGTACGCAAACATTTTATAAGGGGTTATGGGTGTACTAAGAGGTGGGGAGAGTTTCGGCAATCAAAATTTAATTGTATACAGGAAAACAAAAGGTCAGTGGGGTTACGACCCCAAACCCCTGCTCCCGGTGCTATTACAAATAGTTTTTATGTTACAACTACCAAATATTCAGGGTCCGACATTAGCTGAAGACATCTCCCCCCTCAACAACAAAACAGTTTTTGAACACAAAACCATTAAAATACTACTGCTGTTTGGTTGTACAAAAAGTGCTCACGAACTTGCTTTACAACTTTGTAATAATTTTACAAAAGTCTCTGATTGGAGCATAACCTGCCCACCCTCTACCAAACAAAAACAAAAACAAAAAAAACAGATGCGCTTTGGAACCATCGATTAGTTGTAATATCATTAATCAGATAATAACAATTATAAACACTGTATTAGGGAAAAACGCCACTGAATTCGAAATTTACAGGATGGTGTACAGTGCGCGAAAAAAATGTAAGGACAACATATAATTGAAAGAAAATATACTTTATTTTCATTTTATCAAAATGAACTTTTTGATATTTATGAGCTATAATATCACATTTTACAATAACATCTACAAAACATAAAACAACAAATATGAAACTTACAAAAGTTGACCTCATAAAAATTATCACGAAAGAAATATAGAAAAAGTATAAGGACATATTCTAAATTACATATGATTTCTCTTAATAATCAAGAAAACAATCTTTGTTTTCAATTACTTGAATAAGCTGGGAAGTCATCGATGCTGAAAATTCTTTTAAAGTGTCTATGGTAATGTTATTCCAAGCTTGTTTAATGGCTAACACAAGATCCGGTTTACACTGATATTGTGTGCCATTTCTATAAACTTCTCAGGCTAGAAGGCCAAATAAATTTTCTACAGGATTCAGACCTTGACTCCTCGCCAGCCAATCAAGTAAATTTACTGAATTGGCTTCAAACAAGAGTTTTGCACTCTTAGAAACGTGCATGGAAGCATTATCCTGTTGGAAAAAATAGTCACCTGAAGTCATTAGTGGGGCCTCAGGTAACAAATTTTCACCTAACATATCAACATATTTGTCAGAGTTCATTTTGTAGTTGATAAAGACTATTGGAGTGGTTCCGTTTGCTGCAAAAGCGCCCCAAATCATTACTATGTCCCCACCGTTTTGACGTTTGGAAAAAACTTCGTTGGTTTTACGCAGATTATACCAAAAATAGGGACAACCGTCTGGCCCATCAAGGTTGAATTTCTTTTGTCTGAAAAGGTTACATCATTCCATTTTGGACCGAGAGAAATGTAATTTTTATGTAAAGTCCAGTCTTCTTTCCTTACGTTGCTTTGTACAAGGCGAACGTAACATTAACTTTCCATACCAAATATTCGGATGTTTATTCAAAACATTTTGAACTGTTCGTGTGGAACATGGTAAGTCCAAATTTCTTCTAACGTTATTTGCAGTTTCTTTTTTCTCGCAAGCTTTTCTTACAACTATTCTTTTCTGTCGATGCATTAGAATTTCTGGTCTTCCTGTTAGTTTATTCATTCCATACATTTCAAATTCTTTTAGAAAATTATAAACTACACTTTTAGATCTTTTAATTCTTTTCGAAATTTCATGGCCACTCAATCCAGATTCTTTAAAAGCAAGAATTTTCCCTTTTTCAAGGTCAGAAGGTGAGTTCCTTTTGGCATCGTACAAAAATCTCGCAAAAATGAGGCAACTGTAAATTTTGTTTAGAAACCCAGTCTTTATATTTGAAATGGTCATTTTATGCTTTCAAATATGCAAACTTTACTATAATTTTAGATGAAAAATCAACTGTCCTTATACTTTTTCCCAAGATCATATGGGTTTAAAATTCACAAAATAAATTTATACCTATCTATTTTTGGAAAGTTTAACTAATTTACATGAAAAATAACTTAATTTTATCATGTTTTTCCCTAAGAAATTTGCATACGTTTCCGTCTAAAAGATTTCTAGATTTGGCGGGTTTTCGCTTGTCCTTATACTTTTTTCGCGAACTGTATCGGCATTACCAGAAAGTTAAGAGTTGAGTGGTCAGGTTTATTTCAACTCACAATCCAGAATATTAAATATTAATATTAAAATATTAATATTTTAATATTTTAAGGGTAAAAAAAAATTCGCGTCAAAACCTAGGCAATGGAGGTCATTTATTAATTAGTCATTTATTAATATAATGTTATTTATTAATTAGTCGTTTATTAATATAATATGTTATTTATTAATTAGTCATTTATTAATATAATATGTTATGTATTAATTAGTCATTTATTAATATAATGTTATTTATTAATTAGTCGTTTATTAATATAATATGTTATTTATTAATTAGTCATTTATTAATATAATGGAGGTTATTTATTAATTAGTCATTTATTAATATAATGGAGGTTATTTATTAATTAGTCATTTATTAATATAATGGAGGTTATTTATTAATTAGTCATTTATTAATATAATATGTTATTTATTAATTAGTCATTTATTAATATAATATGCTATTTATTAATTAGTCATTTATTAATATAATATGCTATTTATTAATAATTAGTCATTTATTAATATAATATGCTATTTATTAATAATTAGTCATTTATTAATATAATGGAGATTATTTATTAATTAGGGAGAGATTTAAGAAATAGCGATAGGCCGCCAATTCTAATAAACTGTTTATCACGCGTAAGAATATTGTAAATTTTATTTTCGTTGTTCGTAACACGGTGAAGATAACTTGCAAAGTCGCCAAATTGGGCTTACCCTTTCGCTGATAGTATAGAACCAATGAAAAGGTTATCTCGGAAAAATAAACAACCCAGTTGTTACTCGTTAGCGCCTATTGGTGAAATTAGTCCAATCAGTGAACAGATGGCTATTTCAAAAATGTTTCTCTAGTGCGGTGGTTTGAACCCTGTATATAGACCACACCCTCATAGATCAGGCTGAAAATAACCAATCAGAGCATGGAATATTTCTCTCCCCAAACGTACTAGTTCGTGAATACTTCGAAGTGTGGGGTTGTTTATTTTTTTTTTCTAAACTGTTTCTAGCGCCAAAAAAAAAAAGTAATACTGTTCAAATAATATTAATTCACGAGAGTACTGATTCATGAGGTTAGGTTTGTTTTCTTTCAATGCCAGTATCCAGAATTGTGAGGGTAGTCCCTCCACCACCAGGTATCCACTGATACAAAAAAAGTACTGTGGCAACTTCGAAAGCTCTAGAAATAGTTCCAAAAAAGCTGAAAAAATCCGGCAATACTCCTGGGGAAGCTGGCAACAAGAAAAAGAGTTGAGGAAACCGTAATGGTGTAAACATCAACAACTTGGCGAAGATTTTGGCAATGTGGCCCGTATATGCAATATTTACCCTCTCTTCCTCCGTATTTAAGGTTTTCGTGAGATATTAATTCCCTTATCAGAGTTAATACAATTTCCAAATGGTCAGCGCAAAAAGCCACCGGGATATAGGTTCTGTAATTTTTTTATTTTGTTTTTCATGGAGAAATTTTATAGAAAATTTTTGACGCTCAAGCTCAAACTAGAGGTTTTTCTTCTACGCATAGAAGCTCTAATTTGAGCTTAAGCTATTTGTTCATTCCGTGTGTGTAAAGTATAGACCACGGAAACCCCGACAATAATTTGGAATCACCTTGTATGTAGTAAAAAACACTCCTAAACGGACACTCTTGGATAGCGGACGCCTCTGTCTAATGGACACTTTTCCGATTCTCAGTCCCAGTGCTTGTTATTCCATAACTCTCTCCCCAATATCGGACCTACAATCAACTCCGGAGTTGTCCATTATTCAGAGGGTATATGTATATACACGTAGACGTGCACACAAACGCGCTGTGACGAAACACCCGTCACGTGAAATCCGTAACTCAAAATTAAAAATAAAAGCCCTTTAAAACGACGGAAAAAGAAGCACGGAAGCTATTCTTCTCTTTGATGAGTGGCGAGAATCTCTTTCGTCTTTCTGGTGACAGAATGGCGTATGCAAACATAGCGATAATCTGACCACGAGACAGTGAGCTCATTTGTTCGCACTGGTTCTGCGACGAGTAAAACTAACCAATCTCGAAAAAAAAGGGAAAGCCGTCGCACAATAGGCGCTTACATAAATTTTCTTCGGCCGGTGACAAGACGTCATTCCGGCGAGGGCCAGGATCCACAAAGCCACAAGATTAATACAAGTACCACAAAGAAAAATCGAACGCCAATACGACGTATCAGCAACCAGAGCTCAATTTGTTCACCATTATCGAATCGTCATCTCTCATTTGATATATTACACGACAGATTTTTGTTCGAAGTATCCGGCAAAATGTTTTACAGCGTGGCGGACGGTGGCCTCTTTCAATAACCATCAAGAAGAAACCGCCCATTAATCACCCCCACGCGTTTAAAATACTTTGGGGCTATCGATTCTTTAAATTTGAAGAAAAAGGCTGTTTTTGAGCGGTAGTGGGATCGGCTGTAGCAACCCCTCGTATAGATCATCATCTGTCAAGGAAGATAGTGGAAGAGGCGATCTCCTGCGAAAGCCCCACTATGCCAAGCAGCGGACAATTGATAAAACACTAGCCTGACATCTGCGGAGGGTATTAATCCTTCTTTGAACTCAGAGGCACTACTTCGGCGATTGATTCCTCGGGTGGGGTGAGGTGGCGATTCTAGTCTTCGATCAGCATGCAGCGATTAATGAGATGATCTCCTTGCTCTGGTAAAGGAAGGGAGAGGGGCAGGAGCAAAAACTATTTTTCTGAAGAGCAAACAAAGAAAAATCCCTTTTCCTCCGGGGAAACGATGTTTATCGGATAAGGGGAGGTTGATGTGACTTATTATTTTTCGAAGCCTCATCGGCTTTTCGCGCCAAATCCTGACAAAACCGCAGTGGAAAGGGAGATAAATGGACGCCTAAGTGCTGGAACCGGCCCTGCGATAACATCTATGGCACTTCTTCTTCTTATGGGTTCCTTTTTGGTTTCGTTTCTGCTCTTTGTTTTTTCGGGTGATGATACCGTTGGCTTTTCTCACTCTTTCTCCAGTCCGCTGTCTAAGCTCCAAATGAAGATAAAATGTGGTCACTTGTGTTATAAATCGTTGCTGCAGGTTTAATGCCTGACTCTGGTAAATTGAGAGGATTTATCTCGATGATTTCCCGCCTAAATAAGGAAAGTAGGATGGATGACTTTAAACTTTCAAGAAAAAAGTGATGCCAGCGAATCGCGTAGGGAAAGCGCGGCAATAATTTTTTCCCTAAGATGAGGTATTTTCCGGCATTCATTTCCCTTTTCAAAAGCTTTCATTTTTCATTTATTTTTCCCTAAAGGGATATCCGTTACTATTTAATTTCCGATTAGTGAACGCTTTTTAAAGATTACTGCTAGGATGAAGAATGGTTAATGCACTGCGCAAAGAACAAAAAAAAAATGCAGTTTAATTTAGCCATATTTAGATCCGCAATGTCGTAAGAAGTTCGGCTGGCTTTATACGTTCGCAAATTCTTTGTTACAGACTGCCAACTTTGTTAACTTTAGCATTTTAACTTTATTAATTCAGCTTTATTAACTTCGAAGAGGAGATGCGAGCGTGCCATGTTGCAGTGCAGCAAAGCTTGTAAAAAACAACAGCATATGAATTGTGAGATTAGTTCTAAACTATGCAATTTAATAAGCATATGAACTTGGGTATTGCGTATAATATTAATATAAAAGTGCATATTCCTACAGGGTGAATTTTACAGTATTGCATATAGTAAAAAAGTCGTTTCAACATGAAACTGAGCGTTTTCAAAACTAAAAATAACTTTCATTAGTTTTAGAAATAAATTTTCATGGAAGAACATGCAAACGAGTGAAATTTTATAAAGCTTAAAGTTCGATTTGTATAAAAAAAACGTTAAAGTGTTAATAAAATTTCTTGGCGCAGTATAGTCCATATGCTCTTGCGCCATAAAAATTTCAAACACACAAATAATAAAATTTCATTATAAGAAATAAATTTACATTTAGTGGAAACAATGAACTAACCATTGTGTTTGAATTAGAGAATTCATACATGCTATAAACTTCTCTCTCTCTCTCTTACATTTTTAAGTACTTTTGTGTCGTGCTGATTTATCGTATCTTTTCATTATCGTTTTCAAATTCTTTTGTCCAACTTTTCATTTTTTTTTTGTCAATTTTTTGTCAATTTCTTTTATCCAACTTTTGGAGATATAGCTCTTATAATCTTGAATGGGACAAAATATATACAAAACTAAAGGAATTGAAACATTATTTAGATCGTTGGTAATTGTGTTGACAGAAACCTGTCTATTTGCTTCGTAATGTAATTTACGACGTTTTCGAAAAAGGTAAACTGTTTGAAGGCCTCCGTCGAAACAATGCTCTATAAAAATTAAATAATTTAACTGCTTAAATTTAGCGTATACTTCAGTCAGTTTGCTTTACCTTTTGATGGTTTTATCATGGGCTTATATAATTTTGATAAGATATAATACTTATAATTTTGATAAGATATAATACTTATAATTTGAAGATATAATAATTATAATTTTGATAAGATATAATACTTATAATTTTGATAAGATAATATAATTTTGATAAGATATAATACTGGCACTTGATAAGATATAATACTTATAATTTTGATAAAGATGGTACTTTATAATTTTGATAAGATACCAATACTTAGACTTTGATAGACAAGCATACATAATTTTGATAAGATATAATACTTATAATTTTGATAAGATATAGTACTTATAATTGTGATAAGATATAGTACTTATAATTGTGATAAGATATAATACTTATAATTGTGATAAGATATAATACTTATAATTGTGATAAGATACTGAATTATTGTCTTGATATAATGAAACACATATTTACAATCTTAATAAAATATAATATGCACTGTCTTGTTAAAACATAATGCTTATAATCTTAATAGCACATGATGCTTATATTCTTGGCAGCACATAATACTCACAATTTTAATAAGATATAAAATCTAATTACACAAGTTTGATCAAGCATAATGCTTGTAATCTTAAGGGGGTACAGGACATCGATGGTTGAAAAAATATCAAAAAAACGAATTTTCAATTTTTGAAAAAAAAAGGGGGTCTTTGTGTCCCACTTCTGACACAAAGACCCTTTTTGTTTTGGCGCAGTATAGCTCAGATGCTCTTGCGCCATAAAAAACCCAAACAAACAATTTTCGAACTAGGAAAAACTACGAATCTTTCTGCGTATTTTAATAATAAATTTATTTTCGTACGTAATTTCTTTCATTTTCTAATGTGAATTTCAAATATGGTTGATTTAATTTTTGAGGTCCAAAAGGTGTAAAATAACTGGAAAGTGTCACTGTGATCCTTTAACACTTAAATACCAAAAAAATTGTCAATTAGCAAAATTAAAAGTTCATAGAAGATATAAACATAAATAAGGTATCACCTATAAAATTAGTGCTTTCTAAAATATGATCACTACACATAAAAGGCATACAAATATTATAATTTCAATTTTCCTTTCTTCAACTTTAAAGCCTGTTTTCTCTGATACATTTTTTAATATTTTTTTAATATTTTATTTTTTAATAAATTCTCTTTTAATATTAATATTTTAATATTTGCTCTTTTGTTATTAAATTTTAAAATCTTTTTAACTATTTAAGTTATGTATATGAAATTTGGGCAGTACATTGTTCATTATATTATCGTAATACGTACGATGATTTTGTATATTTTTCTAATTTTTGCAAATATGATTTGTTAAATATTATTGCGTTAATTATTTCGTGATATTGATGTTTAACATTTTTTTAATCAAAAAGTACACATCATTTTAAAAGTCCTCTTAGTAAAATGCAACGTTATATACTTTTCTTCATAAAATTATTTTATTGGACGGTATAAATTAAAAATTGCGAAAAGAGTTACGAAAACTATGAAACCATACTTATAGTTATATTAATAGTTTTTCTATCATTATTTTTTAATTTTATTTTTCATTACTATTACTTTTTGCCATGTATATATTTACATAGATACAATTATTTAGTAAAAAAATTGTGTTTGTTTTAAAAACTAATAAAAATAGTATTGTGATACCTGTAACCCCTTAATGATGCATGATTCTTTCAATCATGAACAGAAATGATGCTTATATTCTTGATAACTCATAATTCTTGATAATTATAATCTTTATAAAATATAACATTCAGTATCGTAATCTTGATAAGATAAAACATCCAACATCGTGAGCTTGATAAGACATTAAAATATAACTTATAATATGAATAAAATATAACAATTATAAAATGTTACTATGACGTTTGAAATCTTGATAAAGCATACTTATAATTTTATTGAGATATGTCACATAATCTTAATGAAGTATAACTTATATTGTTATATGGCACTTATAATTTCTATAAGATATAACATCTATAATCATGATTATTTGAAGCTTTATAAAAAAAATTTTAGGGGTTATTTTAAACAAATTACTTTGATGCTTATAGACTGAAATTTTAAGATATTAAAGTCACATATTTTAAAGTGGTGTTATTAAATTAAAATGGTAGTATTAAATTCAAAGTGGTGTTATAAAACTCAGTGAGGTTATAAAATTCAAAGTGGTGTTATTAAATTTAGACTGGTGTTATTAAATTTAAAGTGATGGTATTAAATAAACGGTCTAGCATTAAGTTTGTCCACTTGTCCATGCCTACATATAGGCAAGCGATCAGAGTTAAAGTAATAAATATAAAACATATATCCTATGCTTCAATGATTTCTTCGCGTCCATTGGTTAGGACCGTCGCCTTCGGACCCACAACGCTAACCTTCGGCGGCCACCCTTCCCATTACCCTCCTTGCATAATTCACTCACTCACGCTAAGATCGACATCCAGCAAAGGCCCTCCTGTGGCGCAGTGGTAAAATGTTCGCCTAGCCTGCCGTTAAACCGGGTTTGAATCCCAACTGCGCCAGACAAAAAGAAATTACCGAATAACTGCTCATTATAGTCCGGGCGTTGATTCCCTAGACCTTAAGAGGTTCGGACTCCCCGGAAAAATGTAAGGCCACATCTCTGCGATGACGTCATGGTGACGCGTGCCATTTTCTCTGCCCACGAAGTCCTAGGTTTGGTTCCCCTAGCAACAGAGATCCAAGCTGCTCGAGAAATTGTAGGTCCAGGTGTGGAACGGCCTTTGTTGTCCTTGCGCCATAAAAGCCAAATCGAGTGTGGCATACTACCACAAATCACAGATAACGCTCATTTGATGCGTTAATTACTTTACCAAGCTTTTATCCATCGCTTTAATTTTGCCATTAAGTTTGGCTTGACTCGAGACAATGTCTTCTGGGCCGCTGATCACAGCCATACGTGTCCTTTTTCCGTGTGTATACATTCACGAAAAAGATCTCTTTAATTAATTAGAGGAGGATGTCTGACTCTACACTTTCTTCTGCGGTTCATAATAGAACATACTTTATGTAGAAAATGGGTGCTAGTATCAACCGTTGGAAAATCAGAGTTTCAAACTCAATCACGATGAAGCATGGAATTATGGGTGAAAAATACTTGCCAGCACAAAGCATAGGTTAGCATGAAATGTATAATATACATATAATGCATTAAATATATAACTATAAGGAGGGTCATGCACAAGGAGAGGGGGTTGGAGGTTAACTCCCCCTCCTCTATATTGAACCATATTATTGGCTAAATAATACGGTTGTTATTTCAGCTCGTGTAATATTACAAAAAATTTAATTCATAGAGTGAAAAAAACATTGCAATGGGTTTTTTTTTCACTTAGTTCCATCAACTCATTAAAAACAGTAATTCTATTCTACAGGCTCTCTCTGCGCAAAAAACTAAAAAAAACCTCTGCTTCGTAGAAACTAAAAAACTCTACTGCGTGAAAAACTAAAACAACTCTACTGCACAAAAAAAAATCGATGTATACCGTGAGAAAGGCTGACAGTAAATTCAAGTACAAAAATATGTTCTAAAGATTTCCATAATTCCCTCTCTCATGCGCTTGATATATATAAGAAATGTCTCCTTCCTGCAATCAATAATATCAATAATAATGGTATAATAAACATTCATCATCATAGTAAAGATAATACAAAATACCTAATCATATTTATGATAAAACTTGATCTTTTACATGACAGTTTCTTAGAGCAGGAGAAACTGATTCATTAAATCTGAAATATCAAATAATTTTTGTTCAAATCAAAAACTCGGGGGCCGACTACATACTGTAATTTTTATTTTTAGTTCCTTTTTAATGTTTAACATGCAATCAGAGGAAAGCAGCGAAGTTGTGGTTTTCACAATGCTTTTAAAAAAAAGCTGGTTTCTGTAAGCGAAGACGGGCCATATGTCGCTTTAAATTTCGACAAACTTTCTTCATACGATTTAAAGTTTTAATTTCAAAAGTTATAAAATAATTTATCTATATGGGAAGCTGTATATTTGATGGTTTTATTACTGATATATCTACATTTATGTTTTTATTTAAATTGAGCAATAATTGTATAAAATACATTGCTGGAAAAATACAAACCTTCGTAGTAATCCTTAAGGAAAAATTATATTAAAAGGTGAGTAATTATAAGACTAAAAATTCATGAGAGAGATAAGAAAATGTAGTTGTGAGAATTTAAGATACCGCATTTCTCTCCTTAGGTAAGGCTTAATTTGTCACAGAAATGACTACTCGTAAAACTATTCCTGATTGCTTTTTTTGTTGACAGCTTAAATTTGGTAGCAGCCCACACGATTCTAAGATAAAAATGGAGACCTCTTCTCATCGATGAAAAACGTATTTATTCGCGAAAACTAAATTCAAAGATTTCACTTTGTTTCCTTATCTTTTTCCTCGGTGGCGCTATCGCCGAAGGGAAGCGTTTTGAATAACAATCTTCCGTGATGAACGGCGCTAAGCACGCGGCATTTACGAGTCAGAAGCAAAACATATTCTTAGTCTTTTTCCAAGGGATGGCGTCGCCGATAGCGACGGAGTTGTCGTCACTTTCACTTTCCCTCCGTCTATTTCTCGGTCCGATAAATAACTATGGTAAAAATGCTTCGTCCACTAGTTTCAGCCGTCATTTTTCGGACTTTGGTCATCGCTATTGGAGATACGCGCTGGAGGAGTTGATAGAATTTTCTTCCCCTTTATACAAACGTTCGTTCCACGGCGTCTTGTCCATCGAGCAGCCCCGGGCACTCTGTATCGATAAAGTTACCCAAACGTTCATTTACATTATCAGTCGTCGTTTTGCAGCCCTATCTATTTCTTCTTCTATATATCCCGATTCTCTTCCCGCGCCGCCCACTCCGTCCTCCCGGTCTTTTCAGAATCTTCAGCGAGAGCGAGTAGGAAAAGAGAAATTCTCTCTTCGTCAGAGAGAAACTCCGAGCCTCTTTTGATAAGTCTCTTATCGTCCGGCAAATCCTCGTTCTATGAAGAAATCACGTAAAGCAAACTTTCTCCGCGATGCATGGGCCGCGCAAGATAAGCGCTTATCAGGTGGAAGAGATAGAATGCTTATTGTTATCGGGAGTCTGGCAAACTAGCCCCTTTTCTAAACATTCGGTGTCTGAGGGATGCGGGGCTGCAGATATGATAACTGCTCCCTGTAAATGGCGAGGGTCGACGCACACACACACACTCACTCTCTTTCGCTCTCACTCTCGCACTCTCTTTCTCTCTCTTACACACGGCATCGAAAGTTTATCGCATAAACACAGAACCTTGCCTGTTCTGCTTTCGTGAATGCTTCGACCGTTGCCTAAGCCTTCGCCTTTTCTTTGAAGCTTATCTCTTCCAAACATATACTACACTATCCGTAGGAGTCTTTTCACTCTTGCTGCTGTCTATGATGATGTTGGCTCTCTGCTGCGTGCCGCGTACGGGAAACTCCTTCCTTGGACAATTGCTCAGCCCGATCTTCCCTCTCTCACTCAGATATATACACACACACACACTCCCACTCTTTATTCTTTGATTCATTCCTTTCTCCATCGCATTACTGTTCCTCTCTTTCTCTTGCTGAAGTACTTGATATCGTGTTGAAAACTTCGACAGGCTCGTTGCTAAACGGTACTCCACCTCCTCCTCCTTTCTCCGCTCGCCGTTGCTTCCGATTTCAGTCGCATTTCATCCCGATGACGCTATCTCAACCTCCCCGAAAAGAAAGAGGATTCTAAACAAAATACAGGGATGGAGGAACGGCGAAAGCGATATTCACTCCGTACTGCTGTTGAGGTTGCGATGGTATTGATGATTGCGTGTTATCGAGTTTCTGAAATTCTCTGGAAGAAGAGGAGGAGGGAAACAAGGGACACGTTTAGTAAGAGCAAAAGTCTGCCAAATATGATGCCAGATTCTCACGCCTGCAACGTGAACAGTCTGTGATGTATTTGTACCGGGCGTTTGTATCTGTACTTGTTGGAATTTCATTGAAATTAAAAATAGAGAAATTTTAACACCAAATTGCGCCAAGTACAGGAAACTACTTTTTAAGAATAAGTACAACATATTTCATTGATGCAGACCATCCATGGTTACTACATATTGACGCTTGGCTGTTTCAAAGTATAGAAAAACCATTCATCGCCTGAGGCAAAGCAAATACGCTGATGCCTCTTTTAAGTAGCGCCTCAGGGCTCCAAACCAAGCAATTAAAAATTTTCAAAATACATAAAATAAAAACCAAAGAAAACTTTTCATAGTTCTTGATTAATCGATCCCTCTTTGTTCCAAGAACCTAAACGCTGCCCAATACTTACTCATTTGAAAAACGCTGCTACCCCCTTTTCCATCAAAACATTATTAACGTTACAATATGGCCCACTTAAATAAACTTCTCACTCTTTCTTTTCTAAACATCGTTCTCCTTCATCTCTCCTCCTCTGAAAGAGCTTGCTTTGAAGTGCATACCAGAAATGGGAAATTTTGATTTCGTTTTGAAGTGCACGCCCTGTGCGCGTCGTAAAAACAATTTTATGGTCGCCAATGCTGCAAAGTAGCACTGTGTTAAATCGGTCAATGACCGACTCACTGAACGAGTTTGATCGTTCATAATTGATGGAGAAAATCATTCATTGGTTCGTTTAGTATTCGGTTTGGTTCAGTATTGATTAGTTCTTTACATTCAATTCGTTCGGTTAGAACACACTGCATTACAAATACCTTCCCTAAAATTTAGTTCGTGCAATTTAGCATTACGTTTTTCCAGTTTTGTAGAATTTGTTGTTAGTATTTTCAGTTATATTTTACAAATAATTATATATAATTAATTATTAATTTTATACATTATTTTAATATTTTATTATTATTATTTAATTTTTATATTATTTTAATATTTTATTATTATTTAATTTTATATGTTATTTTAATATTTTAATATTATTTAATTTTTATTATTCTTTACATTAAGTTAATGTAATATATAATTTGAATATATAATTATTTACAATATAATAATAATAATGTACAACCGTTTAGTGGAGTAAGTTAAATAAGCGCAAAAAAGTAAGATTTTTTATTTAGTGAAGATCTGATTTTTGCTTGCTTTATTTGACTTTTCCCTCGTTTTAAATGTTACTTTTTATAAGTAAAATACCGGTAATTTTTATAAACAATGATTATGAATAGTTTCATTAAAAATAAAGTTTTTATTATTAATTGCATTTATGATGACTAATTGGCTTTGAATATAATTAAAATTTAGTCATTAAATTATGAAAAACGTTGCGAGTGAATGGAGAAAAATAGCATGCATACGCGGTAATGTAACATAAACGTAAATTAATAAAACGTATTAAAACAAAAGTTAGCTTGAAGATGTGCCGAAATAAATTACATTGGACTTTCGATTTCACGAACTTCCAGTTTATGAACTACACGTTTTTATGAACTTCCAATTTATGAACCATGCGTTTTTACAGACTTTCTATTTATGAACCATGCGTTTTTGCGAACTTTTAATTTATGAATTACGCGTTTTTATGAACTTTTAATTTATGAACTACGCGTTTTTACAAACTTTCAATTTATGTACTAAGCGTTTTTACGAACTTTAAATTTGCAAATTACATGTTTTCACAAATTACGGCGTCTCGAAAATGTATTCTATAGAAGAATTGTTAATTCACATTTTCGAACTGTCTATTTTACGGGAGAGGGGTGTCTTCTTTTTTTTTGTAGGAGGATGCGCAAGGGTTCATAAAGTTCAGAGCCCACTGTATATCGTCTGATGATTTTCTCTGTATAATGAGCATTTTCAATCGATGAATTATCGTAATCGCACTCTGCTAGATAAAATTATACTCAAAAAGGAGAAAATTCCCTACATCGGGCACTCATATTTCAAAATTCCGGCTTTTCTTAACAAAAAAAATCGTTTAGATTTACGTTAAAAAGAAAGCAAAATTTGCAGTCCTAGCATATTTTTTTGTTAAAAAATTAAGTGTAAAATGTTGCAAATGCTTTCGTCGTCCATTATTTTTTTTTTAAATATTTCCCGCTGTTTTTTCTCACTTCAGTATTATTTATTTACATTTTCAGATAAGCTGAAATTGCAACACTAGAACCTCTTCAAATTCATCAGAGAGGGGGGGAAACTACTCGACGGAGGGGGGAAATGGGGAAAAATTTTACAATCGTGCGCCATCTTGGGGAATAAATCTTTCAATGATGGAGACTACAAGTAAATACTCGAAAAATCACATCCAGGTTAAAATACGGTTATCTCAGCTCCCGAAGGTGAAAAAAGGGAAATAAGTGGCGGAGGGATATATATCGCGTCAAAAAAAAAAAAAAGTACCTACGGCGAAAATTTTGAGATAAAAAAACGATCTGCGAAGACTCAAAAAGCTGATGTGCTTTATAAATGTACGCAACGTAAATGTTGTCAAGGGAAAAGCTTCTAAAGGGGGCCGTAAGAATTATGATACGTACTGCGTGTTGAATTAATTTCCTGCTTTTGCTACGAGTGTGCGATTCAAGGGAGATTAGTGCTACCGCGTTCGCTCTGTTTCGTTAGTACCCTGTTATCAGAAACAGGCGTGGTACCAGCTTTTCCAAACGATAGTCATCTTGGGTTTTTAGTGAGCTTATCCGTTGGTTTGCTGACTTATCTTTTACCTATACCTTTCCAAAAATTATCATCGTCGACTATATATCATCGAAGCTTATCTCTAACGGTTTTCACAGTCTGCATGCAAATAAGTGGAAGCGAGATACCGGGATTTAATGTTTAGGCCTGACTTCCACGGCGTTTATAATTTGCAATATACCATTGAAAAGGTGATGCACCATTGAAATCTTTAAAATTATCATCATTGAAGTAGTGATACGCCATTGAAATCGTTGAAACAGAATGACATTTTCTGTTCTTGCGCCATAAAAATAGAACCAACCCACCAACTTGAAACCAGTGAATGAAGTGACGATGCACCATTGAAATCATTGAAATGATGATGCACCACTGTAATCATTGAAGTGATGATGCACCATTGCAATAATTAAAGTGATGATGCACCATTGAAATCATTGATGATTCACTATTGAAATTATTGAAGTGATGATGCAGCATTGAAATCATTGAAGTGGTACGGATGGTGATCGCCATTGAAGTGAATCATTGAAATGAAGAGATCGTGATCTCCATTGGAGTGAATCATTGAAGTGAAGAGATGATGATCCCCATTAAATGGTGATGCATCATTGAAATGATGATGCGCTCCATTGAAACGGTGGTGCACCATTGCAACGATCATGCACTATTGATGTGATGATGCACCACTGAAATCATTGAAATTATGATGCACTATTAAAATCATTGAAATAAGTATGCATCATTTAAATCGCTGAAAAGATGATGCACTCCATTGAAATGGTGGTGCACCATTGAAACGATCATGCACTGTTGATGTGATGATGCACTGTTGATATGATGATGCACTACTGAAATCATTGAAATTATGATACATTATTAAAATCATTGAAATAATTATGCATCATTTAGATCGCTGAAATGATGATATGACATTGAAGTGATGATATACCATTCAAACGATGAAACACCGTTGGAGATGAAATTCTTTAGCAATGATTTCTAAAAAAACCCGGCAAAAATAAAATACTAATTATCATAGATAAACTGTGCGTCGAAATATTTTTAAGTAAAATTAGATATTCCTGACGGGCTAAAGCATATCTTTAAATCTTCTGCATACTTTTTATTATATGTTAAAGGACTGGTACCACTAATCTAAATTAATAGATTTAGCTATAAAACACCACTTTTTAATCTTATCTTCACATACTTTGCTATTATTTAACTGAAATAGAAAAACATTATTACCGGCAATTCCCTTCGAAAAACTCAGAGCAGTGGTTCTTTAACTTTCCTAGACCGCGGACCCTCTTCAGAGATCACTCACCCTCGCGGACCCCCAAGAATTAACTCAAAGTTTAAAGCCCGGAATTTGCATCATACATATTTATTTCTAGTGTTTCATCACTAATTTTCACTATTTAAGGAAGGAATTTTTCGTCCCCTCATAATTTATTCTTAGCATTAAAGAGCAAATGCTCTTTTCTTAGTGTTTTGCCGAACCTTTGTGGAGCATTATGAGGGTCTGGCGGACCTCCCAGGGTTCGTGGACCACAGTTGAAAGTACCGCTGACTTAGAACATTATTGCGCTCTTTTTTCATCCTAAGCCCTTTTGATAAGCATTATATTAAAATCGTGAATATTTTAGAAGTTATTAGAAATCTCAGATTTCTGAATAATCGGCTAATATAAAACAACAACAATAACTTTATTTTGGAGAGATCATGAACATTTTTACAAGCATATATCGTGGTTCATGTCCACCCGGGCAACGATAGGTAAAGACAAAATCTGACGAAGCCCATCCTGCCCGAGAGAATATATATTGAATTATTTTGCAAATAAGTATAACTTAAATTATAAAAGGAAAATAAAAACATCTTTTACAACTCACTCATCACAATATTATACGCTCACGCTATCTCCTTCCTCATTTTCACTTTACCTTTGTAAAGAAAACATTCCCGATATTATGTAATAAAATTGAATTGCCTTGTTTAATAATTTGTCAGTGCTCCCAAATTGGGGGGAAAGAATAGAAAAGCTGCCTTAAAAACCCAAGATGCCTCTAAATCTTGAAAAAATTTATTTCATGTTTGAATTTTTTTAAAGATAGAGAGGATTTGATCTTTTGTGGTAGATCGTTCCATACATTTGTGCCAGCATGATTTATTCTACGGCACGCTAAGCCGATTCTAGCTCGCTGTGTTCTGTAATCGTTTCTGGAAGTGGTTGGATAATGCTGCTGCGGTAGATGAATATCAAGACAGAATGGATCATTGATATTTTTCAAATATAAGAACATGATTGAAGCAAGTTTATAATTTAATAATTTGTTGATCGGTAAGATGTTATGTGTGCTCAATATTTCAGAATTAGTCGTGTGCAATGCTTGCTTTAGTTTTATTATGTCTAAGAATCTATTTTGTAAGGTCTGAATTCTTCTTATGTTCGCTTTTTTTGGTAAATTCCCAGATTAGGTGACAATAAGAAATATTAGAAAAAATAAAGAAATAATATAAATCAATAAGTACTTTTATTGGAAGATAGTAGCTGATGCTTCGGAAAATGCCAATATTTCTACTTATTTTTCAACACACGTAATCAATACGATTGTCATATTTTAAATTAGACTGCAATATTACACCCAGAAATTTGGTTTCATTTGCTAATGGAACTGGATTATTTCCAATAAGAACTGTGTATCGGGAGAAATCCTTGACGTTCCTTGAATAAATAAACAAGAGACATTTAGTTTTATCTGTATTTAGTGTTAAGTGGTTATTTGGTAAAGTTTTTTAAATCAGTTTGGGCTATTGTGAAAAGTTCCGTGTAATTCTTACTTTTATAAAAAAGAGTCGTGTCATCAGCAAAGCAGATGATTTGCGATTGAGTTTTAGTAGAAAATACATCATTATTGTAAAAGATAAAGAGCAATGGGGCAAGAGTAGATTCCTGAGGGATTCCTTATATCGGTTGTTCAATACTTGAAGAATACTCACCTATTTGAACGTATTGAATGCTGTTAGTTAAAGAATTCCTAAACAATTTATTTTTATTACCTTTGACCCCTGCAGCCCTTAATTTATAGATTAGTTTTTTAAATAATTAACTTATGTCAAGCTTTCTTGATAGCTTTCAAAAAATAATTTTCTACGATATTTCTCTATCTGTAATCAATTTATTCCATAATCTATTTGAACTTTATATCTTGACGATCTAATAAAAATAATTTTATGTAGCAATATCATGGTGAAAATTAAGCAGCTTCTGTCTGCAAAATTATACTTTTATAAATTGCTAATAATTTTATTGTTTCCGATGCCAATAGTGTATCGGTTTATAAGCAGTATGTTCAGTAGACAATCCTTCAAGTAGTACATTAAATACATATGTAGTATATATTACGCAGTCTTACAAGTATATTTAGTACGCAACTCTACAAGTAATAAACGTTATATACAAGTCCGTAAATGATATATTAACTTCCAATCCTTTCAATATTATATTTAATGTTCAAAAATAGTACATTTGGTATGCAAGTTGTATATGTATTATACAAATATACTTTGTACAAATATTTACGTACGGAAAATTTACAACATAAAGGAATGGGAAACTAGATTCAAATGTATAAATATTGCTACATTACTACGAGATAGGCAGTTATTGGTATTCTACAAAGCGCATGTTTTGCCTCAACCAAATACATATAGGTGATGCTTCCCATATCTACGTTCCGTTTGATTTCCGGGTGTCACCTTGCGTATAAACAGTCACACAGAATTCCATCATTTTCAGCTTTAATAGTTTGCCGAACCTATTTTCAGATTGAGAAATGGATAAAAGGTCCAGTAGCTTTAAGGGGGGAAAGGACGATTGAAGAATCGGATTGCTATAACAACTCAAAAAAGAAGAGGGACAGGACGTAGTGTCATCACCTTTGGCCTCCGGTGCCTCTTTTTCAAATTTTCAACTTCTTCGCGGGCAGAAATCTTCTCCAACAGATTGTATTTCTGGAAAGTTCATTTCGACTGTACAGCGAGGCAAAAAACGTAAGATGTAGTTTCCTCGGGGCGAAGCTTATGAAGTTCAACTCGAAATGGACGATAAGAAATCCTTCAAAGAGGTAGGGAAGAGAAAATAAAAAAAAAAATGTAGATTTCTTTCTTTTTTCATTTTTCATCTTTAAAATGGCCGACGGAGTCTATAAACGGGTGTGATTATATTTCGAGTTCAATAACGTCGACTGCCCCTATCAGTTTTGAAGTTAACCTTCAAAATTCTAACTTTTTAGGAGATGGTCTCTAAAACCCATTTGATTTTAAAATAGCTTTTCCGCACGAGATGTGGAGTCATTTCGTTCAAAAAATACTGCGACAATTACTTATGAAAATATTGAAATAGTATGAGATGTATTAAAAGTTAATATTTCCATGTTAAATTAAACCACCTGATCTCCCTCCCAGCTCTAAACCTATATTACAAAACTACTTTGAGCTGCGTTAAAAAAAAATGTGGTTTCGCCCATGCGCAGTAAGTACTTGTCACACATCATCTTGGTATGGCATGTCGGGAAAAAAATCAAACATAAACAAATCAATTTCTTTACCTTGCCCGTCTCGACCATTAAAAATCGCTGATTACAGGCAATCGACAACGTAGCATTTTTCATCGTTATTTTCAACCACGTGATCGATCTGGCCAATGGGAGGTATTGGCGGGAAAAAGGCGCGGGAGGGGGTATCAATCGTTCTTATCAGCCAATGAAAGAACAAACTCGCCTTGTTATTGGCGGTTTTGATTCGATGTTTGAGGTGTGAACACTGTCATGATTGGGGGAGAAGCAGGAGGGCCAGGGCGACGTCGAGATATCGATATCGGAGAAAGGATTTGGGGAATTATATCGATAATTTCTACTGTCTGTCTGACAAGTAGCAACTTGTCGAGCCGCCCATCGGCGTTTAATCGAAAAATGCCGGTCGCCAGAGATAGCGCCGGTGAAATAGGTACGTTTCAATTATTCGTCTGCCGCTGATGATTGGCTCGCGTATCTGCTTTTAATTACTGCTAGTTTGGTTTTGTTCCAAATAAAATTCGCAATCAGCAAAAATTTGTCATTTTTGAACAGAAATAATCAAAAGTTTTGCGTCAGCTGAAAGTTGATAATGATTGGAAATGGACAGAAACGATGATGCTATTTTCTCCATTCCTTCTCCTCTCCTCAATTGACTTGTTATTGATGATCGGTGTATAAATAGCTTTTTATTATTTTTATTCGAGATAACAGAAGCCTCTGTTATCAGTTGTACATTAAATAAGTAATTAGTTGTAATCTTGGATAGTGCGTGGATTACTCGTTATGGGTTTTTTAGGCCTATACGCAGCCTAGCATTGAACTACGAAATTTCCAGTCATTTTAAATTATAACATATCCCTTCTATGGATGCTATTTTTACTAGGGACACAGATGAGTCTCCTTCTCTGCATAGTGATAATACCTTTGACTACCAAGCTAATAATCAGATTGATATATATTTTTTCATCCATCAGTCCACGATTTGATTCCCTGGTTGCAAAAGGTTCGTATTCTTAGAAGCACTATGGATCCTGGTGAAGCATGACCTTAGATATCCTTGCGCCATAAAAAAACATGTATGGACAGTTGATGATATGCTTAGAATTATCTGAGAGGTTCTTCTTGAAAGTATAAGACGTAGAATACGTAAATAACCGCAGTTAAATATTTAATTATTTATAAAACATGGGTAGCTATTTTATTATTATTTGATAGCCAAGATGATGTTATTATTATTTGGTAGCCAATATATTATTATTATTTGGTAGCCAAGATATTATTATTATTATTTAGTAGCCAAGATATTATTATTATTTGGTAGCCAAGATATTATTATTATTTGGTAGCCAAGAGCTGTCTTTTACAGAACGATAGCGACATCGATGTAGTACACGTGAAAGACCCTTTATTCCCAACAAGTCGGTCACAAATTCGAAAGCGATAATAAAAGAGATATTCAGCGGAAATTTCGAGACGCCTGATAGCATCGATGTCAGAAACATAGACCCTGGGTCGGGTTATAAATAAAAATCCTTCAAACGAAAAATATTAAGTATGTAAAAGTCGGAAATTACGTGGACAAAGAGAATGCCTCAAAAGATCTAATATTTGACAATTTAAAATCCAAATTTATTTCTGATCTCTTACCTCTAAAATCATTAGCACCATATCAGTACCGTTTATCTACTATACTGAAATAAATATAATCAATTGGGTTCAAACTAAATTTGTTGTTGTGGATCGCAAAAGTAGAAAAATACCGACCACAAATCCATCATTGCATTAATCGGCCTTATCTCAGAAAATTACGTATATATAAATGTTTAAGCATTTGCTTATGGTTTAGGAATTTTATACAAATTTACTCTTTGTCTTTCATTATATGTATTTTTTGCAGATTTATTTTTCTTGAAGATGCACTTAAATTCGTTATTTATGCGAAACAAATTAAAATCAGAATTATTTTAATTCCTTAGAACGTAGTACCCTTTGAAAGGCTTTTTGGAAAAAAGAAAGGTTGGAATTCCCGAATGCAGCACCCAAAACTATATCTCATTTTTTCCAATTCCATTTCTCGAACCTATTCGAAAGGATAAAAAATAAATTTAAAAGTTTCAGCTTCGTCCATTGTCCATCATCGTCGGATACGTGAGAATTCGAGAAGGCCCAGCGTTTTCTTTTTTAAAAAATTTCGTTTAAAACACTTCAAAAATAACGGAGGAGACCCACACTCAATTTTATTTTAGATTGCTCGTCTCAGCAGAAACTGATTCGAATAACCGATTTAAAATGTGAAATTGAATTAAAATTTTTAAATGAGTACGCTAATAATAATATGATCAATGTCATAACACAATCAGTAACCAATCAAATCATAATATAGTCAAATAGTATATCAATTATTGCGTGGCCAAAGGATATGTTAATCAGCACGATCAAAAATTGGAATATCTATTTCAAAATTGACAAATGCAGTGTACATTACATGAATACAGAGTACATTACCTCCCAAAAAGGGTCACCCACGGGACCGGATATTTTGTCCCTTAAATAGAGGTGTCCTTACTTTGGAGGTACTTCCGTTGATACATACATATGCTGGAGACTAGTAGAATCGTCCCTTAAAACGGGATGTACCTTATTCGTAAGTGTTTCTTACAGGAAGTAACACTGTATTTGTATTCTTATACTATGAGTTATTATACTATGAGTTATGTCCAAAATACTATGAGTTATTTTGGACAGAACATGCAATTTATCATAACCTTCGAGCTACTGTGTGTTAAGACACAGCCAGGCTTATTAGGAATTGAACCTCGGCCTGTGGCGCCTAAATCCCACGGTTTTTTGTAAATAGAAATTTTCAGGAACATATTTGACATATTCCCATTCTTTCTGTGCATTTAATTATTCTTTGCCAAAGATATACGAGTTTATTAATTCGTATATATTTAACTATCCTTAATTAATTTATCTTTTTATTATTTGCAAGCAAAATACTCTAATTTAACATTCAATACCGAAGCACAGTCAATTGAAAAAATATCTTCAACTTTTGACCCCAACTTCTTCGAAACTTCTCACATCTTTACCAATGCAGTCAATTCCATGAATGACCAGCTCGTTTTCACCGATTTGGGATTTTTTTTTCCCTCCCCACGGCAAGAGACGCCACCCCTAACATACAACTTGTAAATACTCCTCAGCCTGCTAATTTGTGAACACGGTGTTGGCAACGCTACACGCCCACGTATGTAAGAAGAACTGTTCTGAGGATAATGGCGGATGAGCCACCGAAATAGCTATCAACATCGTTATTAAATAATTTTAACTGTGATAATTTATTGTTTTTACTCGTTCTGTCTTAACATCCAACGTCTTTGATCATTTATTTCCAAAACGATGTGAGCAAGCATGAATGTTTGTATTGGTGCTCGCTGATAGGAACACTACTCATACGAAAAGTAGCCAAATGTCGCTATTTTATGTCACCAAATCAGCGTTTGGCGTCGAGAAATCGAATTTTTGTCCTTTTTTTGGCGTAAGATTGATGTTTGGTGTACAACAGTCACGTGCGCCAACTGTTTCCGAAGATAACCCATGCACGGATGCCTCAAGAAATGGTGTGCCTGCCACCTAACGCCCACCCCTAACGATATTCTTTTTTATTTGCTTTATTATTTTTTTTTCCAACCCGCCCACCCGCCTCTCTCTACTTTCGAGCAGGGCAAGTGGATAAATGGCTTTAAGAAAAAGAGTGCTCGAGCCGATATGCTGGGAGACGAGGGAGAGTTCTCTCTCTCTGGGACAGAGAAGGGACGGAGGTGTAATAATAATAATAACCGAAAAGTTCACAATGTCAAACAAGCATTTTATTACAACAAAATAAGCGCTTTACTGTTTCCGAAACGGTGTTAGCTTGTCATACAATCTGACGCGATTCTCTAAAAGATTACTTTTTTTTTTCTTGTACAGCCCCCCATTTCGTTCTTTTACGTCTTATCAGACCAGTCAAATAATTACAGTAAACGCCCTCAAAAACATCGCTCCAATTACCGTCTTGCTCTGCGTAGCCATGTCCCAACTCACTTCCCTTTAAAGTTGTTGTTGGGAAAGATTATTGGCCTTCCGATTAAAAGTTATTCGATATTATCGATATTGAGGCGTCATCGGTTGCTAACGGGTCCAGCGCTTGCCTAATATTGAAAATAAAATTAAAAATATGGATGGGATAAGCATAAACATCCAGGGCCGTCGAGAGGGGGGTAGCAAGGGCTGCAGCCCTGGGGGGCGGAATGACGTCTAGGTGCCCAAGCTGGCAAGGGCCTATGCTGTGGGGGGGGGGCTGCGGCCCTGCCAAACTAGTTTTGCTAATCGGAAGGCCAGAAAAATTGTTCTCAAAATCCAGATTAATAAGATTTTGCACACTTTTAACGTAGTTTTTACTCTTCATTAGCATGTCTCTAATTTATTAAAAAATTAGTTAAATAAATAATAATGGGATATCGAAGGTTTCGCGGGACCCCGTCGAAGTGAGTTTGCGGGCCTCGTCGGCGAGCCTGCAGGCCCTGTCAGCGTGCCTGTTTGCCCCGTTCACCTCTGTGCCCCTATAAGCATCTGCTTTGTAATGATTAAATGACATTGTAAGAATTCTTTCCATTAAAAGATTTTTTTAATAACGATATACACGTTAAATTTTTCACTACGGATTTATAGCGGGAAATGTTAAGCAATTAACTATTTGCACACTAACGAGTTAATGTTATTAAATTAATGAACTTATCAACAGCGACCGCTAGCTTTTAACCGAAATGATTTTAACCTCGAGAATATTTCATGTTATTCTTTTTTAGCTGTGAAATAATTTGTAATTTTTTATCTGGTGTCCATTATTTCCATCTCATCCGATTTTATCGCGTCGTTTTTAATATATTTAATATACTTTTTGCCTTCATATCAGGTCTAATTCATCTCTTCCTTTAAAATCGTATGCACGGCCGCCCTGTTTTGAGCAGAATGGCCCTTGTTCAGCCTTTGCGTCATCAAAACTCACCCAACCAAATTAATAAAATTTATGCGCGTTTGAAATTCGAAATTTAGAAAAAAAAAATTTGATATTCTATATTTCTGTATTCAACTACATCTGCTGCGCCATATTGTCAAAGCTTTCATTCCCCGTTTTAGAGTTTATTAATAATGGCTAATATTTAGAAACCTATGTTTAAGCTCAATTTAGAGCTTTTGTAGAGGAGGAGGAAAGGAAAAACAGTCGCTGCCCCGAGTCGAACCAGAAATCCTCTGTATGACCCAGAGTGACTTTGATCTACTAAACTAGAGTTTTCCAACCTTTTGCACGTCACAGCACACTTCACAAGCATAAATAATTCCACGGCTCGCTCTTAAGGGACCGTTTTCTATTAGCACCATTGATTTTTTTCTACATCATACCAGGGATTTAATTAATAAGATCTTTCGAATATTTTTGCCTTATAATACATAAACATTCCAGCCAGACATTCGTTTCGGATAAAGAAATATTCTTACTCAATCACAAGCGCGAAATACCTAATCTATACATCCTCAGTGATTGCTATTTGACATGGTTTTATATGGCATCTATGAACTAAATTGTCAGATTTGACTAAGTTAAACTTTGATTAAACTTTTAGGACATTTATTTTGCAAAATTATGATGTGAAAATGCAAACGTAAAATCAATCATACACAAAAAAAAATTACGGACTATGTGTAAATATGCTAATAATAATTCGTTGTCTGCTTTCACATGTGTGTAGCTAGAAAAGAGTAATAAAGCGAAAAGGGAACCACTGA
>QLNU02015003.1:135549483-135586834 GCA_006491805.2 Dysdera silvatica | reverse complement strand
TGATCGATTCTGGAAAAGCTGTCTCTTTCGATGTCACGAAGAATCAATGGCTTTGCTACGCCTTCACTAGTGAAAAAAACATTTGTTTCAACGCTCGGCTCTCCACTCGGAATAGAGGAGATTTGTGTTGCTTTGGGATGGCTTTCCCGCTTATACTGGACACGGAGTGCTAGTGAAATATGACCAGAGGGTGCTTTGATAGGTTACAAACACAGGAACATTTATGGAAGAACGTGTTACTTCGAAATTTGAAATGCTACCGATTTACGATTTTTCAAACACGCTCCGATGCACGCGAAAATCTGCAGAGAATGCCGTTTCTTGTATCGTTCTCGCTCCAGGAAATATATCTGCCGATGTCCAAAGAAATAGCGTTAGAACAGAACTCTATTCATAAATATGGTCGAAAGCATATATATATATATATAACCTAAACGATTTAATAAATTGCCAGATACAGTCGAAACCGTGGACGTGGTAAAGAAATTGCACCCATTTAAGTGGACTTCTTTAATATCCTACATATAATCTATGTTTCCACTAAATTTTTATAGTACTTTATTTATATTGTTAAGTGGCATATACTTATTTCTAAGCTTATAAAGTATATACGATATTTATTTCAATAGTTATACACAATGGCGGTTCTGGGCTAGGGCCGGGGGGGCCATGGGCCCCTAATATAACTAGATTTTATTATCCTGCTTATGTGCGCGGGCGTCGCCAAAGGCACCCATCCACATAGGCAGGAATTTTTGCCCCCAAATTTTTTTGTTTAGAGCCGCCACTGATTATACAGTACCATACTTAAAAGTAAAAAGGACAAAAGCACATGTTCGGTCAAACTCTTTAAACAGGTATGTTTTCTCTTCTGCTTGCCATAAATAGAAAAAACCCGTTTGTGCATAAACTTAAAAATACTCAACAATTGAAGTACGCAGAAAGTTCATAACGGGATATCACAGAGGTATAACTCCATATATATATATATATATGTACAGATACAAAATTGTATCGCAGTGCAGTTATGACCCCCTGCATACGCCAATATACTCAACAACGATCCAGGTCAATATACAATTCCTTGAAAATTGATGAAATTGTAGAAGTATAAATCACAAACGAGTCATTTGATTCACCCCGCATACGATAGGTAGGATATGTGGATGGGTATGTGTTACTTCTAGCGTATTAGTGCGTCGTCACACTTCCATAAAAATACAAGCGTGGTTTTTTTGTCTTTCTTTATGGACTTATCGTATTTAAATTCCGTAGAAAATACCAACTTGTCTTAAAAAATATGTGGACTTCTAATGCAGGTTTAAATAACATTAGAAAAAAAGGGGAACTTCTTTTTAGGCTTAATTTTTTTCAATGCGGTTTGTACAGTGATACGGCATATCCTTACGCGGTCTAGATTTTACTTTCCCCCGTGTCCTTTAGCTAACCTCTGTGAACTTCCATAAAATGCTTGCCTTATGCAAAGGTTTCCAACCTATTGCCCTACGTGGTTCTGCCATGAATCCTTGCTTTCAAACGTGATGGGAAAATAGTCATCACATCTGCATGAAATAATTACCACTCATTCCCAATTAAGCTATATATATATATATATAACTATCTTTGTTTCGTAATCGACAATGATGATTAGAAATTATAATTAAAAATTATAATTAGAAATGGGGTAGTCATAATTAAAAATTGTTTGGAAACAGGTGTCTCCAACACACATTTTGAATTCCAGAGACGTTAATGTTCATTGCCATAAATAATTTTAATTAATTTTTCATTAATAAAACGAAACAACGATTCACCAGAGAGTTTCATAGAGACAGATTTTTGCCACTAGAGTAGTTTATTATTAAAATAAATAACAACGGCGTTTCGGGAGCTACTTGCTCTCTTTATCGAGTAAGGAAGGCTAAAAAAAGGAATGATGAGAAGTTAAAAAGAAAAAAAATACGGAATAAAAAACAAAAGTTTAGTTTTGTGTTCAGGTTTTGTTTTGTTTTTTTCGAGTTTTCATTGATCCTTTTTTTAGCCTTCCTTACTCGATAAAGGGAGCAGAGAGTTCCTGATTTTAATGATAATAAACTACTCCAGTGACAAAAATTTTCTGTCTCTAATTTTTTAATTTGTCTAAAAAAACGTCATTTTATTTCGACACCTGATTAGAGTTCCCACGATTGAAGGAAGAACCTAAAAAACCTGGAATTTTAAAGGCATTTTAAATCGTCTCTAAATGTCAGGGTAAACATTGTTTTTGCTCAAACCTGAAAAATTCAGGGAATTTTTTTTTCGCCAATGTGGGTGGAAACTCTGTCGATAGGTTATCTAGAATTTGGCTATTTAAAAACTGCCAAATATATTATTTAACGTCAAAGTTTAACATCTCTGTTCGTTTTTCCTACGGACGCTATTTTAAATATCACGGCGTTATATTATATATTATAAACAATAAATAATATTTCAGTAGTATATAATATTGTATTATTATATTCATTTATAGTTATATTTAAATAAACACAAATATTATGATATTATGGAAATCTAATGAAATCCCGTTTTTGCGAACATGCATAATACGTTTTTTACCCACAAAAATCTCAAAGTTCCAAATGTGAATTGAATCGTTTGTTGAACAGGAAAACACTCCCGTTCGCACATTTTCCCGTATTTGCCCATTTTTTTCCCCGATCTCAAAAAAAAAAACCGCAGTTCTTGGTATTGCATTGTTTTCACAATAATATTAATAATTTATGTTAGTTTTTTGGTTATAAAATGGAAAAGAAAGATCTGCGCAATATATCAACTTTATTTTTATTTTTTCTTCCATGATTTTTCTTTGAAGCGAACTCCATTCACTTTGGACATCATTACAACTCCCTTCTGCAAATACAGAGCCACCAGTTACAGCCAACATTCTTATTATTTCCTTCACGCTCAAGTGACAACAAGCATTTCCCCCCTTAATTTTTATAAACTAGTTATTAAAAGCTTATTTAAAACGTGTGTGGTTATAAGTCAAGCATCCCTAATTCGATCTTCCGTCTGTGAATATTTCGGACAATGTCCGAATGTGTTATATGACACATATTCGTTATGCGTCTATGAATATTTTGGAACCATGTACATTTTAGAATACTTGATTTGTCATCTAACTTCAAGTACACTGATAAATCTAGGGACTGAATGTTCCTACTTCCGAAATCCTTGTGGTTTGTTTTAAATAAAACGCTGCTCCAATGAAATGACGAGACTTTTTTTAAATCCCCCCCCCCTAAAAAAGTGTATTCATCCCTTTCCCCATGTACTTAATTTTCAATTCTGGAAACGTCCCTACACAAGAATGTTTAGTCTCTTCTTCTTTCACGTTTAGCCTGTAAATACTTTAATAGTGAACCTTTTTCTACCGCGACAGAAGATCCTTTCCTGATTCTCAGAAAAATAATAAAAACTTTAAAAAATAAGAACAGAGTTGTAGAGGTCATGGCCGACATCAAAAGGGAAGAATCAAAAATATTCTAGATTAAAACATAGAGTTCTTGGACTTCTCCAAATAGTATGATACTCCAATCGCAAAGGGCTACCTACTGTGAGAGTGAAGTTGCGATTTTTTTTTTATTGGAAATATTCCGAGCTTGTACATGTTTTTATTCTTTATCATACACTGAAGTGCCAGAAAAACCGGTACAGGCGTGCGTATGCAAATAACGGAGCTTTGCAACCAATCAGCGTAACGCGATGCGGTCGGCAGCGCCTATATAAGACAAGAGATGTCTGGCAAAGCTGTTAGATCGGTTCTTGCCGCTACAATGGCAGGTTATCAAGATTTAAGTGATTTTGAACGTGGCGTTATAGTCGGCACAAGAGAGATGGGACATAGCATCTCCGAGATAGCGACAAAATTTGGATTTTCGCGTACGACCATTTCACGGGTATACCGTGAATATCAGGAATCCGGTAAAACATCAAATTTCTGACAGCGGTGTTGCCGGAAAAAGACCTTGAAAGAACGGGACCTTCGACGACTGACGAGAATCGTTAAACGAGATAGACGTGCAACACTTCCTCAAATTGCCGCGGATTTCAATGCTGGGGCATCAACAAGTGTCAGCGTGCGAACTGTTCAACGAACCATCATTGATATGGGCTTTCGGAGCCGAAGGTCCACTCGTGTACCATTGTTGACTGCACGGCACAAAGCTTTACGCCTCGTCTGGGTCCGCCAACACCGCCATTGGACTGTTGATGACTGGAAACACGTTGCCTGGTCTGACGAGTCTCGTTTCCAATTGCATCAGGCGGATGGACGTGTACGGGTATGGAGACAACCTCATGAATCCATGGACCCTACATGTCAACAGGGGACTGTTCAAGCTGGTGGAGCTTCTGTGATGGTATGGGGCGTGTGCAGTTGGCGTGATATGGGACCCCTGATACGTCTAGAGACAACTCTGACAGGTGACAGGTACGTAAGCATCATGTCCGATCACCTACACCCATTCATGTCCATTGTGCATTCCGACGGACTTGGACAATTTCAGCATGATAATGCGACACCCCACACATCGAGAGTTGCTACCGAGTGGCTCCAGGAACACTCTTCTGACTTTAGACACTTCCATTGGCCACCTAAATCGCCAGACATGAACATTATCGAGCATATCTGGGATGCCTTGCAACGTGCTGTTCAGAAGAGATCTCCAACACCTCGCACTCCTATGGATTTGTGGACTGCCCTGCAGGATTCCTGGTGTGAATTGTCTCCAGGATACCTTCAGACATTAGTCGAGTCCATGCCACGTCGTGTTGCGGCACTTCTGTGGCATGCGCACGGAGGGGGGCTACACAATATTAGGTAGGTGTGCCAGTTTTTCTGGCACTTCAGTGTGTATGCACTTTTTTGTTTTCTTTTGTACATAATACATATATAACATATAATTTTATATGCATTATATATCGTATATGTATAACTATTTTCTTATGAATAGACACGTGTAGAGGGAATGTGGAGAGACCTTCTTCCAGCAGCGAACAGGCAATTGTAGACTATAATAACGGCAATGTAATGTACAGTTTTTTCTTGTGATAAGATTTTTTCCAACTCTGATTTTTTGATAATGATAATTTGCCCTATCATATATAATATTCCTACCTTATATTTGACATTTTTGCGAACTATCGCCTTTTCCGCTTAAATCAAATAAATTGAACTTGGTTTTATATTTTATGAGTAAAATCACTATAGAGGGCGTGTGGGTGTTTTCGATCCATTGACTTTTACTGTGCCAATAGGTAAATGTAGTCCGGACATAGTTTATTAGTTATTAATTATCATTGTATTGTGTGTGTTATTATAATTGCCAATTAGTTTCATTTTTATAACTGGTTTGCTGCCTTTGAATAAGCAATTTCAAAATTTCTGCGCACTTTTGTAATGTTTTCGCACAAAAAAATTTCCATTTCGTTTTCCACAAATGCTTCGTATAGAGCTTTTGATCTATTTTTGGTTCAAAAGTGCTGTAATGCAAATGAAAGAAAGGATGCTTTAAAATTATGCTACAAACGAAAGAAATGATGTTGAAAACGAAAGAAATGATGTTATAAAATAATATACTGACAGTGAAAATTCTTGTATCGTATCATAAAATAATAATGAAAGCGTTATATAGAAGAAAGGGGTGATATTCTGACAGCTTGTTGTATACTACTTATTGAGCGAGTATTTCACTTGAAAGAAGCATCATATTTGTACAATATCGTTCAGCAAAATTCCCCTCTAAGACAGAATGGGATACGTCCTTTGCACCACTAAAATACAACCATCAATTCAGGAATGGACTGGTCCGCCGGCGCGTCCTCATGGGCTATAGGACTCACACCCTCCGATAATCCAAGGTATGCGCCCTTTAAGAGGACCCAGTCCTTCCCTGAATCAACTAAATAAAGAGTTTCCGTTTGCTCTAATCTGAAAGTTCCTTAAACGCGTCAAATTCCCTCTAAGCAACTGTTTTTTTGTTTTTTTTCCAGGAATTTCATTATATTTCAATTTGGATTGAAACAAATTATTTGAACTTCATCTCTATAAATAGAAATTGAAAGCTTATCGCATTTGTAATTCTTTGATGTAAAATGCAACAGAAGTAGAAAATGCAGGATTGCGATGCCACCCTGCATTTTGTATCAAATAATTTTACAACACCGTGGAGAATATATCGCTAAGTAAGACTATGAATGATTACAACACGAAAATGACAATTTTTTTAGGAAAAGCTGTCCAAGATATAAATTTTTGCTCCTATGAATAATAGTTCATTAATTAAAAAAGCGCCTTCTAGTGGATTTCTTATTAAATGGTAATCATTAACATCATTTAAATTAATTAAAATGCATTAGTTTATGACAGTACTCTCTTCCGGAGTCAGAAATTTGGATGTAAATTAATCAATTGACGTTATTATAGAAGTGAAAAAAGTATGCAAGTGAATGAAGGGGAAACATTTTTCTAGATTTGTAAGTTTTTTTGACAATAGGACATCAGAATAGTTTAGTATTATCTTTATGCAACCAGTGAGTTGACTTGTATTGTCGTTGTAGACTAAATCGATTGAAATATTTTTGAATAGACCTCATTTGGGTGAAGTGAAATACGCGGGAAAATAAAGAGAAGTTTAGCAATGGGTCATTATATAAGTGTTAATGAACAGGAATACTTGTGCCGAATTGCATTAAGATTGTGGAAAAAAAGAAGAAAATATCGACTATTAATGTTGAGTATGGAAAAGGATTCTTCAAATTGTTGCAGTTTAGCCATAGGGGAAAACTCTGTTTATAAAATGGTAATAACGCAGCTTCATAAAAATATGCAATATTTCACACAATATTTCGCAGAAATATGCAGTATATGACACATTATACTTCATGAAGACATGCAATATATTTCACGGAATACTTCATAGAGAGGTATTTCATATTTACTTTATGAAGACATGCGGTGTATTTCACATAATGCTTCACAGACATGCAGTATTTCACATAATGCTTCACAGACATGAAGTATTTCACCCAATACTTCATAGAGGTAATGCTTTTAAAATACAATATATACATTGGAAAATGTATATACTGTATACTTTAAACGTTGAAAATATTTTTACTGAGCTTGAACCCAAAAACTTTGCTACTTTATTTGCAGCACGTTTTCCATCACTTTGGTGACGTCACATGATGTCACCTCAACGACATCGCTAAATGATGTCGAGACAATTTAAAATTTTCAACAGTAATTCATTTCCAATTGAGTTAAACATTCATCTTTTGTTCAGAGAGATTTTAAAATTCTTCAGCGGAAATTATAACGAAAGATTGAAAGTATTTTATATTCGCAACTTTTCTTTTCTGAACTTAATAGCGATTCTACACTTCTTCTTTTGAATGATAACGTATCATTAATTCATTATAAATCACCAAAATCCATGATAAACCATCAATTCATATTAACCATCAATTCGTAATGGACATAATAATTTATTTTTGTGAATTTGTGCATTGGATTCACAATAAAAACACAGATAAGAACTATGAAAAGGAGAATTTTTTCTTTGAAATTGCTTTATCGTGAAAACTCTCCTGGGGGTTATAATCCTAGCCTCTTGATCTCCGAATTCGCCGGAAGCTACAGTTGACGTTGGGGATACATCTTCGATATCCTTTTGGTTGAGAGATGATCCTTGGGGCAACAGGTAAAAGCATCGACGGCTTAATCTCGCGAGGAGATCTGTCACTTTGGCGGAAGTCTATCATGATGACAGAGACCCTGCCATCCATCAGCAAAGTGGATGAAACACTCCAATCTGATGTCGGCGTGATTTATTGTGATCTCTGGAATTCTCGCTCGCTCTCTAGGTATAACCTGTTAGACAATGATAGTGCCGCCTAGTGCATTCGAAAGCCCGTGTGAAAGGTGCAATCTTATCAGCAATGTTAGCTAACGCCTAAAGTGCGTGCAGGAGAAATCAGCCAATGAAAAACGATTTTAGAAAGGGGATAAAATCACGCCGTTTCAATGGGACTCTATACTTTATAGTTATAGTTATTTAATTTAAGTTGTTTCAGAAAAACTTATAAAAATTTGATAAGGAGATCGTTGACGTGAGAAACTCTTCCTCTTTGTAACTGTTACATTTTTAAAACGAATTAATTATTTAAAACTTACAACACCAAGCTGTTTAACAATCATAATAAAAATTATTTAACAACCACAATAACTATTTATCTATCACAATATCTATTTAACGATCACTATAACTAATTATCAATTACAATAACTATTTAACAATCACGATAGCTATTTAACAATCACAATAACTATTTAACAATCACAATAATTATTGAACAATTACAGCAACAAAACAATTTATTTATTATAACAATGCCCGATTTAGAAATTGCAGCATCGAACTCTTGTATATTATTCTTATGTTTAATGTGCACTCTTGTGCTTTGATAATTACAATAAAATCTGTTTAGCAGTTGCCATAGCAGTTTATTTAACAATTACGACAAATTATCCAACAATTACAGCAAACTATTCAACGATTACGACGACAAATTGTTCAACAACTACGACAATACTTAATCAGCAATTATGACAATACTTACTCAACAATTACGGCAACACTTATTCAACAATTACGACAATAAAGTGTTCAACGTTTAAAACAGAAAACCATATATATAATAATATAATCGGATGTTCTTGAGCGGTTTATTAGATTATTATTAATCTAACAAACCGCTCAAAGTTGTCTGATTGCTTTTATTATATTTATGTCAAGCGGTGTTACCTACCAAGCAACAGAAAACCATTCAACAATTATGACAACAGATTTTTTAATAAGTGCAACAAGCTGCTTAACAATTACTATAAAATATTTAACGAAGATAATAAATTCTCTACATTTAACATTTTTACAAGCAAAATCGTTTATCGAGGTTAAAAAATACATATTGTTTGTTTGGTTTTACGGCTCAAAGACTACAGTGGTCATGCTGCGCCGGGACCTACTGTTTTCCGAGGAATCCGAACCTCTTAAGGCCTAGGGAACCAAACCCCGGACTACAGTGAGCAGTGCGATCTTTATGAGATCTCTGAGTAAGCGTTCTTTTTGCACTGCTGGGAGTCGAACCCGGATTAGCCGCGCAATAGGAGAACGCGTTACCACACTGCGCCACCGCAGGGCCAAAAAAAAAAAATTACATATCAAAATTCCGTATATTCACAATTTCTATCACAATTCTGTGTGTTTACAATTTCTCCCATAATTCCGCATATTTACGATTTCGATCGCCATGATTAATAGGTTCCCTATATGTCTTATGCTGTTGCGACTACTATGCGACAAGGAACCTTAGCCATAGCCTCCTACGATAGCGTAGAAGTAACAGGTTCGCCTACTTCGCGCAGAACTCGGGTTTGAATTCACTCTGATATTTAGCGCTTGCCCCCTTTTTTTCCTAATGCCAATCCGTTCCCCGGGGTTTGGTTCCATAGGAGCCCACCTACCTTGGGAACTGTATGTAGATCCTAGCTCATCATAACCTTTCTTATCACTGGGCTATATAAGCTTTCATCACAATATTACCCACAATGACTCACTGACTATAAAAAAAGGACCCTGGGAATGAATTCAAAGTTTGACTGTAAATGTAAAAGTATCGTGCTTTGGAGGTCTCGTGAAACCGTCGGTCCCATCTCAGGAGACGATATGATTGAATAGTCATAGACAATAAAATCGCATCATACCCCAGTAATCCGACCTGAATAATGGAAAGGTCGGCCCGTAAAATCGGGTAACTCCCATAATCCGCAAATAGGTCTGTTTTGACAGTCAAGTGAGGAGGAAGTTAGTTTTTTTGTTTTTTTTTTCGATTTAAAAGATTTTGTAACAAATAAAACATTCGTGCAGATAAAAAAAAATATAAAATAGGAAATTATAAAAACACTATTTACTTATGTCCATACCTTCCTTTGTTTTTAAATATTGGATGTACATTTGTAATGCAAATATATTTGTATGATTCCACTTAACAGTCTTTACTAAAAAAATTAAGTATTAACCACTTAGCCTCTAGCCCTTTAAGCCCATTGTTAATAAACTAACTAAGAAAAGGAAACTTCTTTTACTATTTTTTGGAAACAGCCGTTTGCACAGACCAATGAAATTATAAAAAATGAAGTCCTTTTGAGGCGACAAAGCATTTGTTTCCCCTCAAACGGTAGCCCTGTCTGCCTCAGTAAGTCAGTAGTAATAACCCCTGCCTTCGAGTCCACTGGACTGGGTTCGACTTCTAAAATGTTAGATTTAATGGAAGTGTATTGTAGTCCCAAAGTTAAGCTATTGGTTAAGCTACCCGTTAAGCTATTAGTTCATCGCAAAAGATCCTTAGCACAGTTTGAGACGTAAAATACGCGAACTTATTCAAACACTTTAAAATCGTATAAATTCCTTTCACAGGTTTGTTTTTGTTTTTTTGTTGTTTTTTTTCATCGTAGCATCTAATCACGTGATACTATTATGGCATACCTATTGAAAAAATGTATAGCATTAATTATTAAGTCATTTATTAAGTCATACTATTTCAATAACCAACAATTGTCATTCTTAATTGTTATGTTGTATAATATAGAGAATAATAAACACGAAGTATTTTATAATATTGTGACTGATTATAGTAAAATTTGTATTTTAAATATTTCATATCGTGCAAAAGGTGTATAAACTATTTATGTGTAATAAACAAACAAAACTTTTTTTCAAAATAAAAATTGTTTCAGACGGGAAAATCGCAAACTGTGTTAACTTTACGTAAATCTGCTTAACGTTTCACACCACAATTCCAGTTTTCTCAGAAAAAATGGGTTGTGCTTGAAAAAAGGGAAATCACTTTGAAGCCCAATAAGGTTCCCACATTCTACTATATCAGGCAGGGCTTATTGATTTGTTTTGTAAGTGGTTCTCGCCGGGGAAAGGGTATTCAAATTTTGTTCTCATTGGCTGGACTTAAAACATTAATAACTCGAAAAATATGGATTTCTCAGCATTTTCGCATTAACATTTTTGCTTAGAATTTTGCAAAGAATCACGCTGTGCAGAATTTATGCGGTCTTGACGCCAAATACCGCTAAGTATAATCGCAAATCCTAGTCAAATGTCTCCAATTTAATTATAATTTTCTTTTCTTACAAATACATAAAAATATCACCAAAGTTTTCAAAAAATCCGCCAAATTCATAAAAAAGCTCTCCAAAATTCTTTTTTTTTTCGTCATTATTGATACTGGAACCATGGAATAAACATGAACTTGAGTCGAAAGCATAAGACCTTGTGGATTCACAGCCATCCACGAGTAAAGGTTTGCCTGAAAAGGATATTGCAACTCCATCGAAACATTTGCATGCAATATCTCCAATTCCAAAATTAAATAAAGAAAAAAGGAAAAGCAACGAAGAAATAGGCACTTGTCTTAACTATTTCAGAAAACAGAAGACCGTTAAAAGAAGACCGTAGAAAGATTGTAGAAGAAAGTTGGAAAAGAAAGAAATAGAAATAACGATAGAAGGTGGGTCATCACAAACTTTGGATGTGAATACATGCAATGAATATGAAGAAAATTATTATTGCACAACAAAATAATGTGAATGATTACATCATACTATATGTAAGTTTGCGATGGCTTCATGCAGAATGTACGATTTTCGATGAGTTTTGTGCCGACTGTGGGAGAGAGAGAATAGATTAAAAAATTAGTCCAGCCTATTTGAAAAAAAAAGTAATTCATTTATGTCATTATTTTGTCCATGTTTGTTCCGATTCTGAAAATGAGTGCAAAATAAAAACAGCAGATGTTTTTTAAATTTATTCAATTTTTATGTTTTATAAAATCGCAATTTCAGTTATTCTATTTTTTCATAACATAGTTGTTGAAGAAACGCATTTGATACGTCATAAATTCATTTACTATACGAAGCGCGGCAAGCCTCATGGTGCGGCGTAACACCCGACACACTTGGGAGAGATGCCGCAACGAAGGGTGTTAAAAAATAAATTATAGCGGCTTATTGAATTTTTTGTAAATTATATTTTACTAATATATATGCTTCTTAAAAGTGTATCGATTATTATGACTAAGTAAATTTCATGTTTGTGCGCCATGGGTCTCAGAATATCGATTTTAAAAAAAGTGAGGCATGTAACCCGGATTTACCCCCCCCCCTCTCTCTCTCTCTATATATACAGGGTGTCCACTAAAGTCCTTTCTCACACCCTTAACTTTTGAACACCGACAGCTATAATCATAAAAGTGGTGTGGAAGTATAGTAAAGTGACCATACGCTAGAAGACAAGACAACATTGAGCGCCTCTGGTGACAAAATTCGAATTCAGCAGTTATTAAACTTAAATCGGGAAATAAACAAGATACAAAAATGTCAACTATAACTTTACTCAGCATCATTTAGTTATATCTATATTAGTTATATATATATACACACACCCATACCTGTATAAAAGAAATTTCACTCGCGGATAATCCTCAAACCAGGTAACTCCGCACTCGAATAATCGAGTGTATGGGTTGCTAACACGTTTATAAAATTATGCGGGATACACGAGATACAAGGGCTGACACAAGGAATGGTCGCAGGGGTCATGCCCCCCCAAAATATTTTTTTTCCACTGTAAAAAATTCCAACTTTCATGATAAATGAAGGGTGTTATTCCAAGACCATGGCAAATTCTGTCCTTGTACTGACGAAATACATATACGAAAAGCAGTTAGAGGTTGTTAATCAACAACAGCTGCAATATTTTTATTTTATAAAGAATCGTGACTATGTAAGAAACTTCAACACTTGTTTTATGACCTTTCAGGCAAAAGTGAAGACGTCCTCGAAGCGGTTGCCGAATTACACCATCTTCCAACGGACCTATTTTCCTTGAAAGACCCAGAGGATGAAATACAGGAGTACGCCGTCTTCACGAAGGTACCCCTCAAAGAGGGCTTCACTCTTGGACCCTATACAGGACATCTACTGGAGGAAGGTCAGGGTCAAGATGGAAACGACAGCCCGGTGAACGTCTTGAAAGTAAGATTTTCGTCTTGGGAATAATTTTAATGTAACGTCTTAAGACTAATTTTTCTTAAATTTTTCCTTAACTAAAGCACAGCATTTTCAGTGATATGTGCTCATCGTAATTTTATTTATTAATCGCTAGTTAAAATTATTCACTTTGTAATGAAATTCAAGTAGATAACTTTTAATTTGAAGCTTTGCTCTTCATAATTCTTGCCTTCATAGTGTTATATGTGTGTGTGTGTGTGTTATACACATGTTATATGTGTATATATATAACATGTATATATATATATATATATATATAGAGAGGTTTCAAATATAGTAAAATTAGAATTGGAAAAAGGAATATTAAAGGAAAATATAAAGAAAAAATAAATTTGTGATTATCTAAGTATAGCGTGCATTAAGCAGCTGCTATATAATAGATAAGTTATAGTGCAAAGAAAAAAAAAAGGAGAGGGGGGCGAGTTAAATATAAAAGGTTGAAAAGAATTAAGGTAAGAGAAGAGATTAATATAATTTACATAGTTCAAACAAATACATATATAAACATGCAAATATATATATACACACACATATAAATGCGACGTAATATAAGCATACAGCCCCAGAACCGTCGTCAGGGGCCTTTTCTAGGACTACATGCTTGGCGCCTTTTCTGGAGGTATGTCGCAAAATACAAGTAAATCAGATAAGCCAAATGCATTTAGCGAGATACCCAAGGCCCAAAGGCGCCAAAAAACAGAACGTACAAATCCAAATATTAGTACAGTATAAACAATAATGTATACAATATAAGCATATTAACATAAAACCAATTAAATAGGAAATCATATGTCGATACATTTTTATACCTGCAAAATAGAAATATGTGGAGATGTAAAACAGAATATACATATACAAATGCTTTTAGAAAATGGTTAATGCTTATATAGTGGATACAGAGCCTAATAATTACAAAAAAAGAAAGAAAAAAGTTTTTCAAAGAAATCTTTCCGAAAAACTTAGTCCGTGTTCTATTGACCTTACATAAGTGTTAATGCAGTAATAGTATGTATAGTGAATAGTACTTACGTAATACGGAAAATTTTCTATAGATACAGCACGATTATAAATACAAGCATTAAAAGATGTTACCTTACCTTAATTCTTTTCAACCTTTTATATTTAACTCGCCCCCCCCTTTTTTTCAGTATATATATATATATATATCATCATCATCATATTCAACCATTATCTATCCACTGCTGGATGAAGGTCTCTCCAAATGCTTTCCACACAAGTCTATCCTGAGCAATTTTGAGGACGTTTTCTAGGTCTTCGGTGGTCTCTTGGAATCCAGTTCAGAATTTCTGTTGTCCATCGTTGATCAGTTCTTCTTGCAATATGCCCAGCCCATCGCCATTTCAGCCCTTTTACTTTAACAATGATGTCCTCTACTCTAGTTTGCTCTCTCACCCAAGTGTTTCTTTTTCGATCTCTCCTAGTTATTCCAAGCATGCACCTCTCCATGCTCCTTTGCGTTGTCTGTAACTTTCGTATTGCTCCAACTGTTAGACTCCATGTCTCTGATCCATAAGAGAGGACTGGCAATACACACTGGTTGAAGACCTTTCTTTTTAGACACAAAGGCAATTTCCCCTTCAGGATAAAACTGTTTCTTCCAAATGCACTCCAGCCAAGTTTAATACGTCTGTTGAGTTCTTTCATAATGTTGCCATCCATTGAAATCAGCTGGCCAAGGTAAATATATGAATCAGCAATTTCTAGCTCAATGTTGTCAACTTGTATTTTTGTTTCCTCTACGAAATTATTGAACATGATCTTAGTTTTTTGTAGGTTCATCTTGAGTCCAACTTCTTTACTTCTAGTTGAGAGCTCCTGTACCATGTCTTGGAGTTCTAATGGGTTCGTTGAAAAAATAACAATGTCATCAGCAAACCGCAAATGATTTAAATATTCACCATTTATTTTTATTCCCTTGTTATTCCAATTTATCTGCTGAAAAATCATCTGTAAAGCTGAAGTAAAAAGTTTTGGAGAAATGGTATCTCCCTGCCTCACACCTTTACCAATTTTGATAGTTTTGGTATCTTTATGTAACCGAAATTTTGCACTTGCATTTTTATACACACGTTTCACCATGTCAATGTACACATCCTCAATGTCTGTTGATCTTAAAGAGTTGATGACTGCTGATGTTTTAATAGAGTCAAAGGCCTTCTCATAGTCAATAAATGCCACACACAATGGAAGTTCATATTCATGTGTTCTTTCAATTAATTCTCTTAATACTTGAATATGGTCCACTGTACTGAATCCACTTCGAAATCCAGCTTGTTCTCTTGGTTGAGCTGCATCTAATTTTTTCTGCAGGCGATGTGTTAGCACTTTTGTGAAGATTTTATAAATAGCAGGTAACAAGCTAATTGGTCGGTAATTTTTCAAATCCTCTTTATCACCTTTTTTATGCAAAAGAATTACTGTTGCAGAATCCCATTGGTTTGGTATGTTACCGCTGTTAAGACATTTGGTAAAGAATTTTGCAAGTATGTCTTCTACATATTCTCCAGCTTCTTTTAGGATATCTAATGTAATACCATCATCACCAGGGGCTCTTCCTTTCTTCATACTTTTTATTGCAAATGAAACTTCTTCTTTTAAGATTTTAGGAGCTGTTCCTTCGACTATCTCAGAGTCTTCGTTTAATCCACTGTTACTTTCGTATAGATTTTTGTAGAATTCTTCAACTCTTCTAAGTATTTCTTCCCTATTTCTTGTTACGGTGCCATCCTCTCCTTTTAATGCAATGATGTGTTTCTTCCCAACAGATAAAATATAACATACTGCATCCACTACGTTGCGTCATTATTATGCAATGCTTTGGGCTTTTGTGTCGTTATTACTAAATGGTTTTAGCTGACTTATAAAATGAAAGTTTTTTCGATAATATTTCATTATTCAATGAAATTCAAAAACATTGCTTTATTTCCTACTATCACGGTATTTTTCATGCACCTCTATTGCGCATGCATATAAAATATGTCATACACCAATTGTTTACTATAATTACGACAACCTGTTCTATGTTATGATACATGCTGTGCAATGGCGTATCCATAGAAGGGTACAAGGAGCCAAATGCACCCCAAAATTTTGTCCAGTGTCAAAAAGCGCTAAAAATTTTAGTATTAAACGAAACTGAGCAAAATGGGGTATGACCGATCAGTTTTACTAGTTTCAACACTAAATAAAATAACTTTAGCGCTGTATGCGACCCCTTGCATCCCCCCCACCAACTCTGTGGGTACATCACTAATACGGTGTGTCATCACATATGTAAATAGATATTGATTAAACAATGATGTTCCGTTGATTGGCGGCCAGGCTAACTCTGCCGGTTCCTCTCAGACTGTCGAAGAGGGCCCATAAAGCAACCTTGAGGTACAAGTATGTAACGTAGATATATCTCTTGAGGAAAACTCATCAATTCGTGAATAAAAAAAAAGTTTCTTTTCTGATTAAAAGATAGGATTCTCTCAACCAAAAATGGCATCATTCTTAAATCTACCTTTTTATTAAATTTTTAATCGCATTTAATATCTGCTTTGTTCCTTTATTATCATAATTTATTTCATTTTTATTTATAATTTTTTCCTCTCCACGTCGCATCGTGTACCCTGAAAATTAGCTCTCTTGAATAGGTTACGTCGTAGGCACTTTTTCCAAAAAAGATATTGACAAGAGCGAAAAAACGACCGTGATTGTCATAATGCATGATAATAATAGTGTCAAAAACTCGACGTAGCGCTTGCTACATTTTGCAAGAGGGGGGAGCAAAAAATTTTAGATAACCCATCAGCACGATGAAACAAAATTTCTATTGCCAAAAAAAAAAAAGCGCTTTCGCATAATTAATGATCGGGCAACTCGATATGGGCGCGATAAAAAAAAAAAGAAAAGAAAAGAAAAAAAGTAGGGAAGAATGAAGATCACCCCTTTTTCTTTAACGACCATCGATGGCGCTAGGAAAAAATCGTTCTCCTCTCATCGAAGAGGGTTATCGTATCAGATTAAAAATCGTTTTATTAACATCTCTGACCCCCTTCCCTCTCCTCTTCTTTTTTCATTTTTTACTAGCACCAATTTCTTTCTTTTGGGGCAGAACTAATGATCTACGTTATCGGCCATTTTGATCACGTGATAAAAACTTGCTCCCCGCATCCCCATCCTCGCGTCGTTCTGAAGGCTGTGAAAATCTAATTTAACGATAAGTTGTTTTTTCACAAATTTAGAGGTGGTTCCAAGTGCTCGTACATCTCATTTATATTTCTCACTCATACTGCAGGTAACGATGTGCCCACGGAGTTTTAGGGCCGCGTTCCCGAATAAAGAATATGGGATGGAATATTTTCGACGCAGATTTGGGGATAAGGTTATGGCTCAAAAATTGAGATATTTCGCATAAAATAAATTTTTACGCGTGTGTTCGTAATTTATTGCAAGTGACACTAAAAAATTAACATTACGTCGGGTCAATTTCTCTTGATTGGTAGCCCGATAAGGACTTGCGGAAAATTTTTGAATGTGAGTTTCTGCCCTTCGAAGATACTACTACCTTCAGGAACTTTACCAGACTTTAGCACCTCTTGTTTCACTGTTTCTCTTTCGCTGGTTTCTCCCTTTCCCCAATATGTATATGCAGATATACATGCAAGTGGAAAAAATCAAAACATCTGATTTTAACTGCTAAATAAACGTCGCGAGATAAGTTTTCCACCATTTTATTAAAATAGGCTTTTAAATCAAATCCTCGTTTGAAGCCACGTGACCTTAAATGTCCTTGAGCCATAAAACACAAGCAAACGATGTAAGTGAAATTTGGGATCTGACGTAGATCTCAGATGAAGAGATACAGTGAAGAGTCTACTTAAGGAAAAGTTGGTAACCTTTAACTTTAGCCACAATGTTTTCGCTCTACCTTGCGCGATGTAGATTGTCTATATCTTTATAAGATCACATCAGTATTTCATTTATGCAATTAAAGTATGGAAATTTGATTGATTTCTAAACCATCGTTTTCAATTTTAATGATAAATGCAATTGGTTTAAGCTATTCATCATTCCTAATCTTCCCCATCTTCAACTTTTGGAAGTTTTTCCGTGTTGTCTACAGGAGAGGCATCGCTCATGCATCCACAATCCACCCACTAATATTTCCTCGTAAAGCTGCTGGTCAAACCGAAGACAGCAAACCATGAAACATGAAAACCACATTTAACTGATTGCTTTCGCACAAGGCAATGATTCATGCGTACTATTATTATTGCACAAATTTACGGCCCATGTCATATATGGCTAAGCTCTTTCACTATCCAACCCTTTCCAAGGATATCAGGCAATTAAAAGTATCTTCGTATATTGTATGCTATCTTCCGGAGTGCAGCTTCTTGGTGGAAGAATATTTTGTCTATATTTAATATGTTGAGATGGTGCTCCAGACGTTTTTGGGAAGTGCATTGACAATTGGAATATCCGTGGCATTTTTCTTCCAGAGGCTTTCCCTCCCGATTTCCAGATCTTTGTACTACTTTTATTTCATTCTCGCAGTGCCGGATTCGCGTAAAAGCCATATCGACCTGGGCTTAAGGCCCAGCAGATGACTTGAAACGGCCTGGTGTTATTTAAGTTTAAGCCTTATTTTAATCTTGATTATATATCCGAGGGGTTTTTGTTTTTGGTTTTTTTTCAACTTATAGTCCGTCTGTGAGTACAACGATCGTGTAGCGTTTAACCTCTACCTTAGAAATTATTGGGAAGAATGAGTTTATTATGTTTATAAGATAAGCATTGAGTCGGTAATAAATTGTATTTATAAAATATTGCATGTATAAAAATTGTATTTGTGAGATATGGCATTAGTCAAAAATAATTTGTATGTCGTGGAAGTAAATGAACTACATCTGTAACCATCCCCACGCCTCCAGAATCTCTCCGTCTCCATTTGCAACTCCTTGTATTTTGTGATCTTCTCAATCCCTCTTTTTTTTCCATCGACGCGTCTGTCACCAGGCATTGCAATATCCATTAACCAGACATTGCAATGTCCAGCAACCAGACATTGCAATATCCATCAACCAAACATTGCAATGTCCATCAACCAGACATTGCAATGTCCATCAACCAGACATTACAATGTCCATCAACCAGACATTACAATGTCCATCAACCAGACATTGCAATATCCATCAACCAGACATCGCAATGTCCATCAACCAGACATTGCAACCAGACATTGCAATATCCATCAATTTTTTTTCCAACATTTCTTTTGAATGTGAGAATAAATTTAAAACTTTTATATTCAACAGTTAAAAAAATTATATTTGTAAGCTGAAAAGGGAATGCTAAAAAATTTTTAGAGTTCATAAATGGAATTTTTTAAACAATACTCTATTCCCACTGCATAAAAGTATTCAGCAAACTTAATATCCATGTACAAAAACTGGGCCGATCCTAGTGAAGACGTTTTTATAACTTTTTCCCGACGTTTTTTATATAAAGATTTGGAAAGGAATTGAATATTACGATCTTTTAGAAGCAAACAAATATTTTGACACTTATTTAGTACCTCATGGTTGACAATTTACTTGTTCACCGTTCAAATACGACAAGCAAACTCTGTTTAAATACACGCAGACCAAAAATGGATTTAAGAGTTAATCGTTATTTATTTAATCGAATTAACCATTAAAAACAAAATCAAATCTATTCACAAGAAATTGCTATTAATAACGCGCAGCATGTTTACTTATGCTTAAAAATAATCTTCCGTCTTTTGCCATGCAAAAACAAAATTTTTAAAGATATTTTATCTACATATTATTAATATAAGTTCCTCGTATGCTATTTTCAAATCTTAAATAAAGCAATTTATAGACCTACCATATATATCTATATAGATATACTACATACTATATAGATCTATATATCTATATAGGCCTACTTAGAATTTGTATCCTCTAAACTGACTTAACGTCATTAACAATCTGTTTTCTTCAATAGTCATAAATCAATCAGTAAACCAAACTGATAATTTTTATTTTAAAAATATCTCGTTTCTTATTTAATTTTATTTTACTTTTTTCATTTGATAACTTGTAAAATTTATTAAAATGTGCGAATCAAGTTTTCAAAGAACCATAAACGACGCCAAAGTAAAAAATTAAGTAATGTAAGGCTTCCTTTTTCACAACAAGCGAAATCGATAGCGATCTAATATATTTATTCTCAACGTTTAAATAATAATTACGTTTTTATAAGATGTGGATAATTTTTTTAAATACATTTAAACTTTTATTTACAGTTTGGTGGTCGATTTTAAACAAAACATTTGCGCTTTTATTGCATCACACACACATGAAAAAAAAACGTTTCTTCTAAATCCAGTTTTTGAATTTCCAGATTGAAGTCAACTTTAAACAATGAAAGAAAAGTTCGGTTTTTCGTTTCAAGGTTGGAACGTCCCTTCTTTTTTCCATTGGGCAACATATTATCTTAACTATATTATTATCTATTGATTTAATACTATAGTAACCATTTGCAAAATTGATAAGTATGGCTTAAGGATTACGAAAACATGCATACACTTTATGCCTGTGTTTTGGAACACCCTGTATATTCCTCTGTATATTATCACAGTATGTAATTGTCCAGTGTACATTATCTAGTGCTGAATACAAATTATATGTTGCTTCATCAGTATTTCCTTTTATTTACTTTTCAGATAAAAGATATGAGAAGGACCAATGTACGCTTGTGTTTGACGGACGACACCTGTAGTTGGCTGAAATTATTGAGACTTACACCCAACTTCGATAGTGCCAATTTCTCTGTTTCCTTAAATGGTAAGACTTTAGATTATGCACATTCTGGTGTTCGTTTCTTACCTCTTCGTCCTAGTTACATCCATTTAAGCTGGCATCTTATGTGAACAATAGTAATGTCATTACCTGTAACGCCATCACCTCCAAAGTCTTGCTTTATTGCTCTTTCAGTATACTTTTCAACCTTACAGATCATTTCAAATGGTCCGTACGATTGAAAAGAAATGAAATAATATTTTTAGAGATGATGACGGTTACAGGTAATGGCATTATTATTCTAATGGTGACGTAAGACAATGATTACCTGTAACGCCATTAACTCGAAAAGTCTTGCTTCATTACTCCTTCAACATGCTTTTCGGCCTTACAAACCATTCCAAATTATCTGTAAGGTTGAAAAGTAATGAAGCAAGATTTTTAGACATAATGACATTTGCAGTGTAATGACTGGCACAGAATGACCCTTTCTTTCCTTGCGCCATAAAGATGTAACCAACCAACAGGTAATGACATTATTATTCCAATGGCGCCGTAAGGCGCGTGTCATTTTACTGTCCACAGGGATTTGGTTTACGAGGCAATGTTCAGATTTCTCGGAAAACTATAGGTCCTTAGATATCCTTTCTCCATAAAATCACAACATCTGTCAGATGAACGTATGGCTGAGCAGAAACTCTCATAATCATTAGATAATCTGTTTTAAAATGTAAATATTTGCTTCTGTCAGTGTATGCACAATTTTGTGAAAAAGGGCAATGCAAAATTACGGCATAAAATGAAATTCTCTTAATATTAAAGGATTAATATAAGAGGAATTACTCTTGTGTGTGAAAAAATACATAATATTGAACGAACCCCAATGTTTGCGCTGTTTTCAGACTTAAGAATCGACTTACTAGTTGACGCTTTTCAATTTTTCGGAAACTTTTCTGAAGTTCCTTCAAAACTCGTCATATTTTCTGTGTCGGTCTAAGACGCGATTTGCGACTTCAATAGTGGATTTTGAGATTAACCATGCTAGAGCTAGCTGATGGTTGACTTTTAGTACGAAATTCTAGACAGTGTTTAAGCCTTGTTAATCTTTGGCGGTGGCATGTGCGTGTTACTAAATTATATTTACAGATAAACACATTGATCACACCGAATGACACTAATTAATCCTTAACACATTTATTTATAACATTAACTATTAAAATATATTTACATGCTGAATAAACTACAGCATCGGCTTTCTTGTTAACTTTTTTACAGTCTGCCTATCACGCTCGAAATGATAAGCTACAGTTTTTGTCCACTGATCCCTTCTTCTCCGTTCTGTTTTAACCAGGACCTTTACCTTGTGGGTAAGAGGCGTGCGTCTCCTACCTGAACCCGACTATGGCGGTCGCTACAAATCTACATCCAAGTATTCTTGTGCCACGTGAAAAACACAGCAAGTGGTATAACACTTTAATGTGTCAAATTTTATATATAATATAATCATACGTTTTATTCCTAATGTCCAAGGGTAGTTCACCTGTAACCATTAGGATAATCAGGGAGTAATAATGGCAGCTCGACTCCATAGGAAAACGTAGACCTTTAGCCAATACGAGGCCAGCAGGGAGATGGGCCCAGTTGCTCCATAAAGCTATTTTCATATATATATATATAACAATCCTCCAGTGCTCCGTGCCCCATATGCTCTTTACCTTGCGCCAATTGCCGCTTCATCCTAGCTACAGGCCTGGGAAAACGGTAATTGCAAATGAGTGCTTCGTGCCAGTTACTGAATTGGGGGGGCCATAGCCCCTCCCCGGGCGGCTAGCTACGTCAATACCTATTCTCAAACGTTTACTTTATAAGTGAGTTAGACAAAACCTTCCATGGCAGTGCTGAATTTCAAATCAAAACGGCCCGCCCATGAAACAAACCATCGCCTAAAGCATATAAGTTCTAAGGGTGTAGCCTATTCTAAAAGTATATATATATATTTTTTTTAGAAGTGAAATAAGAAGTCAGGGCCGAATTATCGCATATACAAATAAAACAAATATCTAGGGGCCGGGAGCGGTGGAATCTCAACGCCACTTCAAAATCGTTGTCAATCAAACCCTGTCACTGGGCCTGTAATTTTATCGAGGAGCGAATTTCAGCAGCATTTTCCGCGAATTTTATAGTTTTTGTATGTACCTAGCACGCAAATATGTTACCTGTACCAACTTCATTTTCAAAGTTTAAAATTGAATTTCCAGAACGGATTTAGCGTGCATTTTCCTTTGTCCCAAGATCTTTGTTATATACTAGTCCTTCTGTAAATACACGGGCTTAATTTATATCACAAGGGACCCGGAAAAAGGTTTTCTTGGGTCCCACGGAACCTTTATCCTCCCCTGTAGGCATGGGCGTAGGCAGAAAGTTCATGGGATTGTAGGCTTAATGGTGGGTGTTGCAGAGATACAACTGTGTTAAATATACAAAATTTCATTGTGGTGGGGGGTTACAACCCCCAAAACCGCCCCCTGGCTACGCCTATGCCCATAAGAAGCATTTTGCACTCCGATTTTGAGGGTCTCGCCTTGGTCAAGTAAGCCCTTGATTATCGTCACCATGCAGAATTGCAAATACACAATTTTCGTGCACAAATTATGAAGTAAAAACTCACGTTTTGCAAAATTATACACCGCTTTTTGAAAGAGACATGCACATGTGATAAAAAAAAAAAGATATTTTTAAAAAATCCTACGAAAAAATCTGTTTTCGAAATAAGTTAGTACCGAATATAATATGGCTTTCTGCTAGACTCTCAACCACTTCCGTCGGATGTTAGCCAGTCTTTTACATCCTTCCTTTATTTGGTCATCTTCTGGAATAAATGCAAATTGTCCTCAATCAATCATCATTAGCAATGTTTCAGCGTCCCAATTCCTCTCAGCGTATTTCCTTTCGATTCCGCTGACGTTTCCATCTCTTGTTTCGCTATCGACTTCTACTCCAGCGATAAAGCACAAGCCCCGATTGAAATTGGCGAGGTAATTATTTCAATTTTATCGCACTGCCATCTAGTGACGGTAATGGGCACTAAAAGTTGAATCCGACATTTCTTCATCGTCTTTTCATCTTTTCAAAAAGAAAAGTGCAACACCAATATGCAGTACATCGGACTTCCTACAGCACATAATGCTGTAGCACACCATTCGATTCAGCGTGCGATAAACTATCCACTGCTTTTCAGAACAAAACTTCAACCCTTAGATTCAAGTAGCAAACCAATCAAAATTTTAACCAAGCCGTGAAAAATGAAGATAAATTTCCCCAAAGTATTTTGTTTGTTTGTTTGTTTGTGTCTTATTATGCAAGAGCAGCTAAGAGTATGCTAAACTTACAATTTACAGAGATATCCGAACTTCTATCGCCTAAGCAGGACCAGACTAAGGTTACGTGGAGGCCCTGTGGGAGGCAAAAATCTTACCACGCCCCCCCTTAAACGTTATTTTCGGATTGGTTACTTTTTTTGGGTGGGGGCGAGGAGAATCTGCCCAGTGCTCAGCTTGTTCATCATATTTTTTTCAAAAAGAAAAAGCAACGATGACAATTAAAATTTCCTTACAACGAAAGAACATGCCACCAAACAAACCACAGGTACTTTTTCTGAGAAACCAAAACTTAAATTGGTTTGACATGGAAGTTAAAGTTTTAAATGAATTTCAGTACCCTGGAATTTTGTATTTGTCCTCCACACAAGTTCATTCATTTTGATATAGTTTTCACTTTCCTAATTCCTTACTTGTAGTTCTATCACAGGAATTCGCCAAATAGGCGATACTATTTTCAATGAAGATGGTAATTAAAACAGAAACCTGCTATGTTTGATCGCAAGTAGGTCTTAGACATAATTGTGGCATTCTTAGAACTTATGAAATATAATTTAATTTATTGAAACCTTTACAATAACAAATGATTTAATAATCAGATTGAATTTGATTGAATTGATTTCCTGCATCATTTTGATTGAATTGATTTCTTGCATCAGGGTTATTTCGCGCCTCCTTGGGTTGGCGCCAACGGCGCCAGTCGCACCGCCTCAAACCCGTCTCTGGCCCAAGAAACCAAGCCCCATTCACTCTATTCATATCAGTAGAAAAAACGGCAAACATTTGATAATATTGGGATTTAAACCTTGGTTTTCTGCTTAAAACAAGCGTGATATTATTATGCAACTGTAGTGTCAATTGAAACTTTATTATGCAACTGTAGTGTCAATTGAAACTTTAGCTTATCAGCTGTATTTAAAGCTTTACAATCACGCAATAATCTTCAGAACCACTATTAACCCTTTGCACTTGAAGCCTCTGTTGTTGTTAATTATGCAACGGACTTGGCCCTTGCTGCGCTTCATCTTTGCTGTGCTGTTTAAAAGATCTGACTCCATTTTACTCAATAGAATAGTGGTAACGACTTCTTTGTAGTTAATCTTTATTTCCAACAGAAACATAGCGATATTAAAAAGATCAAAAACTAAACTTCGCTAGCTACATTATAAAGAATATGAAAGTGAAATGGCCGTAACTGACCAACTTAAAGCAATTGCATGACATATAACGTCGGACAAGAAATAAACCTTTTCCAATTGAAAAACTCAAAGCTGTATACACAGGCAGCAGTATGCCACCTGGGTGCAATATATCATATTAAACAAACTATGGCATAAGTAAGTAAGTAAATTTTGCAGGTAAGTTCTTGAGAAGGATGGAGATTGTGGCATATGATATCAAGCATAACAATTCCGCGCACCTCTCACAATTAAAAACGCGATACATTTTTTAAGGCAATAACATATTACACATATAATTTCGACTACAATTGTCTTATACGAATATTTTAAGTGATTTTATATTTTATTATATGTAATATTTCAATTAGTCCTGTTTTTATGCCTGACCTATATTGAGCGACGAATGCCAAACTCTTCAACAGTGGCTTACGCTGTCGGGGTTGATGGGAGTTGTAACCTCACTATGATGAAATTTTGTGTGTGTGTGTGTGTGTGTGTACACACTAGGTATGATCAAAAAATACAGTGAATAATTTTATTACGAACAAAATAATAAGCTTACATCAAATTTGAATTAATCTCCTTCAAAGTACTCTCCTTGGCTAGCGATATAATTATCCTAACGTTGATTCCATGATTGGAAGCATTTCTGGAAGGCTTAGGAAGGGCTTTCAGCTGCTCCGTCGTGTCCCTCTCAATATCGTAAATGGTGTCAAAACGTTTTCCTTTTAGCAAGGTTGTTATTTTCAGAAAGAGACAGAAGTAGCATGGTGCTAAATCCGGTGAGTAAGGCGGATGTGGACAGACGGGAACCTTTTTTTCGGCCAAAAACTCGCGGATCAGAAGCGAGGTGTTGCATGGCGTGTTCTCGCGATGAAGGAGGAAGCCATTGGCACATTTTTCTGGTTTCCTTCTCCGCACATCCTTTCGCAAACGTTGCAGTAAGCCCTTGTAATATTCGAAGTTTACAGTTGTTCCCCTTGGAGCGAACTCTGATCGCACTGTGCCCTCACTATCCAAAAAAACAAACAATAACATGAACTTGACGTTCAACTTTGACTGGCGTGCCTTCTTAGGGCGAGAGGAGTCCCTCGTTTTCCATTGAGAACTCTGGGTCATCTCAGGGTCATAGCCATATACCCAACTTTCAACTCCAGTTATGATTTTGACCATGAAGTCCGGATCTGCATCAAAACGATTCTTCAATTCCGTGCAAACTGACACACGATTTTCCTTTTGTTCGCCAGTCAAAAGTCCGGGAACAAATTTCATACTCACCCATCTCATTTGCAAATTATCAGTTAAAATGCTTTGTACTGGACCCGTACGAGATGTTCAGTTCTTATGTAAGCTCTCGAATAGTCAATCACCTGTTTGAACAAATCATTTTTCCAACTTTTTGCACGTTTTCGTCTATTTTTGAAGTCAAAGGACGTCCCGACCTTTGCTCGTCTTCAACCGCTTTTAAATCACCCATACCACTTGTAAACAGTCTTCAGAGCCACCACATTATTGCCATACACTGATTTTAACATTTCATGAGCTTCTTTGGCACTTTTTTGCAACTTAAAACAAAACTTAACGTTAACACATTGTTCGAAATCCACGATACGCGACAGACACGGTAAACACGACCTCGCTCTAGAAGCCGACAAGTCCCAACTTGTTCAAACTTGCCACTGACTATCTCAACAGATCAGACTTATTACTTCAAATGGATGTAGCGTCAGCAGTTGCTGGTATAAAAATTCACTCACCATATTTTTTTATCACACCTTGTATATACGTACATACATATGAATACATGGAGTTGTAGCTCTGTACCCCCCATTTTAAGCCTATAGACCCCCTTATGGACTTTCTACATACGCCTATGCCCCTGAAATACGATTGGTAAAACTCCATTGTACTGTGTTATACTTGTTTCTGTGTTGTACTGTGTCTGCCGAGCTTACTTCATAAAATATATTACTTTAAATGTGGTGATTAAAAGCCATTATCCGAATTATGCTTTTGCTGCACTATGAGACTATTCTTTCTTAAAAACATCCTATTAACTAATAATTTGTAACGCCCACTCTTTCTATTCTCCATGAAAAATTGCAAAAACTTATCCCGATGGCTTCATCTGTTCACCATTTGGCAATTGTGTTAGCCCCTAAAAGATTAATAATATCGTACAAACATATACAACACATACTGTTGGAGCTGAAATGGTATAGCGACAGATAAAAAAAACCATTGCTGACCTCATGAACCATCGTAGCCGTACCTAAAAAATACTTAATGCTTTACTTACTTGGAATTATTAGCATATCAAGTGATATATAAATTTTAACAAATACCATTTATACAGAAAATTTTCGCCAAAAGAATTCGCCAAGAGAAATATCCCACCCCACGTCGAATAAAGGAGCCATTCTTGTTTAATAACCGCATTTTCGTTTGCCAATGTTACGTTAATTAAACGTGCACGTTCAATTATAGTGAACTTGAATTGCATGCTTGAAAACACTGGAGAACTTGGCAGATCTAAGTAACTCTAATTTTATCTTTTTAAGGGCCTGCAATTTGGTGTCGAGTCAAGCGTGATCTGGATCCGAACACCGAACTTCTGGTCAGCCATTTAGTGCAGGGCGAAGACCTCAAACGCACTTCTGCAAGTCCCTCGTACACTCCTGTAGTCCCCTTCAAGCATAAGTTAAATTTCTCTTCAAAAGACGACGACTTTAGATTCAAAAAACACAGAACTCGAACGAGGAAAGGAAGAAGTGACTCTGAAGAAAATGACAGCGATGACATAAGTGACTGCAAATCGCCTCGGCCATTGGAGGTAAGTTCTGTCTCTTTCTCCGGACTTCTCCATTTATGCGTATACAGTAAAACCTGTCTAAATTGACCATCTTCAGGACTGGACTGCAATGGCCACCATAGACAGGTGGTCACTATACTCGACAGGCTTTGGTATAGGTATGACTAAATCCTTATAAGTTCTCTCTTATAAAAAGTAATCACTTTATATTCAGGTGGTCAATTACTAGGTTCCACTGTATGTGCACTGCCATGTTCCACTGATATGCACTACCAGGTTCCACTGATGGGTTTTACAACAGTCTTTGATTTTACCATGTTTGGCGCAGTATAGCCCAGATGCTCTTGCGCCATAAAACATCCAAATCCATCCATCCACTGTATGTACAGCGAAATCTCTATAACACGAAATTCAAAGGGAAGGGAGTTTTATTTTCAGGTTCTACGAAATTTTAAGGGAACTGAATGTCACTTTTACAGCCAATTTCAAGTCACCAAGGCTTCACTGTACATCCTTTTTCGTATAATGCTTAAAATTACAACGCCATTCTAGGGCTCTACGTCTTAAGCAATGAGTCTGAAACTTTATTTTTCTACAGATCTCACCTTCAACCAATTCGTTTCTTGAACCAGCGAAGTGGAGGCTTAACCTGATCTTTAAAAAAAGTGAACTGGAGTCATAGTGACAATGGTCTTCAACAATTGTACTGTCATTTGTACGTCAAGACCTCGGTCTCGTCTCAAATATGAATCACTGTACCGCCTTGGGATGTTTATTCAAAACAAATTATGTTAACAATTTTATATGTAAAAAACAATTACACGGCCAAATACAATAAATAATTCAGCCAACTGCACTCCAGCAGCTCCAATATCTGTGACCACGGTTTTTAAGCTAGCTGAACGAGGTTCAGCCCTCAATTCTCTTAACTATATGGAAACGTACTGTTGTTAAAACGTCAGATTAAATAATAGGTCCCGTTCCACACGGCCTGTCTTAAAAATGCAAGCAATTATTGGTCCACATCTGTGGTGTACTGTTGTTTACCTAGCATTGGTTGTACGTAAAATGAGCATATACCGTCTGCAAGCTGTGGTAGACGTTTCTGCATAAGAAGGTGATTCACCTTCCGTCAACTGGGCGTTATGACATCAGTGACGCTATAACACAAAGATAAGCTGCCAAGACATTTCCGGAGTGGTTAGATAAGGCACACAAATAAGATAATTCTTATCACTTTTCCAGCCCTTTCTTCTACATGTGCAACGCACATGCTAGAATGAAACAGTTTCCACATTAAATTTTGCTTGGAACAAAATTGAAATGTAATAATATTTTTTATTATGTCATCATTATTGTATTCATTACCTACCCACTCTATCATGAAGGTTTCTCTGTGTTTCTTTAAGGCACATTCATTCTGAATAATTGATTTCCAGAAACTTTCTACCCGTTTTCTGATTTTGTACAAAAAATTTGTTTACGGGCTTAATTTTCAGTCTTCTTATAGTAGCTTCTCGAAAGAAATTCTGTTATCATTATAATTTAATTAATAACAAAAATATGTATGTAGACAGAGTTTTAGAAGGTCATCACAGATTACGTAATCCCAAACGCATTAAAGAAATTAATCAAACTTATATGCATGTAGTTTCAATGTTGCTTCTGGCAATCGTATGTTAGCATAACGTAATGATCATACATGGCTCGATATGAAAACTGCCCCACCTAAAAAGACACACTCCTTTTGGGCGGGGCATTTCAAGCAACGCAATTTAAACATAGTTATATGTTTCCTTTGTTTACGTATTTTGTGGTGTTTGCATACGTATTTTGTTTGTTGCTTACGTATTTTGTTTGTTGCTTACGTATTTACTTTGTTTATATTGTTTACTCATTTTATTTGTATTGTTAACTCGTTTGCTCACTTGTTTTGTGTTGTTTACTCATTTGCTTTGTGTTGTTTACTCACTTGTTTTGTGTTGTTTACATATTTACGAATTCCAAATTTTGAATAAACGTCCTCCTTTTTCAGGCTGACGCCAATCCCCTTTTAAATCCCTGTATAAAATGCGAACCGCGTAGTCCTTCTTCGCCACCCTCATCGCCATCAGCAGCAAGAGATGGTCTGAATGCTGATATTCACAGCTCGAAATCAAACGCTAGTTCTTCTGCAAACAATACTGCACCATACCTCAATGGCTATCGTTACTCAGCAGTATTTCCTTGCGGTACAAACGACACTCCCGTAGCAGGTAATATCCTTTGTATAATATTTTTCAAAGTTTTTTGGGGGGGGGCTACCATGATTTCTAAATTACGTTATATATCCTTAACTATATTCTAAATAATATTCTGCATTATTAGTTCTAATTATATTCTGCATTATTAGTTCTAATTATATTCTGCATTATTAGTTTTAATTATATTCTGCATTATTAGTTCTAATTATATTCTGCATTATTAGTTCTAATTATATTCTGCATTATTAGTTCTAATTATATTCTGCATTATTAGTTCTAATTATATTCTGCATTATTAGTTCTAAATAATATTCTGCATTATTAGTTCTAATTATATTCTACATTATTATTATTATTCTACATAGATTATTTGTTATTTATTTTATTATTTTTGTGTTTGTTTTATTTTTGTTATTATTGATACACTACAATTATTAACTACACTATTATTATTATTTCACAAAGTTCTGATTATATAATATTATATTCTAGGTTATATTATAATTATATCCTACTTATATTCTTATATTCTAGATTATATTATAATTATATTCTAGATTATATTATGACTACATTTTAGATTATATTCCGAATTATATTCTAAATATCAAAGCTAGCCTTTTATTAGAATAGCGTTTCCCAACCTCCTTTAAATCGCGAACCTCTTTTATATATATATATATAGTAACCAAATATTCCACGACCACCGTCTGCTGCCTCCCTATTTACATAATAAAAGCATTTTTAACAGAGTAAAGAAAACACATTAAATACAAAATTATTATACGTTATTTCTATACATTGCATTAATAATATATATTATAATCATTATATATTGTAATCATAAAGTTAATAATTATTAGTAGAATAATGCAATGTGTGTATCCATGTTGAAATATAAAAGCGTTGGAAACATTTGGTATGAAATTCTTTATAAAAATAATTGCAACTAAAAATAGTTGCGGCGAACCCCAAGAAATCGGTTCGTGACTCTGAGGTTGGGAACCAATGTATTAGAATATTTCAGTCGCCATTTTCATGCCATACAAAGGATGTGACAAATGAAGCAGTTGCCGCCAATTGAAAGTTTAAAAGGCGGCAAATGAGGTACTAATAACGTGGAAGTACATTGTTTCAAAACATATGTCAGAATTAAAAAAAAGATTATATATATTTAATATATTAAAATAAGGAATGTTAAAATAAATATTTTTTAAGACTGGGAGGCGCCATTTTACACTTTGCCTCAAATGCAAAAATTTCTCAGCACGTCCCTGATGAATAGCCATTGAACTGCTACTTATTAAACAGTTTGTTCCTTAATTTTAGTGTTCCTAAAGTGTTTTTCAGTCAACATGTGTTTTGTGTTCTTTTTGTGGCAAGTACTTTCATTTCCTTGGCGCAGTATAGCCCAGATGCTCTTGCGCCATAAAAAAGCCAAACAATCAATCTACTTTCATTTCCACGTCAAAACTGCTCTTTTTAAAAGTTAATCCAAGAGAGGAAAACTTACCATTGTCCACATACTTTTCCATTATAACATTTAAAATGCATTTCAATATACAGGTTTTCATCTTTTAGGGAGGTGCCTTTATGACATCCCCTCCCCCTGGATTTCCCATGGTTCCGTACGGATAATAGAAATGCGTATGCGGAGAGACAAATGCTTATATTGCATTTTCTGTGGCAATATTTAAGTCATTCTATGGGTTATTTTGTGAGGGAAATGAGTTTGTAAAACAGCTCTTACATATTCACTTACTTTTTAGCCAAACGATATAAAGTTTCAGCAATAGATTCCGTAACGACTGTTATTTCGAAATACAGTAGAACCTCCATATAATGAAATGGACGGTTCCATAAAAAAAAATTCGTTATATAGAAAATTCGCTATGTGGAAACGATGTATTCATGAACCAGGGCAGTGCAATATGATACCGCAATTAAAATCCTATTTTTCAGTTAACGACTGTTTCTCATAAATAACATTCAACCATTTAAAAATGTACGTTTTTAAATGTGAAATATACATGCATATAAAAAAAAAAAATTCTTACCTTAAAATGAAAACGTATTTAATGCTTCTTTCATACACATTCATGCTTTTGTAAAAAAAAACCTCTTAATATCCTACTGCACAACAAATGGCGGTGTTGATTCATCATACAAGTGTTAGCACCCCTGTGGGAAATTTGCAAGGTCTGGATTTCTGGTAATCAAACAATGAAAAACACTACAAGTGCTGCTATTCAAACAATACAGTGTATTCAAAGACAATTGGGGCCTGTTCATAGCCTAGCAGTTTCGCACTGTATGGGGCAATCAGATACAGATATGTGTGCTTAGGAAAACTCTTTATTAGGAAGTTTAAAGTCCCTTAGACATGCCTTATTCTGTTTGTTTGCCAATTACCTTAAAACAGGGACCGACTGGGTCCTCTCAAATGGCGCATACCTTTGATTTTTGGAGGGCTCGTGTCCTTGTCCATTCGATGGTGCGAGTCCCTGCCCGTGAGGGTGCAGCGGGCCGGGGGCCCAGTCTGCCCCTGTCTTGAAATCGTATTGTATTCCCACGGTATTAGGGCAGACGATGTCGCTGACGTGACCACTCGATTTTCTGTTTTAGTCGTTAAAAAATTCGTTATATAGAAACACTTTCATATGTAATGACCATGGGGATTTACCAAAACTTCGCTATATAGAGAATTTCGCTATACGGAAGTTCGTTATATGGAGGTTCTACTGTATTTTTAAATCATACGCTAGTGTCGAAATAACCTTTGTCACTTAAAATTTTCTGTTACCTTTAAAATCAATGTTCAATTTCCTTTACAGATGGACGATTTAAATGCCCTCTGTGTGATATAACTTTCAGTAGCTCCCGCACACTGCAGTGTCATCAGTTGTATTATTGCAGTCATCGCTCTCTAGCGGTCAATTCAACCTCCGATACAGATCCCGAAGACACAAGCCAAACAGTTGCATCAGGTAAATGAATTTTGGACCAAAAATCACTATGAATCTTTGTCATTCCTTATTGATGGTATAACATACGAGTATACCGTTGTTGCAGCATACACGGATGCATTACGAATAAACACCGTGGAGTGTTTCTGAAGCTTTGGCAACTTTATGAATTACGTGGAAGCTATCATCACATATGTTAAACAGCTTTTTCTACATTCAAGAATTGGTTAGAATATTAATGAGCCATGAATTAATTTTTAAGAACTTGGACCATTGAATAATAATTTAAACTTAGACCAAAATGATTTTAACACATATAGTTAATTTTACCGTGTAATTTACATTGTGCCGCATGTAAAATTACTGATTGGTAAACCAAAGTAGGGACAAAAGAACAAGAAAAACAGGAACCCTTTTTTTTTAAACATAACACAAACATTTAATAATTAACTAGGGGATTTGTACAAACGTAGTAAAACCTGACATTACAATAGCCTACAATTATCTATATATACATGTAAAACAATTATTTATAATGCACTGTGGCAAGGCACGAGGAATTAATAGAAGGGAAGGTAAAGGAAGGACTTGCGGAGTGAGGCATTAATTGTCCGGCGCTGAACACCATCGGCGATGAAGGCCTCTACTTTCCAAACTCGTTCCCGAGTAGAGTCCCACGAAGACAAAGGAAGATATCGTCGGCTCTTTCTTCAAACCACGGATGGCCAGGATATCAACTAGGCGCCCGGCAAGATCTTGGCTACAATTGGACACGAACGATTCCATATAAACACACGAATAAAAGGAGAGATTGCTTACTTGCAAATTGATCTTTAAGACTGACCTGGAGAATTCAATTCTCCTGTTTCAGCTTGGAATCTAATAGAAATTTTCAGGTTGCGACGTAGATCGATGACGGCGCTATCAGTACCAGCGACTCATGTCCCGGCACGAAAATTGTAAAAACTAATTTTTACATGGTTAGCTGCTTCCGTCCTTGCTAAACAAAATTCAGGAACCAACTGTCTTTGCAAAGCATTACACTCTCCTCCACCAAAACACCACTCCGATTTAAATTTCAGTTGTTTACTTCGATCACGCGATTTTTTTTTCTTCTTCTTCTTTTCATTGGCTGAACCAAACTTCCCCTCCACGTCACGCAGAGTTCACAGGTCATTGGTTAAAACAGTCCATGTGATTGACTGGTATCCAGGCTGTCCTTCTGATGACGTCAATCAACGCTTGCTGATAAGGACAACTTATATTTTCCAACGGGTGGTGGAAAACTGCTATATTGTGAAAGAATTTTTTAGACACCCCCCGTCATGCACATTTTTTTGGGCTAGTCCCCTGTCTTGCCCTTTGCCCAGTTTGCTTAGAAAGAAGAGAGGAGGAGGATAAGCAATAAAGGACAAGCTCCAATTTACAGATTCCGTAATATGAGCCATATAGCTAACTAAATGCACTACATAAATAACTAAATTACATACAATAATTAAAATCCTCATTAAAATGATAAATAAACTGTTCATTCAAGCTGAAGATAAATAACGTTGAACATATATTATTCCCTCCTGTTCTTTGGTGTCCGATGATAGATTAATCGTAAGGTTCATGTTTTATGTTTCATTCAAAAGCGACTCTTTGCTCTGCGTCGTCATGGCCAATTGAACCGGACAATGGGTGGTTTTCTGAAATACAAACGGAGGGAGAAACAGCAAAACAATATTTGTCACATGTTGACCAACTCACATAATAGTTTCCATCTGGTACGACGAAAGACCCTGTGTAATTTAACTTTGAGATCCAAGTTTTGAATTAATAATTAGTTACATAATGTAAGCCTATTTTGGTAAAGGTAATTTAATATAATTTTTGGCGGATGATAAGTCACCCTGTCACATAACAACAACAAATTCTAGAGTCATACCGACAATTTTTCTTTCAATCTTGACAATCGACGATTTCCGACTTCCCCCAAGCCTAATAAACTCACCCATACTAGGCGTAAGCAGAATGTGGACGCTCCAGAATTTGACACTTTCAAACAGCTATGACGTCATACATTTCCTATGGCTTCTGGTTTAAGGATAATTTGATGCATTTAAAAGCTTGCGTATTTTACAATTCGAAAAGTTCAGCAGTGTCAACCATTTTAAGTAAATGACTATGTCAATCTCTACGTCAATTTCATCTCAGTAATATATAACGCAAGCTTTTCTATAATTTTTCCAGAGTTGAATTCCATTATTTATGTAACTGATTTAGTTATGTACCATGTATTCAATACGGAAATAAAAAAAATTGTAAAACACTTTAAGATGTAAGTATTGAAGAAATGCAGCAATTCCATCGAGTTAGAAACAATATTTATTAACATTTTAGCTGTTTGAGATAATTCATTAACACACACCAAAAAAATTAATGCGCATATACCGTTAAAGAAACTTATTTAATTAACGATTAATAAATAAATGACGAATTTAATTAAGTTAAAGAATTTAATTATAGAATTTAACTAATACGCCTTTTTGGCCGAGCCTTCGGTGTACGTATGCACACGTCGACGATAAATGGAAAACTAATTATTATTTTAGAATTCGAAACACAATTACATACCGTTGCCAAATATAAAAAATTAAATTATACAGTATATGTTGCCAGATACGAAAAGTGAAATTATGTACATTTTGGAAAACGTATAACATCTCATCAGAAATATTAATTTTCAAGCTTATAGTTCTCCATTCCGGACAAAATACTTCCTTCCAAATCCACTCCATCTGTCTAATACACCTTGTTGCCAGTCGCGTAAAAAATAGAGGGACTTCGGGGGCCTCAAGTCCCCTTATTGGATATCAAAGCACATTGTTTTCTCCTATGCCGCAAAACCAAATCTTCTTTAAAGGCGCTTGAACTCCCCTCCAAGGCCACTTAAGCCCCATTAATTTTTAGTTGCTGCGCCACTGCTTATTGCGTCCTTTCATACTATACTTACTTTCATTAGTACATGCAAGCCAAGATGGATGTGAGATTCAAATCCCAAGCTTCATATTTTCAACTTATATATCGTTCACTGGAGTACACATGGGAGTTGATGGAAGGGTCAGGCATAATCCGTCATTACAATTCTCTATATATAGATACGAATATATGGTGTGGTAGCTTTATAACTCCCCCCTTACGATCTTTCTGCGTACGTTACTGATACCTCTCTAATGATTTCTCAGTAAGTTTTTTATCATAACTTTATTTTTTGGAAGTTTCCTTATGAATCACTTCCCTGTTTCCAAATTTCCATTCTCGAGTCACGTTAGTAAAGACTGGGGGCAAAAGTAACGATTTACATAGGATAAACATGCTATTGAAATATTTACTTATCTTTTTTCCGCTATTTTATTTAATACAAGAAAGATATCGTACGATAAAAGAAAAACTTTGAAAGAATAGAAAATTAAAAACGTTAGATTGCCTGGAGAAAACAATTTTTTTATTAAGGAGCTCTAAATATTTTCTCAAAGATCGAAATGTTTATGTATACCAATATTTTCTTAAATTCGATGTTTATACGTAAACTTAGCATTCAACAAGGATGGAAACATTTTCTCAAAAGTTTTTGTTTGTGTGTATATGACACATTTGTATTCAGAAAAAAAAAATTTTTACTGCTATAAATGACGTTTTTTCAGAAGTACTAAACTAGATACTTTTTCAAAAATGTTAATTTAAATACTTTTGATAAATACCAAGCTTGATGCTTTTTCATAAA
>QLNU02015003.1:135534824-135549383 GCA_006491805.2 Dysdera silvatica | reverse complement strand
AAATACTAAATTTGATACTTTTTCTAAAATACCAAGTTCTATATTTTTTCTAAAATACCAAGTTTGATACTTTTTCTATAATACTAAGTTTGATACTTTTTCTATAATACTAAATGTAAATACTTTTTTCAGAACGTTCCACAAATGTAAATAAAAGTGGAAGCCCAGTATCAAACGGCGAAACTTCAAAACAAAGTGCAGAATTACCTTGTTCAAGAAAATTTACAGGCTCCAGCTCCCTTTACCCATCTGAAGAAAGTGCATCTAAACCTGGCAACCTTCTTGCTACAGTCAATAATTTTGGCGGGAAAGTGGGCATACCTAGAACTCCTAGAACATATCGCTGCCTTTACTGTAGCTATACTTCCGATAAGAAAGCTAGCCTTTCCAGGCACGTACGAATGCACGGGGGAAATTCACCCTCCTCCGAAAACGATCCACCAGTCAGCACTCACCCTCTAGCCAGGTATTGCGCAAACTGTGACATCCAGTTCGCGTCTTTTAAAAACTATCAAGTCCACAAAAACTTTTATTGTAGCACGAGACACGTGCATAAGTCAATTACTTCCTCGGCTCCTTCACCTAGTCAACAACAAGCCACTCAACAAGTACCTGCTACAAGAGCATCTTCACAAAGAGCATCACCTGAGAAAACAAACGTTCCACAAGAATCAAACCAATATAACATGATGCTCAATCAACCATTATATGCAGCAATTTCTACAAGTCCGCTGATTCTCGTTCCATGTTCTTATGTTGCTGGTGGAGGATTATCTCCAGCTGCCGGACTTATACCTGCTGGCAATATCATCATACCCAATACACAATCAACAAACTCACCAGATGGGGAGCAGAGCTCTCATGCTGCCAACGTCATTCCAACATACACTGTTATGCCTAGTAATACCGTATCTACTGCATCTGAAGACACTACTGATGACCCACCATCCTCTCCACAAACCACAGAAAGAAACTCCAAAATTAGACGACTTTCTACCGAAAAAGCAACAACGAATACTGAACCCAAATGCGCATCACCGATCTCTAACGATCTACCGAAAGATGAGATTGACAAACCTTTAGATCTTAGTTGCAAAAAGTTTACTGATAACAAATCAACTACGAGAAAGCATGCTGCAAGAAGTCCTCCTGATTCCTCCAGCACAATGGCAATTGCTTCAATTGGATCTTCTACATCCTCTTCTTCTTCTTGTCCCGATGATACTGCGTCCTCTTCAATTTCAGTACCACCCGTGCCAGTTATACCAGGTATAAGTCATGTTACCGATTCTAACAGAGGTGGCTCGACACAAACAGCAGCACCATCTGGCATGATTCTGGATCCCAGAACGTCGAGTTTAACTCCTGTCCCGGTTCTGGGAGGACCACAGATTCTAGTAAAGCAAGGAACAAGTAAATGCAAAGAATGCAACATCGTATTCTATAAACATGAAAACTACATGGTTCACAAGAGTTTATACTGTGCTTCCCGTTTGCAGAAAGATCAAAGCATATCACCAGGCACGGAGAAAATTATTGTTGATGACGAAACAGAAGACAAAGATGAACAAGGTATGAAATGATATTGCTCATGTTAAAGTTTCTAAAAATATTAGACTGCATATACAAAAAGAAAAACAATCTGTTTATTTCTTTAAGAAAATCTCTAACCGAATTATGCAATCAGGAAATTCGAGTTTTCCCAAAAATGTTACCAAAATCTGAAACACATCTTAAATTTCACTGTATAATAATTAAAATTAATTGCTTAATTAACTAAGAACAACTATACTATCTGTTACATGATATAAAATCTGTTATCTTATGTACAAGAATTATCTAGCCTGTATAAAGTATCTCATTTATGTAAACTCATGTTTGTAAAAATTGCAACACCATGAAGGAATCACGTGATTGAGCTGAAACTTTCAGGAAATACAAATTAGGGCGACATTTCAGCAAGTTACGGAGTTTGAACGGGGACGAATGATCGGCTTTCGTGAAGGAGGGTTTTCTTATCGTGCAATAGCAGCTCGTATGGGGCGTAACAGCAGCACAGTGATGCGAGTGTGGAAGCAGTGGGTTCAAGAGAACCAGACAACTCGGAAATCCGGGAGTGGACGCCGAAAGGTGACGTCAGCACGGGATGATAGACACCTGGTCCGCATGGCGGTGACGGACCGTTTTGCTTCATCTGGACAGTTGGCAGAACGTTGGTGCACTGCTACAGGTGTATCATTGTGTGCTTCATCAATTCGTCGGCGTCTACTGCACCGTGGACTGCGTGCAAGAGTTCCTTTATACAGGATCCTCCTGACGCAAAACCATCGGCGCCTGCGGCTACAATGGGCTCATGGACATAGAGACTGGCGTGCTGATTGGCAACAAGTGGTGTTTTCTGATGAATCCCGCTTTAATTTGGGGTACAGTGATGGCCGCATCCGTGTTAGACGCTATACCGGTGAACGCCACCTTCCGGAGTGCGTTATCCAACGTCATAGTGGACGAACCCCCAGCGTTATGGTCTGGGGTGCGATTGCGTATCATGGACGATCTCAGCTGCTACGAATTGTGGGTAATCTTAACAGCAACCGGTACATCAATGAAGTTCTGGAGCCCGAAGTTGTTCCCTTCCTTCAAGGCATTCCCGGAGCTGTATTTCAACAGGACAATGCCCGCCCACATATTGCCAGGAATGTTCAAGACTTCTTTTCATCACAACAGATACAGCTTCTTCCTTGGCCTGCCTATTCGCCGGATATGTCGCCGATTGAACATGTGTGGGATTTCGTTGGTCGGCGTCTCGCTCGTGATCCTCGTCCCATAGCTACTACAGATGAACTTTGGGGTCGCATACAAGCAATCTGGAATGCTCTTCCTCAGGCACACATTCAACATCTGTTTGATTCCATGCCACGTCGTATAGCATCACTTATTGCAGCGCGTGGTGGCTTCACCAAATACTGATTTTCGACATGTAATATTGTTTTTTTGCTTTGTAATTTTAATCGTTTATTTGTATCAACACAGGTCGTTTGTACATTAAATTTCATTCAATTCGGACGAGTCCTTCATGGTTTTACAATTTTTATCAATATGGGTATATGTTATATAGTATATATTATCTATAATATTTTATATATACAGTACTTTATCTAACGTACTGCTATCTTAATAGTTGTAAAGCAAATTTGTCATTTTTACATGCATTGAAATCAGTGCCGGGTTTAGGGTGAACCCCCTAGGAAAGAACTAACCCCTAAATATTTTCTGCTAAGCATTGACGTATAAGGTTTTAACTCCCTAGAAAATGGGTTACCCCCAACTCTTCACACAATAATGACTTCGGAAGTTGTTACGCCCAGATACTCACCCTTCCGTACCAACAGAACACAGATTCTTGCCTATTCCGCCCCTCTAATACGGTATAACAATCAATGTAAGACAGGGAACGTAAGGACTTCCTTTACGATTACTCCTGTGCCATTATCGAAGATGTAATAAATGTGACTTTTCTTTATAAATAAATCTTGTGCGCAATTTGACGTGACGTGGGTGTTTTGGTAATTTTGCTGGGCGTATCCTTGCGAATTGAATATTTCAGGGAGGGCGCAATGCTTGAAAATTTCACGTATAAGTTTAGCTTTTTTTTTACTTGAAAAGGGTCATTTTTAATGTAAATTTATTGTTCTCAGGGGAGGCACACGCTCCTACATGGATCCGCCCTTTGAAGACGGGCATTGTTTCACGCAATTTTTGAGAATTTCGGATTTAGAAAAAAAAAAGGGTGGAGGGCACCTTCTCAGGTAGAGCTGTTCGACAGAATTCTACTGTAAACAAATTCACAAAATTCGCGAAAATCCGTTGTTCATTTTGCGCGCCTAAAAATCTGGTTATGGCCTGGGAAGTGTCCAACATATCCATTTATAAATTTGGCACTGATTGAAATTAGCTCTAATGTCTTAAAAGTATTTGAATCACCTTGATATCACCTTAATTTAACTACAAATCTATTTATGGGTTTGGATAAATATATTTTTCGCATATTTTATTATAAAAAATATATTTTTTATTATAAACCTCTAAAACACAGTTTAAAATTTCTTTCATGTTTACAGGTGTCCATGAGAGTACGAATTCAAAATCACCAATAATAACGCATCCCAAAACACCAGATCCAACGGAACAACCATCAGAGCAATCCAATCACACACCACCGAATCAAGGAACTATATTTCAATTCTACTGCATGGCTTGTGGAATTAAATTTACTTCTATTGATAATCTAACAGCACATCAAACCTATTATTGCCCGAAGCGTGACATAGTTCCCCAACAAGTCAGTATGTTGTCTTCGTTGACGAGAGGCGAATATAGATGCAACAAATGCAAGAACGTTTATCCAACTGAAGAAGCTTTAAGGCATCATCCTTGTGTTGTCCAGCGAAAGTGTCCGTACTGCGATGTATACTGTCCAACCCTTAGTGCTACTCAGCGGCATTTAGTAACCCACACGGGTGTAAAGTCTTTTCGATGTTCTTTGTGTGGATACAAAGGTCATACTCTTAGGGGCATGAGAACTCATATTCGGATTCATCTGGACAAGAACAACACTACACCCGAGGAAGCATATATTCTGTGTGTCGACGAGGGTGGGTCCGAAATAGGTTCTGTCAATCGCAAAGCCCAAAGCCGAACTATGTCTGAACGGAACCATCCAGTTCAGGATGCACTGCACAACGAATCCATAGTTGTCGGCTTGACACCCAACGTCACGCCAGGCTTGGTGTCATCAGACATTGTACCTAAAAAGACCATTCCAGATGTGGTATCCGATCAAGTATTATCTGGCGATATTACCCACTGGTGCCAAATATGCGGGTATTCTTCATCTTACAAAGGAAATGTAGTCAGACACGTGAAGCTCGTTCACAAAGACTTGATGTCATCACAAAGTATGGCAAGTATAGTGAACAGCAAACCTACAATCGGTAGTCTTGAACCTAAGCAAGACACCATGGAATCATCAAACTTGTCTGACAGTAATGCTGAAACTAATGATAGTGTCAAATCTGCTGTGAACGGTACTGCTGTAATGGTTGACACAAAACAAAAGTGCAGAGCTGATGAACCATCAGCTACCGTATTGAAGTCAGAGTCAGTGTCCCCACCGCCAGTGTCTGTGACTGCAACACGATGTGGAGGAGTCAAGAGATCCCTTTCTGTTGAAAGCCAGCAGTGTGCAAGCAATTCCAATGCGTCGTCCTCTTCGAAAGCGGGGCCAAAATATTGTAAAGCGTGCGATATATCTTTTAACTACTTGTCAAATTTTTTAGCTCACAAGAAATTTTATTGTACTCCAAGGCTCGGAGAACCCACTTCTAGTGCAGAGTCAGGTTCCGTGCAATCTGTGTTGTAATGCTTACTTCTGAGTGCTCATCTACATTGTATTAAAATCGCTCAAATGTAAGCTAACGCCAATGGTACTGATTGACCAAAAGCTATTTGAAACCAGCCATACACGTCTGCATAAACATACAAAGTGTGTGCATAAACGTACAACATTTATGCACACAACAGCTATGTCCGCATGCAGGTTTATCCATATTTCATTAGGGATGACGATTCTGAGAAATCTTGACCATGTGCCAAACGTTCAACAAAATAATACCAGTTACACTCATTGGATGCACACAATGAACATAAACAATCACCTTCTTCATTACAATAGATTGTATTATCATTGAATCTACATAGTTCAGTTCGTAGACTTTTTAGTCTTTTTGAACTTATGCTAATACGATTATACTCTGTTCTATCTAGTGCTGTTTTTACAGGTGGGGGGTAACTGAGCATCGGCATAAGGCCTCTTCCCAAACAGGCATTACAGATTGGCAAAATTTGTTTATTATACTGCATATTATATTTTTCTTATTGCAAAAATTTGAAAATTTAAACATTAGTGCAAAAAAGCTCCCCCACCGAAAAGAATATCCAAACCCAGGGTCCCTGAATGCGTTAAGATAGCCCTGATTCCATTCTCTCCCGCCAAATCCTTGATGCATAATCATTCTTTTAACATTATATTCATTTACGTAAATTATATTGTCTTTAGTTTTTTCCTCAAATTTTTACTGAATGATAGAAATGGTTTGGATTTTGCTTAACAGGATGGCTTTATACATAATCTAATAGCTTTTCTATGCTAAACTATATCAGATGTAATAGTAAATTATAAAGTACCTGTAATTTAAACGGAATATGTATACACAGAGTTAGACATGGACAAAATCACTCACTGTGGTGAATGTATTCTTCGGGTCTCATTCTTTGAAAGAACGTATTCTTCGGACTCATTTTCTTGAATCCATCATGGAATAGGAATGGTCATTTGCTAAATATGAATTATTCTTTTAGTGAGTTATTCTTCGCGCAATTTTATTCAGTAAAACTTTTTTAATAAACTTTCATAATTAGTGTAACTTAATTATTTTAATATTATAATCTTTATAGAAGCTATTACTACCGAGTATCATGGTTTTAATGAAAAGAGGCACCTAATATAAAGAAATTACCTAATGACCAAGTTAAAAAAGCAATAGTTTAGATTTCATTTCAATAATTTTGTTCTAAACCAGTGGTTCCCAACTGGTGGTCCGCGAAGGTCCTAAATGTTCCGCGAGACGGGTCATTATTTAAAAAAATTATTGAAAAACTTATAATTATTTGTATTAAGTTTTAAAATTAAATATAAAAATGAAGCTCATAATATATTTTTAGAATTTTTCCCCATCCCCTTGAAGGAAAGTTGGCTACGCTCTTGCATATTGGAACGTTCTGGTGAAATGTAGGGACTTACCATTGCTGCCACTAGGGATTTCACCTTGACAGCACTGCTTTGTTTGGCTTCACTGTTGGCAACACTGCTTTGTTTACTTCTGCACATCCACATCTACCCCCAAAAAAGGACCCAGCTCTTTTTTTTACTAAGGTCTTGCAGTCAACTCGTGTAGGGACGGATTTAAAGGTCATTCGGGGGGCGATTAATGACTTGAGTTTTGAAAATGATACCTAAATGGACCTTTACCTTGCATCTTTTCAATGTTAAATTTTCATTCAAGGGGGAATAGCTCCCGCCCTTGATGTCGTAAGAATTTTTCAAAGTGGTCTGCGGGTACAATTGAAGTGGAAAAGTGGTCCACGGCTTAAATTGAGTTGGGAACCACAGGTCTAAACCAACCAGTTTAATATAACTTATTCTGAAGTAAACGGCAAATTAATAATGGACTGCAATTTCACGTGGCTTTCGAACCACGACTAGTTAGATAATAAGAATTCGGAGCTAAAGAAAGAAAATACAACGCTAAATTCACTACGCCGCTACGTAAAAACTCTATTTTAAAATTTAAATAAATTTTAATTATTTTATGTATTCACAGATAGATGCATCAGGTTTTTTTTATATGTTTATATAATGTAGCAAAACCTTCAAGTTAATATATCAAAATTATGTGGAGTTAACTGATAATGGGAGAAAAGCACAATTCATATCTTATACTTCACTTATTAAAATTCCAATTTTTGATATTAGCATAGCGAAGTCAGGACCAGAAATATAATACTTGACATCAATTTTAAGTTCAATATTTGTCATAATACTTTTTGTAAATTTCATTTAATTTTAATAATTTTAAATGCTAGTTCGGGTGTTTCCCAAAAATATAACGCGGCAAAATTGATTTCCCTGAACCATATTCAACATTGCAGCAAAATACAAAATCTAACGGTCTTACTGAAGTATTGCCAAATACGGAAATAAATTGCTAAATTTAACTAAAAAAAAAAGTCATATATATAGCAAAAAAGCTATAGAATGAAAACTAGTTTTTAATTTTCGCATTTTTTTGCATCTGATGACATTTTTTGACCTCGTGGCCACCCTACAGATTGCAAATACAGGAGGAGTCCGATTATTCAGATAATCGAATTAACTAGCTCTCGATTCATCTACAAGGTCACTTGACCCTGTACTGACCACTTATTTCATTTGTCCGGATAAGTTCGAATTCTACCGTATTTGGACAATTAGCGAGTGAAACATTTCTTTCTTTTGAAGATTAATTTTTTGCTATCCCTAAATACGAAAAACGGCACAGCATTTTCAGTATTAGTTTCGTAAAGTATTCTTTGATACTTAGTAAAAAGAAATACAATAAAATTCGGATTAACTAACGGAATTAATCCGGATGAACTAACTGGCTATCAATCTTTTTCTTATTCACCACTTTGTTACGCTCGATTCTTCGGATTATCCGGATTTGTATTAATCCGACCATCGACCCCTCGGTTCGAATAATTGAAATCCTACTGTATATCTACACTTCCTTTCGTACTATGTATTTTTGACTGTGATAGCCATTGCTGTTTTTTCAGGGATTTTAACAGTAATTAAACACCTTAATTTAAATTATTTTTCTAATTATTAACCTGTCTGAATTTAATTATTATCTTTAATTTAAAATATTATTTCAAATTCACAAACTTCGTTGTAGTTTTCATTTTCACATATATTAAGCATTTAAACATAGAAGTTCAATAACTTAAAATATCTATTAAGTATTGTTTTAAAAGTAAGTCAATGTATATCATTTGAACCCATGTCACGTTTTTTTTTTAAATTGGTATATACATATATCACTCCATTTTTATTTTTTTTAGTAATGTTTATAACCGTTTTCGTTATTTCTGTGTATATAGTTTTGTTATAAGCTTTATTTTGGTATGTAAGATATTATTACCCTTCTCAGGGTTATTGCCAATTGGTAACTGTAGCATCATCCACATATTTCACGCGATGCATACCAATGTCCATAAATATACAAGTACAGTAGAACCTTTATTATCCGATTCCCTTTTATCCGTAAAACTTCGTTAACCAACGTTCTTGTTTGAGTAGTGATTATTGAATTTTTTAGGGTTTAGCATGGCTAAAACAACAAAAAAATGTTATATAGCAGGACTAATGCTATTAATGAATCTTCATGATAAAGCTGCAAAGACTGAAAATTGCATCAAACCTTTATGGGGTGTCTTAAGTAATTTTCATGGTAAAAATCAGGAGACAATGTTTATTTTCATAATAACATCATTCCTTTTCTGTTAAATCACTGGCATACTTAGATGGGGGGGGGTTGAACCCAACTGCAATGAAGTTTTGTATATTTAATATAAGAATATATGAGCTGTAATTCAGTAAACCCCCCACCATTGAGCCTATATATTATGAACTTTCCGCACACGCATATATATTAAAATGTCAGGTTCTCTCTATCCATACACATGCTGAAAATGGCAGTTTTTCACAGGTCATGGAAATTTATATTTAAAGCAATAACTTTATTTAAAACTAAACATTTTAATCCTTACGTACACATACAGTGGCACTTCCGTTTACGTATGCTAAATTAATTCCAAATACGCCTTTTTGGCAGAGCCTCCAATGATGTGTGTGTACATGCCTATGGCAAATCGAAGACTTGCATGATTTAAGGAGTCGTAAAGCAACTACATATACCATTGCCAAGTATAAAAAGTCAAATAACAATTGTGAACAATTGCAAACATAAATAAAAAAAAAACAATTTGAACTATTGCCAATTTACAAAACGGTGATCATTCAGGTTGTATTTCATGGTTTCTCCAGTGGCAACAGCCGATGAAGCCCACATAACAAACAAGTAATATTTCCATTGTGGAAACCCACAATGTCTACATAGAGAGCCAATTAAGCTTAATATGATCTTTTCAATACTACAGAATTCCTAATACATGTCTATTATAAAAATGCTCCACTGATTAGCGCTGTGAGTGGTGTCAGATCTCCGAATTGGTGCATTTTCGATTAACGGACGTAGGCTTTGTCTCCAATCGATTCGGATACTAAAGGTTCTACTATATTTATGAATTATTATTATTATATTTATAAATTGCTTTTTTTAATATACACAAAAATACCGGATTAATATTTTGCAACTTTGTCTATTTTTAGCAATGATCAGAGAACATTGAACTCCTCGGTGCTTAGAAACTTTATTTTAAAACCTATCAAAACTGGATAAAAATGTCAGACTGATTATTTGATTTCTATAGTTTATTGATCAACAAAAAAAGATGACTTTTAATTATATGGACATACCTTTCACTTATTGATATTGCATTTGTTGAAAATACTAGTCTTTTATTGATCAGTTTCGCACTGTTCAGAAATGTAGTGGTCGTGGAAAAGACGAAACTCGTGTACAGATTTGTAGATTCGCCTGTTATTACATTTGTACAGATACCTTTCACTGGTATTCAGTGCTTAGGTGAACAAAACACGTTCTATAGAGAAAGAAAAATTGTGTTCACTTTTAAGAATAAACTAAATATTGTTCACTTCCATGTTTTTGTTTTCTTTCTTTCGATTTAATTAATGTTCATCCAAGTATGAATCCAAAGGATGATCCCTTGGATTCAGAATTTTCCTTAAAGAAACTGACTTCTGGCTTTCAGGTCCTTTAAGCAACTGTCTTTACTTCTGGTTGGTAAGTTTAGCTTCAAACTTTCTCGGAAATTGACAAGCCTTCTCAATCTCCGAATGAGCAAAGGGCCGAGTCCAAAATGCTGGTATGGTTTTGGGATACATGCTCACCAAGTTTGTTTTTTTTGAAGGACAATTATTTAAAAGAAAAAAGTTACTCCGTTTCTTTGCAAATATTATATTAATAATTTTAATAATTAATTTTTATTAAAAATTTGCATATTTTTATAACAAAAAAAATTTAACCTTTGATTTGTTGTAAAAATCCAATAATTTTTAATTTTAAATTTGGTTTTAAAGAAATATCAATTTGAGTATATACCTGACACTACAGAAAATTTATCCGATACCATTTAACTGCAAAATTCGTTACTATATTCATGAATTTATTACATAATATAATAAATGCACAAATTTCATGAATTAAATAAAAACATTACATATGTACATACATTATTACTGTATACAAAAATTCTGTCATAGTAGAGATTATGACTTCCGTATGTATGACTACGATCATAAAATCGAATAGTGCTTTTGCCTGTAATATTGTGGCTTTTATTGCAGAAAAACAGGCACGATTTTGACTGATTTTGTCTTTATGATTTAGACCAGTGGTTTCCAACCTTCTTAAAGCCACAACCCACTTTTAAAATAGCCAAATAATTCACAACTCCCCACTTTTATAGTAAACAAAGGGTCTGCAACCCCACTTTTATCCACTGTCACCACATTTGTAAAATTAAAGCATTTTTAGTAAAGAAAACACATTAATTATATATTAATTATAAAAATGTATATTATAGATATAAAGTTAACAACCGTTAGTAGAATATTGCAATGTAGCCATGTTGAAATATAAAAGCGTTGGAAACAGTATGAAATTCCTTATAAAAATAATTGCAACTAAAATAAAAACAATTGCAGTAACCCCCAGGTTGGGAACCACTGACTTAAACTATATGTCTTCATAAAATTAAGCAGAAAATGCGCAAATGACATTACTACCCCAGCGTCCTCCATTTGCAAATTTAGTATTTTTTTTCCCCCCACCAATAAATGGCAAGTGCATCCATTGAAATACATCTAAATTGCACTTCATTATGAACAGGGCCGTGTTAGAGTATAAGTGAAAACAAAAAAGACAAATGTCTAGTACCTGCTTTTTTTTGCGGAGTCAGGGGAAGCAAAAATCGGATATCACTTCAAACGCATGTGGAAAAATATCACATTAAAAGTTTCATAATATTTTAATTTTTGGAAGTACATATGCAGTGTCGGATTTGTGTATAGGCCTAGGAGCCCCCTATATTACTTATTTTATTCCTGTTTATTCTCAAAGAATAGAGTTCCATTATTGGTAAACCTGAATATTACAGAAAATGAATTTAAAAAAAAAACTAACGATTTATGGACTGAATATCGCCGAGGACACATTCTTTACATGCCCATGGGGTCCTTAATCCAGCACTATACATATGCCCATTTTGTTTTAGGCAAAGCTAATAGAAGATTTATATAATTAACTTTTCCTAAAAGAAATAATTACACAGTTTAATGGCTAAGGGGCCTGATTACAACCTAAGATTCTACTGATGTTTAAGTGCAGTATATCTGTGGATGCTCTTGAGCCATAAAAAGCCAAACAACAAACCTTTAGAACGCACTCCTCCAGTACTGAAGTATGATACTTAATTACACTTACATATGGTCATTACCATATGAAGGTGTTGATGGGGCTGTAATCCCCTGGCGTATGGGTCGAAATTTTGCATATTCATCACAGAATATGCGAGTTGTAGCTCTAACCCCTCCCATTGAGCTTATACCCCTTATTAACTTTCTGCATATGCTCATGATTCTAGTTAGAATCTTTATGGTGCTAAGACAGCAAAGGTCACTCTGTGTCAACGGTTTTGTGTATTTGCAGTTACATGTATTCACCCGTAATAATTTAAATGCAATCGTTTGCTAAATAGTTTATTTTTTTAATTCCTTTTGCACAACTTCGCAGGTGTCTCCATGGTAACAATTAATGCAGCAAGGCCAAATGTATACCCATGACAACAGTGAATCTAACATAATAGTCAATACATGATTAACACGTTAAACACCACGCCGGTCTCTAGGGACCAGCACTACACTTTCCATTCAGGCCTCGCCAGTCCATACAGACTGGCAGCAGACTTTTCCTTCTTGTTATCGCCGCATGCGTGTCGGTCCTTGCATACTTGTGAGACTGAACATTTAATTATTTAGGCGACATCATTTTTTGTTTTCCTCAAGCCGGGCTACGTTACCTGACATCTGTTTATACTCTGGCTCGCCTATCAGCGAGCAGCCCAGAAGGGCCCGCTTGACGGCTAACTATGGAGTGAACGGAACGGCATGTAAAACTGGCATGGCATTTAACATGTTAAACAACTTTTTTTGGGGAGGGGGGGGGACACAAAACTAACGAGATGTGTCTGTTAACAAAATACAATAATTGTCTTTTCAATCAATCAATTGCATTGTTTTGCAAATTCAATCAACTGATGGATTTGCAACTGAAAAGTAACAGTGCAAGTAATCAATCGGCTTGCACTACAACAGCAATCTTGTCGAATGATCAATGCATATCTATCATTGGTAAAATCTCTCTCATTGGTTGTTATAAATTGGTAATAAATATTAATCCTTGTAATAATACGTTTACCATATCTTTTTCTTAGTTTTATAGCACGATGACAACAAGGGTCATGCTGCATCACGACCTACAGTTTTCTGGGAAAACGAACCTTTTAGCCCCTAGAAAACCAACCCGCAGACTAAAGTGAATGGTCAATCAGTAGGTGGGTGGAGGTTGGAGGGGGGGCACCATTGGAAATTGAACTTAGGATAACAGCACATTAGCTGAACACACTACCAAATGAAGGGCACAGGCATATTTAAGCAGCAAAAGACATAATGTTAGACTCTCATGTCCAGTGGATATCGATGAAGTTTACCAGCTTATCAAATTAAATGTCCACTGTAAATAAAAGTAAGCCAAATAATAATAAAACGAGCACATGAAAGCAAATCGCCCAAAGTTTATTTAAATTTAGTGGGTTTCAATTAACATTAACCCACAATTCTTTGATTGGCCACTCTCTAAACTGCAACTTTCTATATCGCCACTCTCAAATTCTCAAATAACTCGGTAGAGTTTCAAGTTAACAATAACTATCATCATTGCATTTATCGGAGACCTTTACCTTACCATTTTTATTGCAGACACACAGACAAAAAAAGCAATAACGGGTTCAATATCTATTAAAACCCGTTAAAAATTATAAAATAATAAAGCCAACTTAAAAAATGATATTCAATTGAATTGCTTCATATAGTAAAATCAGAATAAACTATAAAAATATTTTTGTAGTCAGAGAAAAAAAAATTAAAACTCATCTAAATTGCTGTTTCAATAGCTTTACAATATGACATTAAGGAGATGAGTTCTAATGGAACTGTAAATCAAAGCAGATCGATTTTTTTGTGAGGGAAGCTATGTGATGGGTATCTGGTTATTTTTGGCGAAGCTATGTGATGGGTATCTGGTTACTTTTGGTGATTACTTGCCAAATATAACAACAATGGCAGGTTCTGTACAAACTTGATAAACGAAGGTCCCCATATTGCTACCAGTACCCTATTTTCGATAATCAACTGTCCCAAGTTAAACTACAGTAACAACTTTTTGGGTATCAACTCATCTACCTTAAACAGTAAGTCCATTTAGTATCAGATGCTTACATAAAATTTCAATCCCGTGGATATATTAAGGGGAAAGAGTTCCTAATGAAAAATTTTAACAGTATCCAGTTTTTTCAACCCAGATAGGGTATTTACCACTCAATTTTGGGAATTTTATATATGCATTTACTTAAAATCCTGCTTTTTTGTATGTTCGCCCTAAATGATTAGTTCTTGTCCCTTCAAAATATTTTATTTGAAAG
>QLNU02015003.1:135498984-135527867 GCA_006491805.2 Dysdera silvatica | reverse complement strand
CAAAACTATTAAATTTGGCAAAGGTGTGAGGCAGGGAGATACCATTTCTCCAAAACTTTTTACTTCAGCTTTACAGATGATTTTTCAGCAGATAAATTGGAATGACAAGGGAATAAAAATAAATGGTGAATATTTAAATCATTTGCGGTTTGCTGATGACATTGTTATTTTTTCAACGAACCCATCAGAACTCCAAGACATGGTACAGGAGCTCTCAACTAGAAGTAAAGAAGTTGGACTCAAGATGAACCTACAAAAAACTAAGATCATGTTCAATAATTTCGTAGAGGAAACAAAAATACAAGTTGACAACATTGAGCTAGAAATTGCTGATTCATATATTTACCTTGGCCAGCTGATTTCAATGGATGGCAACATTATGAAAGAACTCAACAGACGTATTAAACTTGGCTGGAGTGCATTTGGAAGAAACAGTTTTATCCTGAAGGGGAAATTGCCTTTGTGTCTAAAAAGAAAGGTCTTCAACCAGTGTGTATTGCCAGTCCTCTCTTATGGATCAGAGACATGGAGTCTAACAGTTGGAGCAATACGAAAGTTACAGACAACGCAAAGGAGCATGGAGAGGTGCATGCTTGGAATAACTAGGAGAGATCGAAAAAGAAACACTTGGGTGAGAGAGCAAACTAGAGTAGAGGACATCATTGTTAAAGTAAAAGGGCTGAAATGGCGATGGGCTGGGCATATTGCAAGAAGAACTGATCAACGATGGACAACAGAAATTCTGAACTGGATTCCAAGAGACCACCGAAGACCTAGAAAACGTCCTCAAACTAGATGGGTGGATGAAATAAGAAAACAGGTTGGGGTGACGTGGAAGCGAATTGCTCAGGATAGACTTGTGTGGAAAGCATTTGGAGAGACCTTCATCCAGCAGTGGATAGATAATGGTTGAATATGATGATGATATATTGAGGTAATGCAGTAATTCCATTCAGCTGAAATAATATTTATTAAATGCTTTAAATGTTTAAAATAATTAAGATGCCACAAGATAAATACAACATTAAAAGAATTCACAGTAGGCCTTTTGGGTAGAGCCTTCGAGAATAGCATGTGAATACTTTGTTGGTGAACAGAAGACTGATTTGATTTTAGAATTCGGAAAACAATTATACATACTGTTGCCAAATATAAAAAGTGAAATTATAATTATACAAAATATATGTTGCCAGATGCGGAAAGTGGAATTATGTACCTTTGGAAAACACCGTATAAAAGGCAACTATTCGTCATTTTGCCAATTTTAGAAATTAAACTTATTTTAAGTTTGCTTTCCTTGCATTTCTAAGTGGCAACAGTTAAGAAAGCCTGCGAAGTGAACATGGTGTTTCTATTGTGGGAGCCCACAGTATCATTGTGTTGAGTTGGGAGGGGGGGGCCTATTGTGAAGGACTATAACATTAATTTCATAATTCAATTCCATATACATTTGTAATTAAAAAAGTCTCATCATTTAATTGCCGTACTTCGTATAACAGATAACAGACATTATTATAAATCTCTGTTTTGCTAATGATATGAACATAAAAGCATAAATATTAAATTATGAAATCAGAGATCACAAAGCAGTATTGGTAAAGATACAAACAGTGGGAATCAGAAAATCAGAGGACAAAATTTAGACCATCAACCATTGCGAAAGAAATAGCTAGGAGTGATTGACTGGAAAGAAGGGTTTAAAAATACTGATATAAATAATAAATATACCTTTGTAATCAAAATATTAATAAATATACCTTCATAATATAAATAATAATAAATGTACCTCCGTTCAGCGAACTAGATGATCATACGCGAATAACGGTTTTCTTACCTTTCTTTTTTAAGCATTTTTTCCGACTCGAAGATGGCGAAGAGTTTCCCGTCAAGGCAGCTTTCAAAAGATTTGGTTTGCCTAAGCTTTTTCTGCTAAGCGGTTCTGAGTTGGGATGTTTTTTAACAGGTGTGAAACTACTTTTACAACTTTTAAAGGAGTCGGTGCTGGTTTCAGTGCAGGATGAATAACTGCTGGATGATGCATGCCCTTTCAACATTTGAAACAATACGGAACATCACAGAACGGCAAATAAAATGCATTATGGAAGCAAATGAAAAGTAAATTGAAATAAATAAATAAATAAATAAAATAATTCACAGCATGATTTAATATTCGTGTGACCATGTGAGGCAGGGGGTGTCTCCATTCCAAAACCGGTGTTAATTACTATTATTGTAACTGGTTTATTCTTATCTTCCATGTTTAAATGGGAGACGCTTTAATTCATGGAGGCTAATATATAAACTGGCATTCAAAAGGTACATAAATTAATTATGTTTCAGGGGTGTCGCTGGGTGCTCATAAACCTGTTCCAAGGACCCACTATGTTTAAAAATGTGGGTCCTCAAAAAACAAGACACCCTTTTCCCCTTACTAAATTGTGGGTCCCTGGGATGACTTATTTTTCTAATATTGAGTCCTTTCCTTCTATTCCGCATATTTTACGCACTTATGTAAATCGACAGCACCTCTGATATTTTATTTCTATTATTTACTATTCGTTTAGGCTATGCTGTATATTCAAATGGTCATGCAATAAAAAACAGCAATAAATAATAATGAACATGCAATAAAAAGTATATTAAAAATATTATATTAATGCAAATAATATTAAAAGTTTCTACTAAATAATTCATACTGCAATTTACGCCTGCAGGCAGCAACAGATATTGAGCATTCATAACAAAAAAGAAAATATCCAAAAACACGAAACAATATTATACAGCATGGTCACTACCATGGGTTGTTATAACTTTCGGTAAACATGCCAAAAGCTTAGTAACTAAAGTGTGAAATTGTGCATTCTTCATTCCAAACTTCCTTAAAAGGCTGCCACCAATTGGACCACTTAATAATATGTTGACGAACACATTGGTTTTATCAGACATGAATCTAAACCGCCAAGTACCATTACCCATTTAATCAATTATGGCTTCACTTGGACATTGAAATCACATGGCAATTTGTCAACAATAGATGAAATACAAATCATTAAAGCCTAAAATGCCTTCGATATTCTAATAAATGGAAGATTCAGAACATCTGCAGCAAACAGACTTTAATGGTAACATTATCTGGAAACATGTGAAATTCATAACCACATTGTTACCATGGCAATTCACGGAAGCTTGGGCAAGAACTTTTCTCTTACCATCTCTCAGGTCTCCAGCCTCGATTTCATTAATACCATTTGCATAGTAGTCAACACCTTCGTTCTCCGACTGAGATTTTTTTATATCTTGCCGGCTTTTCCAACTTCGAACATAGTTATTTAAATTTGAACTAGGATCTGACATCCGTCTTTGCAGGTAAGGGCTGTCCTGCAAATATGACAAAAATTACGTTTTACATATAAGAAATTCTGACCGTGTACTCTACAATCAGGAAAGAAATTTACAGAAATTATATGACCTAAGTGTATTGCATATATACATACACAGAGAGAGAGGAGGGAACTCTGTATATTGAAAATGTCTATATGGAAGACTTTGTATATACCTGTGGTCATTTCGTAGGCCACTGTTTCTTTATATCGATTTCTTTTAACCCATAATGGTAAAGTGAAGAAAAACAAGTGAGAAAAGGTGAAATCAAAGACATTGGAAGAGGAAAAGATAGTCAAGGTCAATCCGAAAAACTGAAGGTTCGCCTAACAGGACACTTTTCCTTTTGTCTCCACATACTCCTCACATATAACCTTTCTCCTCCATAGAAGAGATTCATTCTGTTTGGAGTTTCTTAATTGGTGGTGTATGTTTGCGATGGCAAAAAGAAAATCTCTCAGCATTGTAGAAAAAGGTAGAGTTGTTGAACATGGACAGTAGAATGCGTAAAAAACACACTGACCTTAAATGTGGTGTTCCCCCAAACCCTGTGCCAACAGTTATATAAAACCAGGAGTTCATTATGAAAACTTCCAAAGATGTCACACTTGACAAGAAACAAACTGCTGTAGTTTTCTAAACTGCTGTAGTTTTCAATTCAATGAAAATATTTCTGACCATGTGTTTTATTTACTTAACAAGTATGAGCACTTTTATAATGAATCACAATCGAAATTTGTTGTACAGTAAGTCATCATAAAGTTCATATACAATTGTAACTGCATATGAATACCACACAGGGATTATGTTTTTTCAAGGAAGATTCATTGCATTTGTTTTCTAATTAAAATTCTTGTTTTGAATTACCTAATATGAGCATAACTTGTGAATAGGATTCCTTTGATTTGAAAATTGAAAATTGGCTTTTTTATAAAGAAGAGAGTATTAATTAGAAAATGTGCCTCTAAATACAATTTATTACACTAATTACAAAAGTAAATTCAAAGTTTAGCTCCGAAATGACTCATGGTTATGCACATCGCTAAACCATGACACATGCAAGGCTCATTTACTCGCCACTTTCGATGTTCACCTTGGAAGAATAATCCAAAGTGGTAAGTGCAGATGGCGTTTCATTTTTATTTCATCCAAATTGTGCATTCAAGATGAACGATGAAAGAAGTTGATCCCCTACTAACTTTTGATGAAAGAGTCATTCCTCAAATCGATGATTCATCCAGAGTGAAGGCACAGTGAAAAATATAAACAATCGGATTGCATTCGTTTCCGTTGCATTCACTACATGACACCCATCAGTCGAACACTGTCATAGTGCAAAGATTCCTGTTTTTTATTTGTTACTGAATTATTTTCATAACGGTTATTTTATGACAATGTCATTCAAGTGGCAAGACAGGCATATGGCATTGTTTCTTAAAACATACCAGAAGTACGAGTGCTTGTGGAATACCAAATGCAGCAATTACAGCAAATCAAATGTGCAGGAAAAAGCATATAGTTATGAATTATTATTATTAATATATAATATATTGATTTATTATTTAATATATAGTAATATTTAATATATATAGTTATTATTAATAATATAGTTATTTATAATATAGTCCTCAATACTCACTCATTTAAATATACCTGGGTTAACCGTAGCAGATATAAAAACGATTCGAACATGATATGGTGTAGAACAGAACAGTAAAACAGAGGAACGGTGTAGTGAAATCACAGAACTGGATGAAAATATGTAAACAAGGGTGATTCACTCTGGATGTACACCAAAAACGATACAGCGTAAATCTTGCTGTAAGGAGTCAACTTCTTCCATCATTCATCTTTGATATACACTTTGGATGAAACAAAAATGAAAGGCAATCTACACTTATCACTCTGAATGATTCTTCCGAGATGAACATCAAAAGTGACAAGTGTAAATGAGCCTTTAGACATCCAAACTTCATAGTGAACTTCAACTTAGAAGGCAACAGCCCAAAACTAGTTTTTATCGTTAAGCCACAAAAGCAGCAAAAAAATTTTGACCCTAGCATCATTCTCGAGAGTTGAATCTGTGACTATATGAAGCAAAACATGTGATTACATCCATAAGAGATGCGAGCTAGCGGAATAACTACAAACCTCTTGCTCATCCCAGTCATAATCTGTTATAGAATAGCCAGGCTCAGAGCAGGGAGTATCAACACCAGAGCCTTTCTGACGGGTCACTGCTACTTCTGCGTAACCTTTGCCTTGAGGTCCTCTCATTCTGACGAACTCTAACCTTTGTTCCCCTTGGTACCATCCCATAGACATCTTTTTCGCAACACGTGTCGATAAGCTAGCCTAAAAAGCAAAAACTCATGAAATACCTAATAATGTTACAAACTCAAAACATTGCCCCCTTTTCACAGTTAAAAATTTTTACACCTTCGTTATGCATCTTCATGTTTGTCAAATTATCATCCAACTTTTTTTTTTTTTGGTTACAGCCTTTCATTGATGAGTGAAGAACCTTTGTTAAAAGTCCTTATTACGTACTGAAACTATACAGCATAATATTTCTTGTGCACTTATAGTTTCTTATACCAATACTTATCAACTAACTACAGTAGTTCTTCTCAACCTTTATGAGAATGCAGGCCAGTACCTACAAATTTTACTCGTAAATACCTTTTCATTTTTAAATTTTTCGTTTCTAAGTTTATACATTAAATTATCATAAGTATGAATACTTAATTATGGCATAATCATAAAAAATATCAGTATACTTCTATTAGTAAACACTTCACCGATACACCTGTGGTATGTGTTTATCAGGTGTTCCCTTAATCTAACATAACTTTACCAAATATTTTCAAAACCATTATTTTGCTTGGACCAGATACAATGAATTAAATACGATAAAATTAAATCTACTAACAAAAGTGGGTTGGAACTCTATGTGTGATTGCTTATATATATTTGCAACTTTCATGCAGAAAGTTGAAAAAAAATTGAGATACAATAGATGCAAAAATAGACTCGAAAGTCATGAACCTGGATAGAATGAAGAATGTTCAAAACCTTCTTATTCAGTTGAAACTGATTTCTGTTGCTTTGAATAAATTATATTTATAAAAAATAATACTTATAAAAAATATTTTTCCTGCCTATTATTCGTGAGCTGAAAATTTATAGACACCAAAAACACTGCTATATTAAATAGTATTGAAACATAGCACACGGTCAGAGAATAGTTGCTTGGAGTGCCATTTTTAATGGTGTCCCATACCACTTACGAATAAGCATGAATACAAGTGTAGGCGTTCTGATGTGGAAACTTTTTTCTTTTCCTCCCACATATGCACAGAAGTCATGGGCCACTAGACAGCTTAGCAGATCTCCTCCCACCCCCCAACCACCCGCGAACAATCATGTTCAATGACAAATTAAGTTTGCCGTATTATTAAGGTTTCATGCTGCCCCCCCACCCCAGAATCCTGGGCAGCTGCTGCTTCTTCGATGATAGACGAATATCTTAACGCCATCATATTTGTTTGTGGTTTTACAGCAACAACTATAGTGGTAATGCTGCACCGGGTTCTATTGTTTTCCAAGAACCCAACCTCTTGGACCTACAGTTTTCCGAGGAATCCGAACCTCTTATGGCCTAGGGAACCAAATCCCTGTGCCATCATAGAGCCACTGACAATATTAAACATGACCATTTCCAAAATGTGTGCTGAAGAAATGGACTGGGGAAAAATGAATGGGAGATACCATTGGACAATACCACTAATAAAAATAGAATATAGATAAGAAAATAGATAATAGGAAATAATAATAGGAAATAGAAAATAAAAATAAGATAATACAAAATAGAAAAATTAATGCAGAAACTAAATAGACTACAGAAAATGATTATACCTTAGCATCATAGACTCTTTTTACAGCGTCGTAATGTATAGAACCTAAAAAAAGAACACCTTGAAAAGGTCCTTCTTTGTCTGTGGCGAGGAGTTCCACACAAACCATCTCCCCATCATGAACGACAATATCTTCAAATACCTGAGGAGGAACAAACGCAAATGACAACAAAAAATGAATTTATTTTATATATTATTTTCAACATTTATTTTTCAATATGTCTGTTGCAATGAATTTTGGTGTACTTTTTACTCACTTCATCGTAGTTGTCGACAGTGAAAAATATATTTGGATAACTAATTTCTTCCATTTCGCCTTTGCAGTCCATACTTCTCTTGCTAGGAGAAGCATACACTCTCTAAATATAAAATAATGAATATTCAAAATTAAATGACGTAACTATTAGTAATATTCTGCTCATTAAGAAAATGGGTTTTTTTATGGCACAAGGGTCGTTTTATACCAGACAAAGTGAGACAGTACATGTGGTTTTTTCATTAAGAAAAAAATGCATTACTTATTACAAAGGCATTCATTTAAACTGAGTATGTGCAGAGAGGGTTCAAACAAAAGTACTTGCCAAATGAAAGTACTATTTATCTGTCAACGAAATACTGTTTATCTACACAAAGCCACATGGGCTTACAGGGTGTCTACTAAAAATAAGAAACCCAGTTCCTTGACCTTTTCTTGACTATTTTTATACATTTCTTGACCTTAGAAAATTTTCTAGACTTTTTTATGATTAATAAAATAATTATATAGGAAATAGATGAAAATCATTAAAAATTGCCACGTATGACAATAGCTGAAAATAACTGAACCAGTAAAAAATTACTAAAACATTGTATGAAAATTACAATTCAACAAAAGCGCAAAATTGAAAAAAAAAAATGGGCATAACCTGTCCTACAATATCGATTTCATGACCTTTCCTTGACTTGCGTGACTTTCATGACCTGGTAGACACCCTGCTTATATATATGTCTCAAAATCCTTGTAAATTTAAACAGCACACTCCTTCACGTTTAAAGACAAATGCACTCCCTTCCAGGATTAGAAACACCGGCTTCTATCTGAAAGCCAAATTACACAACTTGGAGTGAGGTTCGTTTTTCGGTGGGTGACTATGGGCTGAAGGATGATGCTGTCATAGTACACCTTGTTATCAACGAAAAACTGTGACTGCTTCACTATTATTCATCCATTTGACTATCGAATGCCGAATGTTTGAAGGACCAAATGATGGGTGTTAAGAAATATTTCCAGCCACACGGGAACATTTTGATCATTAATAGAATAGCAGTTCAAAATGACTAGGAGAACAGAACCGACCGATTGCTCTTTGCCCAATCTGGAGAAATTTTATCAGTATTTGGGGCACTTGTTTTTGTATGTTTGATATTTCAAGTTAGTCATTTAAGACGTTACAACATATTTTATAATGTAAGTGGATAGCAAGGATCGAGCTGTGCCACACAAAGTGGAGTTTTGCATTCTGAAACTGTGTAACAGGATATCCTGGTTGTGATTGATGGCCTAACGTGGTGTCCAAACCATAACGTATTTCAAGGTGACAAAGCTTTCTAGAAATAGAAATTGACACAGAAGTGTAGTTTGAGTAATTGAAACCACTTAGAGATGCATAGATAGTGAAATCTACACGTTAAGTCTTCAGTTTTAAAAAAATATATTTTTGTCAATAGCTTTGTGTTTTATATTGTATGAAGAGCCAGGGGTGGACTTGGTCCTCTCAAAGGGTGCATACCTTGGATTTGCAGAGGATGCAAGTCCTTGCCCATTCAGAGGCGTGAGTCCTATCGCCCACGAGGGCGCACCGGCCCTGAGACCCAGTCCGCCCCTGTGAACAGCTAATATGATGATGAGCCAGGACATACTGTTTTCCGAGGGAACCAAACCCCTAACTACAGACCTGTAGGCTAAAAAAAAGTAGGGTTAAGCACCTGCTGAAATCAAGCCTGAACTATCTGAATAGCTGCCAAATGCATTGGCATAGGGCATGCCACCGCAGGACTTGATATTATACGAAAAGACAGCGTGGGGGCGCCTTAAAGAAATCAAAGATGTCTTTAAAACACTTTTTTCTATGCATTCTGACAATTTTTGCTTGTGTCCATGTTCCAAGACTGTAGTATAGATACATTATCTGGCTGGGAAGTGACAGATTACTGGAATCTCTGAATTAAAACTCGTTAACATATAATAACGCTTTACAGAAATGAAGTCTAATCCACGGTACTTCAAAATCGCAACTGCAAGCACCAACCATCGCAAGAAGATTTTCAAATGCTTGTATTTACCTGCGAGGTTCGCCTTAAGATCTGGAAATCTTTTGGGCTTGTTCTCGTACACACAGCACAAGTTAGTGTATAGTCAAACTGGGAAAGAAACAAAAGGTTTAAATAGCGGTAATGCGTCTTTTAAAATTTCCATAAATACAAATTATGCTTTTTAACAACAAAAATCTAAATTAGTGGACACTACAAATATCTTTACAAAACAGGTAGGGGGAAACCTAGTGAAGTAGCAGGCATAATGCATGTTAATATTACAGTAGATTAACAAAGTTATACAGCTTTCAACCCCAATTCATTCCTAAATTTTCTGTCCTTTATACCATAGAGCAATGTCTCAAAGTATGTTCTGTGGAAACCCGGAGTTTAGCGACAATCCTCAAGGAGATGCCACAAGCAATTTGTAAAACGTCAAAAATTCCAAGAAAACCTGGAAATTCTGTAATGCCACCCTGACAGCCCCTTAACGTTGCCTAACCCTAACCAATATATAGCAGCCATTAAAAAAAATGCTATCTAACTGCTTATATCAACGTATTGCTAATTTTTATGTCCATAATAGCAATAATAATTAATAATAAAATAAATTTATAATTAAATTTAGGTTTTCCTTAAATGGTACAGTGGAACCTAGTAAACCGACCACCTGAATAAAGTGACCACTTTTTATAAGAAAAAACTGGTCGGCACCCAGTCACGCCTACACCTAAGTCTGTCGTGAATAGTGACTATCTGTCTATGATGACCATTGCAGTCCAGTCCCAAAGGTGGTCACTTTAGGCAGGTTCTACTGTACTTATGGAGATGGGTAGCATGGCTGGGAATGTAGAAAGAAAAAGAGGTCCGCAGGATTAAAAAAAAATTGAAAACCACTGCCACAGAGTTTTAGATTAACCAATTGGAATGTGGAAAAACAGCCCACAGCAACTCGCGCCAAACATTTCACTCCACACTTAGATAATGAGTAGGCTACAAAAACGTAAATAATACACCTAATTTTTTAACAGAAGAACCTAGGTCATCTAAACTTTGCTTAACTTTATTATTACCGTCTATACGATCTGTTTTTTAATTAGACACTTTTTTGGTAATAACATCCATACGGTGTCAATCATTTATAACTAACTAAAGTGGTCCGAACTTCACTTAAACAAAATTTACCTTGTATACTATTTTATTTTTATTCTTATTAAGTGTCCACTTAAAAAAATAATTTTAAAAAAAGTATGTAGAGGGTAATTTCGGTTAGGCGAAGTTAAGGTGACTAGGGTTCGTTATAAACGATTTCCATTGTATGCAGTGGCATAGCATGTTACCAGGACCTGTGGAAAGTTAGGTATTGCACTCGCTAAAACCTGTTAGTACCCGCTTCCACCAGTGCAATGCTGAAATTTTGCATCCTTAAGAACTTTGTGCCCGGGGCCTTCACCCCAATGGCACCCCCATGCTACTCCACTGACTGTATGAGTATTTTTGTCAAAAAACATTCGACGAGAACCCACTTAAAAAAAAATAATTAAAAAACAAATTGTATAGAAGGTCATTTCAGTTAAGTAAATTTCAGATGGCCAGGGTTCTACTATTAAAAAATTAGGCATATTATTTACATTTCTGTAGTCTATTTCATTATCTACAAGAGGCAAGATATCCGTGGAACAAGATGTCTGGGAAGTGAAATATCCATGAGGCTTGTAATAGTAATATTGTGCATAAATCTTAACGGGAAGGGTAGCCGCCGAAAGAAAGCGCTGTAATCCCAGACAGGTTTTAAAAGTCAAATAACTTTACAGCTAATGGGCAAAAAGGGGGAAATTGTCGATCGTGCCAGCCTACAGAGACACGTCGCTTACACTGATGTCGTCATCTAACATCACTGATGTCATTTCCATCCACGATCAATCCACCTCGAGGAGTGGTTGAAATAGATGGATGGCACAGAACACCCCGGGCCTACTGATACTCCTACAGGAACCCACTGGACACCATTAAGTGAGTGCAAGCGCTGTGAAGGAGCGGGGAACAGTCACGGACCGGTCCTGCAACCAGAAGAAACGAAACGCCATCCATCCCACAACAGACTGTCAAGTCTGTGTCCCATCCATGGACTGCAAACGCTTTCCCAAGGCGTTCGGCATCACTTATAGATGGAGACTGGGACCTAGCAGCCTGGAACAAAACAAAGGACACCCTCATGATCACGGAAACGAAGACCAATCCGTAAGAGAAGGCGAAGCCTGGTTCCAGAATAGAACATACAGACATCGATCCTCCGCAGTCCAATTGTCTATGTCCCAGTCACTCCGCCCAAGCCAGCCGGAACCAAGACCAGCCAGACCCGGAGCGCAGAAAAAGACATCCGTATGTCACCAGAGCCGAGACCGGACTCAAAGACAAGATGCTAGGAGCCAATTTTTTTTTTCTATAAGCCCAACCAATCAGAGTATGATGTGCATAAAGAATTTTAAACCATTACTGAATGTATGGTCGAACACTTTGATAATTGTGTTATAATTACTAGTGATTAGCAATCGAACAAACCTGTTGTAAAATCAGATTCAGATACACTGTTTCCTCCCAATCGATATCTGTGTCACCAACGGGAAGTCGTTTAGAGTCTTTTCTAAATACTTCAATGGCAGTCTAAATGATTTTAAAAAACAGATTCAAACTTGTGGAAAATGACAGTACATGTCACAATATATGAACCATGCACTCTTCAACCACCACCTTACGAAAAATTAAAAAATAATAATATACCTCAAACCTGGGAATGTATCTTGCGGAAGTTTTCTTTTGATGTTTACGGACGAAGAAGAGTAAATCGTCCCTCATCTTGTCATTGCAGTGATACAGGAAGTGACGTACAAACAGATCTGTCCAGAAGGTTGTAGGATTTAACAAAATAAAACCAGATTCTGTAAAAATAAAAACATGAATTATGTTATTCAAATATAAATTCTTACGAACAGCACATCTATTATTATCCATATACATCATTTTGACTAGAATTGTGCTTTCTTAAACTGCCACAAAAATTGTTCATCACTTTAATGATCATACAGATCCACAGATCAAAAAGGGCTGTGTCCAAATTTTTGTTTACTACTGTCATTGTGGGACCCTGAGGTTACGATAGTTAAACCGTAGCAGCCCATATTTTCAATCCCCGAATAATTTGCTACGTCCCTTCAAAAGTGTATCCTAATATCCTCTGTACCCCTTTCTTCGATGTTCAAAATTCCTGGCAAAAACTTGTTTTGCTTGTCCTTGCGTTCATGAATAGACATAGCATGAATCCCAGAAGGGGATTCTGACCAAATGGAAAGTTTATGGTACTGAATTTCGTTTCCTAATATGGAGTTAAGAAGAACCAGCATAATTTTACCACTAACAACTTTCACCTGAAATGAATAGAGGAATATCTTTGAGAAATTTATCTATCCAAGTTAGCAAATCTGTCCCATTTTTGGGAAATATGGCAACCATACTGAATCTCCATGATGATTCCGCCATTTTGAAATAAATTTCATTTCTAGTACGTTTAAGGCAGGGGAATCAATAAAAAACAAATTTTTATATAGGAAAAAAACTTTATCAGCGCACATTTTACTTTAATATTAAATTCGCTGTTGCTTTGTGTGCAACTAAAAAATCAATTAGAAAAGTTGGCCGATTTCCAGAATATTAAATCTTGTTAGTTGTGCCCGAAGTCAATATTATGTTGCAATTAGTATCTTTCACGCAATTAGTATACTTACCTGAATCACAGGAATCGAACTGGGGGAGACGCCCCAGACCCTCTCCCACTCGTCGATTTGCGACTCGTAACCGTTCAGATCACATTCGATGTGCGCTGCCTGAATCAGTAAAAGGCTGATTTAATATTAAAATAAACAGTGCACCAATAAGTTTTTTTCCATATAAATGTTTTTTATTGATTTCCGCAGTAGAAATAAAATTTTTGACGGAATCGTTGCAGAAATTCAGCATGGTTGCCATATGTGTTTGTGTTTCCTAAATGTGTTATTCCAAAATGACAAGATTGTGAGATATGTCTCAGGTCGCAATGATGACATTTTGAAAAAAGTCGCCAACGCTTACCGTATTCTGTACTATGGCCACTTACGTCCACTAGAATGTTGTTCAATAACATCTGTGAACCCAAATCTGCACTCTTTTCACTGCAAAGCTGATGCAACCATTTGCATATTTTTTTCTGCTCATTCTTTGACTGCAATAGTCACTGAATTAACGTAAATAAGTGTCATCAATGGTCATTAAAATCACCTTGTCTCTTCTTACAAATTAACTACACTTATAGTTATGACAATTTTACATCCCATAGTTGCATAGTGTGTCACCTGAGGTAAAGCTGGTGACTTACCGTAACTTCTAAACCGCAACAGGTTAACACGCCACTGAACTAACTAGGAAAAAACTCCAACTCAGTGAACATAAAGGACACGGGTCCAAGGGGCGACTGTGACTATTGGGGGCCCCCGGCTCAACTTGCATTTCGGGGCCCCTTAACATGCGTATAAAGATTAGATATAAATCTGACAAATGTGCACACCCTTATTCCCATTTAAAAATGTGGATAAGAATATGTTTTTCGATCACACTGTCACGCCAACATCGTAGTTGCAATTGGACCCCAGTTATGATTTCTCTGAATTCGTTTTGGATTGTAAATCCTAAGAAGAAGAAAAAAACTTTTTTTTTTTATCAATTTACTATTTTTTACCATTAACCGAGATCGACAAATAAATATTGGGAGGCCCCTCCTTTTACACGGCATGGACACAGGCTCTACATGGGTCATAACCATTAGTCCCCTGGCATATTAAAAAATATAAAATTCTTTCTTTAGTAACAAGCGTTAACTTTCAATTTTGTGATACAGAAGTAGTTGTTTTTTAATGCAAGGGCAATAAAGGTCAAGCTTATACAATAATTTTTGCCACCCACGTATTAATTAGCTCAAACTAGAGCTTGTGTAATTTTGGAGAAAAAGAGACGCTTTCCCCATCCTGGATTCGAACCAGGGTCCCTCCGTTTAGCCCGGAGTGTCTTGGACCGCTAGACGAATGAGGAGGGACCTTGGTTCGAATCCCGGATGGGCGACTCTTCAAAACAAACTCTAGTTGGGCTAATCTCGTGGGTAACAAAAGTATTGTATAAATTCCTCCAGGCACACAAAATCTGGCGAAGGCTTTAACATGTGACCATATTTGGCAATTGTGTTATCCCTGCGGAGGGTAATAATACCTTAACAAAGGTCAAGCTACACAATGAACAGCTCAGTGTTACTCATAATGTGACCTTGGATATCCCCTTTTCCCCTTCAATACACATCTTACGACACAGCTAATAGAAATTTAGCATAAAAAATATTATTCCCAAGGAAAATATTTGTAATATCGTATAATTCAAGACCCTCACTCATATTTGCAAAAAAATTCCAGATTTTTCAAACAAAAATCTCCGGGGACCCGGTCATGTAAATACAATAGTGGGGAAATGACTTTACGTTTAGAGGAGATTTGGATATTTATTCAAAACAGAAGTTTGGACGATTTTCTAAGAAACTTTTGCAGGTTTCACCAGAAAGTTTAATTTTTTGACAACTTTTAGAAATGATTTCAAATTCCCTGACCATTTCAGGTTTCCTGGGTGCATGGGAGTCCCATTATTTCATTATTTATTCATGCGGCTTGTATAAGGGTTAGAAACGTATGTTCATTGTATAAACTGAAAATGAACAGAGGCGGATTTACAAATATGCTATGTAGGCTATAGCCTATGGCAGGAAATTTTCGACAAAAAGTTTGCCGATGGGAAATCTGAAAAGGCAGGGCAGAATATTTTGGTGGCCAGTTGAATTAATTTCAAACTGTTATGTTCAAAGCCGTAACTAGATATTGACGAAGGAAGAGCTGCTAATGCCGCCACATTGACACAGGGTCAAAAATAGCCAAATATGCGACTACTTGCGAATAGACGAATTTGAAATAACTGCCAGGGGCATCAAATAAAGAATTTGACAAAAGTGCTAAAACCTCTGTTATGCCTCTAATTAAGTGGCAAAACATGTCAGCCTACAGGTGGCAAAATACGCCAGAGACTACAGGTGACAAAATCGTAAATCCACCTCTGCAGATGAAAAGAAGCGTAATCACAGGATACCACCTAGCATAAATATATAGTCGCTTTGAATTCATTCATGAACAGTTGGTTATCAAATGCCCCATGTCTTCTTTACGTGCATAACCATTCTAAAATGTACTAGACATAGCAAACAAAAATTCAGCAGTGGTGCATGAAAAGTAGATTGCATATAAAGACACATTTTTCTCTTCATCACAGGACCTTTTTTTTAAAGCAACTTGAATCGTAAAAAAAATGGATTGCTGCACCCCTAGCAATGGGAACCATTTCAAACTCTCTAAATCATGCTACCCAATCACGTACAGCCTAACCATATACCCTTTGCCGCGATTTTCCAAGATCTCGTGATTCATCCTCGCCACCTGATGAATCATACCCCATGAATGTAAACAAACAGAAGGTTTCAGACGCAACCTATTACATTAAACACAGAATAGCGAAGAAAGAAAATTAATTTTAATAAAGTCACCTTCTCTGGCGTACTGGCGAATCTCCCGCGTTCTGTGATACGATATTTCGGTGAACATTTCCTCTAAAACGCTAGGAATACGACAATCCGACGCCACACCGCTAAACGCCATGTTGTCGTTAAGAGTAACAATATTTTCGAACTGTAATGGTGTTTGTCGTCCTTAATGAAGAGTTATTGAAAACCTAGGTGTCATTATCTAAGCGAGCCTATTTATCGGTATAACACTTCTCTCGGTAGCACTCTATTTTGCTCAAGTGCTTTCTAACTGCTAAAACTCGCGGAAATAATAATTATAACGGAAAGTCAATCCTGACCAATGATTTTTTCTATTTAAAAGAATTTAAAAGATTAGAAAGCTACATAAAATATATATATATAAAATATATATAACAAAATATACATATTTTTACAATGCCGTTTTTGACCGAATTCATTGTTTTGTGTGCAGAACATTGATTGGAAATATTGGACAAATAAGCGGCATAATTCCTAATAATAATAATTTTTGAATGAATTGTGGATTTGTGTGCATGCGTTAGTTATTGGAAAAGTTGGCCGAGCTGGCGGCACTGTATTTCCAGAAGAGGTTCGTTCCAAATCCGATAAGGGGCAATCATATAAGGGGAGGAATAAAATCCAAAAGTAAAACTGAAGAATGCTGCTGAAGTTGACAGTCTCCTAAGATAAAAAGTGTTGTCTTTTCCCACAGGTCTTTGAGCAGACAGGGGAGCCATGGACGCTGCATAGAATTTTGAATTAATTTCATGGGTAAAATTTCAGTCCCAAACATTTCATTGATGCAGACAGTATCGGATTTATAAATAAGCACGTTGGGCACTTGCCTGGGGCGCAGAATTTCTAGGGGCGTAAGAGGCTGCGGATTTTTTTTTTAATTGCAAATTATTTACCGTAGAATTTCGTTGATCAGTTCTCCTCGAGAATGCGCCCTCCACCCTTTTTGTTTCTACCTGAAATTCTAAAAATTTGCATGAAACAACCATTCCACCCCCCCCCCTCCACTCCCCGGATCCAGGTAGGGGACGTGCACTTCCTAAGAATAATGAGTTTGCATTAGAAAAGGTTATTTTCAAGTAAAAAATACTTAAAACTAAACTTGAAAGTGAAATTTTCAAACTTTACGCCTTCCGTTAATTTTTTTTTCTACATCTACCCTTTCCCCCCTCCCCAGTATCCAAAAAATCGTCTTCAAATAGACTAAATTTGTTTCTAAAAATATCATTATTATATCTTATAATAATGCATATAAGGTAGGCTAACCATAAATGTCGCCCCTTCCCTATCCTCTGCGATTTTTCGTTGCATTTGAGGGGGCGGAAGGACAGAGTTTTATTTATTTCTGCTAGTATGCAGAGAGGGGGGGGGATGTGCGTAACTAGTTTCAAAGTTTAGGGGCTAACTTTTTTTTCTAGGAACTTACCTGTTTTTTAGAGGGGGGTTAAATCGTACATTTTCTAGGGGGTGGTGCAGACGTATCATGTAGTGGTTTTTCGCATGTGCATTAATTAGTGGGAAAACAGTATTTAAAAATGGGATATTGCGTGACACTTAAAAATTGAATTAAAAATCATCGATCCATTTAAAAGCAGTGTAAAAATATTCTTTAGGTGCAGAAAAATGTGTTCTATTTTACGCATCTTACACCTTATCAATCGAAAGAAGTGTAAAAAGAAAAATGGAAGTGGATTCTGCGATTCACTCGATTCGAATCCAGGACCTCTTGGCTGAGAATCGAATGACGTCACCGAGAGGGACTCACACACAGGGAAAGCATGATTCCCAGTGCGGGGAAACATTTTTTACCTTTTTTTTCATTTGCGACTAACAAAGAAAAATTTGGTTCCATGAGACGAAAGGTCACAACGAATGAAAGAATAAAATCGTTTAAGCGCAAACTTAAGGGAAAACCTGGGCTGTCCCCAAAAATCACCCGCTGTATGTGCCACGTACTCTCAAGAAATTTTGAAAACTACCAAGTATGCATGGGCGCCGATAGCATAAAAATATTGGGGGGTGGGACGGTATACCAGTGGAAGACAGCCTGTTGTTAATAAAGGCTGTAGCAAGCGGGTGTCCCCAAGGGCCCGCTCCCCCAAACTTCCAAAACGTTTTTACTACCAATACTTATTCATTAGCGAGGCTGTAAAAAATTCTTGCCTCCACAAAAAAATTTCTGGTTAAAGCCTTGTTGTTAACCACTCTTTACAGAGATAACAGACATCCACCCACAAAGCAGTGTTTAATTTAAATGTGCTCCTTGTTGATGACTTTCACTTTCCATAAAATTAGTATTCTTGTTATATTTCCAGTTTCATTTTCGCATACAATGCACCAGGGGCGGACTGGGCAGCCGGTGCGCCCTTTGAAATCCAAGGTATTCGCACTTTGCGAGGACCCAGTTCGCTCGTAGTTCTACTGTATTCGTTTGCAAGTATTTTTAAGCAATTCAAGAATTACGTTGTCCATCCTAATATGTATCATCATTTTTGTAATTTAATTTTTATATAAATGTGATTTTTTTTTAATTTTTAAAAATTAGTCATGAACAACAGAAAATTGTTTTTGTGATTAGTCGGTAACCATTTTCATTTTGAAAAGACTGAAAATTTTTGTATTTTTTAAATAACTACTTTTAACTTAAGACTGCAAATTTTCCTCATCACAGCCGATGATGCGTTAATATTAGATTGGCGGCGGATTAAGCGGCTGGTGGACCTGACAGCCGCCCGGGGCCCCAAGCTCGAGAGATTCCTAGTTAAAAACTGCTACAATACAAAAAGCGAAAGATTCAATATTTAATATTATTCATGCATTCTACGTATATAAGTACAGAACCTTTCTTTTATTAAATTAAAGCTAATTAAAAATCAAATTAGTTTAACAATGAGTGCCATAATGATTAAATGAAGTGTCATAATTGTAAATTCGTCATTTATAATTAAATAAGCGAAATGAAAATGAAAATTAATATATAATGGAGGAAACCATGTTCTCAATAACGCCATTTTTCTTATAAAAGGTTGAGGAGAAGAACGACTTTGATTTTACATCTAGGCAGGAGCCTTAATACTTATCCTGTATACATCATCATATTCAACCATTATCTATCCACTGCTGGATGAAGGTCTCTCCAAATGCTTTCCACACAAGTCTATCCTGGGCCATTCGTTTCCACGTCACCCCAACCTCTTTTCTTATTTCATCCACCCATCTAGTTTGAGGACGTTTTCTAGGTCTTCGATGGTCTCTTGGAATCCAGTTCAGAATTTCTGTTGTCCATCGTTGATCAGTTCTTCTTGCAATATGCCCAGCCCATCGCCATTTCAGCCCTTTTACTTTAACAATGATGTCCTCTACTCTAGTTTGCTCTCTCACCCAAGTGTTTCTTTTTCGATCTCTCCTAGTTATTCCAAGCATGCACCTCTCCATGCTCCTTTGCGTTGTCTGTAACTTTCGTATTGCTCCAACTGTTAGACTCCATGTCTCTGATCCATAAGAGAGGACTGGCAATACACACTGGTTGAAGACTTTTCTTTTTAGACATAAAGGCAATTTCCCCTTCAGGATAAAACTGTTTCTTCCAAATGCACTCCAGCCAAGTTTAATACGTCTGTTGAGTTCTTTCATAATGTTGCCATCCATTGAAATCAGCTGGCCAAGGTAAATATATGAATCAGCAATTTCTAGCTCAGTGTTGTCAACTTGTATTTTTGTTTCCTCTACAAAATTATTGAACATGATCTTAGTTTTTTGTAGGTTCATCTTGAGTCCAACTTCTTCACTTCTAGTTGAGAGCTCTTGTACCATGTCTTGGAGTTCTAATGGGTCCGTTGAAAAAATAACAATGTCATCAGCAAACCGCAGATGATTTAAATATTCACCATTTATTTTTATTCCCTTGTTATTCCAATTTATCAGCTGAAAAATCATCTGTAAAGCTGAAGTAAAAAGTTTTGGAGAAATGGTATCTCCCTGCCTCACACCTTTACCAATTTTGATAGTTTTGGTATCTTTATGTAACCGAAATTTTGCACTTGCATTTTTATACACACGTTTCACCATGTCAATGTACACATCCTCAATGTCTGTTGATCTTAAAGAGTTGATGACTGCTGATGTTTTAATAGAGTCAAAGGCCTTCTCATAGTCAATAAATGCCACACACAATGGAAGTTCATATTCATGTGTTCTTTCAATTAATTCTCTTAATACTTGAATATGGTCCACTGTACTGAATCCACTTCGAAATCCAGCTTGTTCTCTTGGTTGAGCTGCATCTAATTTTTTCTGCAGGCGATGTGTTAGCACTTTTGTGAAGATTTTATAAATAGCAGGTAACAAGCTAATTGGTCGGTAATTTTTCAAATCCTCTTTATCACCTTTTTTATGCAAAAGAATTACTGTTGCAGAATCCCATTGGTTTGGTATGTTACCACTGTTAAGACATTTGGTAAAGAATTTTGCAAGTATGTCTTCTACATATTCTCCAGCTTCTTTTAGGATATCTAATGTAATACCATCATCACCAGGGGCTCTTCCTTTCTTCATACTTTTTATTGCAAATGAAACTTCTTCTTTTAAGATTTTAGGAGCTGTTCCTTCGACTATCTCAGAGTCTTCGTTTAATCCACTGTTACTTTCATATAGTTTTTTGTAGAATTCTTCAACTCAAATCATTTTGAGAATTCTAAATTGATGTATATATATATATATATATAATCAGAGCAGGACATAAGTGTCCTCTCGCCTTCGAAGGTTTATCCAGAAGATCGGATTTTCGCGCGGAAATACCATTTAAATAAAAACGATTTTCTCTTCTCCTCCAATTACCTTTTAGTATTCTTGCACCCAAGTGCATGCATATATATATATGCATCTTGCACAGGTTTTTTTTTTTTAATCTTTATTAATCATCTGATTATTTATAACTTGAACAGCTCCTTTATCACCGTTGAAACGCTGGAATCACAAACGAAATAGTACATTGCTTCGTAACATTTGCAATTGTTGTCGCAAAACTTACATTTTTTTCTTTTTTCACGTAAACATATTCACGATTAGAACGGTTCATGGTTTCAGTTTCTTTAGATTATTAACGATGTTGATAACTGATGCAAAACATCGAAATTAACGGTAGCTTGTCCAGGTGGATTTGTGTACTGATATCACTTTATAAGATAAAATTAAGTAAAAAACAAATGACAGTTTAAATGGGCTTCCAATAAAGGACTTTGATCCCACCAAATCCATCGATTATTGGTATTTTGGTGGAAAATTAAATAGATACATATGATGTAATTTTGTAACGCTGGGTGGCAGCTGACTGATAGATATTTGGGTTAGTGCCTGTTAAAAATTCATTTTTTGTGACAATGGTGATACAGTTTTGATATAGTGGTGTAGCTTTAATAAAAGAAGTGCCCTGGTGTTCCCTTTTACGATATCAATTTATCTTTATGCAATACTCGTATGTTGGGTGGCGAGGCCGCCTTGACTACACCAGTGTATGTACAGTATGTATTTACATTGCATGCTGTTGGCTCCTGAATTTTTTTTAGTTTTGTATACCCCTGAATATGTTTGTTTGGCTTTTTTATGGCGCAAGAGCATCTGGGCTATACTGCGCCAAACATGGTCCCCTGAATATGGATGACTCTCTCCATGAACGATTCCAAGCAATCTACCTAACTTTTCCACCATATATTGTTGCGTATTTGTGGCTTTACAGTGTTTATGTATTCCTTTAGCCAAGCACCTTGTCTGTACCGATTTCTAAAATATTTCTGAGCAGATACCCTATGCTTTAAAACAGATTTTAAAAAAAGTGTGGTTCATTGGCTGTAATACAGCTTATCCAATTCATCATAAAACCACTAAGTCTTTTCCTTAACATCCCATCAGTCAATGTTGTTTCTTTTTATTTTATGGACAAAGGTTTAATTAGATGAAATAGACCTAATAATTTAAATAATATGCCCTTTAAAAGATGGTTTTTGTAACAAATCTTTGATGTACTCTAGTATTTTTTAATTATTAATATAAAGCTTTATAATATTTAAATTATTGTAATAAAATATATATTTGTAATCTTTCATTTACTAAATGATACAATGCTGTTTTCTGTACTTTTATCAGTTTGGCGCAGTATAGCCCAGATGCTCTTGCGCCATAAAAAAGCCAAACAATCAATCACTTTTATTAGTTTCTGCCAGTTTCTCCCACTTTCTGCCGGTTAAAACCAGTTTCTGCCGGCAGAAAGCCAACCCTGCTTGTATTAGCCATGCTCAGTGGGCGGGGAAGGAAGGGGGAATGTCTGAAGCACTACTGTTTTTGTTCCGGAAATAAGGAGAAATACCATTTTTTTTTCTTTTTGCCAAAACTTGAAAAAATTCAAGGACTTTTCGAGGGCCCTGACTTGGCGGAAAAAAAAAAAATCAAGGACCATGGGAACCATGAATAAGAAGTCTAATTAAAGAGTATGGGAGAGAGAGAGAGAGAAGATTGGGAACCACTGGACTATGGAATTAAACCGAGATTTTCAGTTCGGCAGACAAATGTGTCCTTCTGTATGTCAGGTACCAAATAATAAAACAAAATCTAAGTAGAACCTCCATTATCTGTAGCAGTTTTTAATGCTTCCCCCTTTCCAACAGGTTTTAATAATCGAACACAACGGTACATGTTCGATAATCGAAACCAGTAACTGTTCTAATTACTTCCGACAATTATTGATTATAATCAATACTCTATTTTATATCAAAGAAAGGAGCAGCCTTTTTTAAAAAACATTCTGATTATTTATTTACAAAGACAATACATTCAATGTCGCTTCCTTTTAAAACCTACAAAGAAAAAGAAAATAGCTGTTATTGCATTTTTGAAACAAACATTAAGAAACTAGTTTGAATTTTAATAATCGGCCTTGGACGGTTTTTAGGAGTGATATATTTTTTAACATTTTTCATAACATCACTTAAAAGGGAACTGTCAGTACAGCAAGGCATACAAAACACAACACACACAAATTAACTAATAATAAGATTTAACACATTTATCACTCAATAGTGTGATCGTTTTAACTAACATGCTGTTACCTATTTTTCATTAGTCAATCATTAATAATTTTATAATCAACTTTCAACTCTTTCATTCATCATTAACTAATGATTTTAACCAACATTAACATAACACGTCTAATCGCCATCAACTAACAATTTTAACCATTATTAATTAGCAATATTTCCAACATTAAGACCTACAATCAGTAACAATTTCGTCATAAAAATTATAATCATCATAAACAATAAGTTTAATATTAAAATTATCAACTAATCCTAATTACTGTCCATAACCGTAAATCTTGCTCATTAGCTAACAATAATTTTACTAATCCTTAACTAATAAGTTTAAGGTTTGTTTTGTGTTTTATAACACAAGGATAGCAAGGGTCATGTTGCATTGGAACCTACAGTTTTTTGAAGAATCCTAGTCTCTTAGTTAAATCTCAATAATTATGTTAATAATTATTAACACATGATGCATTTAATTAAGAGATTATCAGTTAAAGTTTCTACAGAAAGAATTAAATATATGTATGTTTTTTAACTTTAAATCTAGCAGTCTTTATGAAAATGAGAAGCTAGTCTTGACACTGTCCTATAGACTGTCAGAAGAGCAGGAAATTAATTTTGAGAGTCTGTTAAAATATCACAAGCATGTTCAACTCAGGAAACATCTCATGTGGGACTGATAATTTAAAGTGACCTCAAAGCTGCAACATCCATGAACACAAGCAGCATAACGGGACTAGAATTTATGCACTGTCAGTGACACCATATGCTTAACATGACAATCATAAAATATATTTAATTACCAGACTAATAAAAGACAACAAGTTACACATGACCCCAAATTTTTGTTTTTCCACAAGAACTTAACACCGCCATTTTTCCATTTGATCCTCAGATACAATGTGAGCGGGTTAAACAGAAATGCTGATATTCAAACTGAGGATTGTCATATTAAAGCAAGGAACGTTCATATTGAACGAATTAATTTCTAAGTGCTTAAATATAAAGACTTATACTAGGACTCCAATTAATAAGAGTTCGAAAGCAGGAAAAAGACCATGTCTCAGACCAACCACTGACCATTCATCCTAACAATCTTGTCAACTGAGCTCAGCCATGCTTGCCTTCACTTTGTATTTACAATGTCAAATTCAGAACTTCTGCGTTAAAGCGGAGGTCATGGGCAGTGGTGAACTGCTGAAATTTCAATAACCAGTTCGCTAAACTATTAAAATCTTGCCAACCAGTTTGTACTTTATAGAGCAAAAACAACTACAATCATGTTAATCCGGAGCTTACAGTTTTTCAATTTATCTAAAGATCTGACGTCTAGGGAACAAAATACTAGACTATGGCACACAGAAAAAACAGCATATGCTTTATGGTACAGTAAACAACCATGCTACTGTAGGAAATTGACCAGCAATATTACTAGGAAACTGACTAGTAATATTATTAGGAAGTTGGCCAGTAATACTAGGAAACTGACCAGCAAAAATTATAGGAAACTGACTGGGAAAAATTATAGGAAACTGACCAGTTAAAAAAACAAAACAGCATGCGCTTTATGGCACAGTTGAATCCATGTTGGCGCAGTAAATAAATGCGCTACTGTAGGGAATTAAACAGTAACAATACTAGGAAACTGGCCAGTAATAATACTAGAAAATTGATCAGTAAAAATATTAAGAAATTGACCAGCAATAATACTAGGAAATTGACCACACTCATAATACTAGGAAATTGACCACACTCATAATACTAGGAAATTAATCAATTAATAAACCTAACAACTGATTCGAATGAACTTATCTAATTCATTATTGGGAGCGGGGGAGAAATTAAATTAAATTTTATTACTACTGGACTGTGTTTTCTGGATATGGGGAATAACATGGAAAGGAAGGGAAAGATGCAAAAAAAATAAATAAATTGCCCAGACATATTAAACTATTAATTCCACAAGACTCTAGTAAAACAAAGTGTCAAAAAAAAATGTACCCTTTTTCTTTCCCTTGGATTTCTTGCTTGAGAACTAGGGAAAAATAAAAAAATTATCTAACACGTAAATAAGGCAAGTCAAAATCCAATAAAATGTAAATATATTAAAAATAGTTCTGCATGTAATTAATAATTAATGTTCAGTTAAGGAGAATATTTTTTTTATAAATTTGGAAAATACACTCATGTTTATGAAAATTGCAACACTAGGAAGGAATGGTCAGGTCAGAATGAAATTTATACCACACATGACAAAGGATGTTACGAAGACATAATTAACTTTACAGACAAATACAACTACATTAAGGGAAAATCAATATTTAGTGAAGCCGCCCCAAGAAGCAATAGCAGTTCTACGAGTCGAATCAAATAGAATTTGGATGTGTTGTTGGCATGTCAAGCTGCTTCAATCTGCATTTGCGGTTCATTGGTAGTGACTGCTGGAGAACAGTAATGGCCCAGTCGACAAGTGGCCATATTCCACACATGTTCAATTGGAGACATGTCTGGTGAATGAGCAGGCCACGGAAGCAGTGGTATCTCCTATGTTGTGAAAAAAGGCTTGAACATTCCAGGCAACATAGGTGTTTCCATGTTGGAATATAGCATCAGAAGTATGTTGGAGGAAGGGAAAAATTTAGGGCTTCTGAAACCTTAATGATGTAGCAGTTTCTTGAGAGTATCCTCAATTCGTAGCAGCCGGAATCACCCATAAGACACTCTATAACAAAAAAATCGACGCACCAAGAAAGAGTTGTCCGATTGTAATGAAATTTCGTATGCAAAGACATTTTGACCGAACATGCAAATGATTAAAATTTGGTGTCCAATGAATGAATAGCGGGAACTCCAGTGCATCGGAACTGCGCATTCAGCAGGTGTATATAAGGAGCGATTCTCAATATGTGGTCAAAATTTCTGTTGCATTTTGACTGCGGATATCTTACGTCGACTGTAACAATGCCTCGCCGAAAGATTCGTGCTCATTACGAGCATATGTCAGAGTTTGAAAGAGGTCGTGCTATCGGATTGAAAGAGGCTGGTTGGACGAATCGAAGAATCGCTGGACATGTGGGTCGAAGCGATGCGGCGATTGGACGGTGCTGGCAAGAGTGGGTCAACAACGGCAGATGTCAGCGTCGGGATGGCAGTGGTCGACCTAGGGCCACAACAGAACGGGAAGACAGAGCGATTGTCAGAGCAGCTGTCACAGCACCGGATTCGTCGTTATCAACTATCCAACGTGTGGCCCGCACACATGTGTCCAACATGACCCTCTGCAGACGACTGAGAGAGCGGAATTTACGCTCGCGCCGACCGTTACGCCGCTTACCTCTCACGCCTTTACACCGTCAAGTCCGATTACAGTGGTGCCGGGCTCGATCAACTTGGAACTGCGCTGACTGGGGACGTATAGTCTTTAGTGACGAGTCCCGTTTCCAACTGTGTCCTGACGACAACCGCAGACGTGTCTGGAGACGTCCAGGGCAGCGTGGGGATCCTGCCCTTACTATCGCACGCCACACATGCCCACAACAGGGCGTTATGGTCTGGGGTGCCATCTCCTTTGATAGCCGGACCCCTTTGGTGGTCATTTCTGGCACACTTACAGCACAGCGGTACGTAGACGACATTCTACGACCGGTTGTGTTACCGTTCCTTTTGCGACACCCTGGACTTACGTTTCAACAAGACAATGCCCGGCCGCACACGGCACGTGTTGCTATGAATTGTCTTCAAGCTTGCCCAACACTTCCTTGGCAAGCTAGGTCTCCTGATCTCTCTCCCATAGAGCACATTTGGGACGCTATGGGAAGGCGATTGCAACCATCCCGGAATGTTGACGATTTAGCCCGACAGTTGGAGACAATTTGGCAAGAAATTCCGCAGGACACCATCCGGGATCTTTATCAGTCTATGCCACGCCGGGTGACAGCTTGCATCCAGGCCAGAGGTGGACCAACGCCTTATTGACTTCCTCCCTTTGTAACGGTCAAACTCTGCAATAAATCATTCAATTGTTCTGAAATTTTAATCGTTTCTTTTTCTATGTATGTTCTTCACATCCACCAATTTTTATCGCAATCGGACAACTCCTTCTTGATGCGTCGATTTGTTTGTTATAGAGTGTAGCTAATAGCACCTCACATCACCACACTACCATTTGCGCAGTATGGCACTCTAAAACACATGCCAGAAAATGTCACTTTTAGCATGCATCAATACACAATACCATCTAATGTATAAGCAGACATCATTTTAGTCTAGGTTGTAGCGACACTCGCCCAAAATATGATCCGATGCTCTTCTACACTCCTCATATGATTATTTAGGGGTGCTGCTGGGTCCAGACATGCATATTTACGATGAATTTCTGATCATTTGCACATCATACCCTATTTAGCATTTCCTGTAAATTATAGTCAAATCGGGCAATCCCTTCCTCGTTTTGCAATTTTCATAAACATGAGTGTACGTAAACTAAAAGTGGTCTAAATTTATCAACAAAATACACCATGATATTAGTCAACTGTTATCCAATTATATTTTAATTAGTTTAATTTGAATGGTGTAAGAACAACAAGGGCCATGCTGTATTTAAATTGCAATTAAATACAGAGAGTAGAACAAAGGAAAATATATCAACTTCAATGTGAAAATAGATGAAAATTAAGACAATTTTATTATACAAACGGATTTTATTTTCATACACATGTGTATAGATTACATATACATACATGCATGATGGATTACATGCTAAAACTATAGGTTAATACACATGCAACCTAAAAACTTTAGCCATTTATGTTTGGTTAAATAAGAAATATTTTTGAGTGTATTTTTAATTTTTTTTTTATTTCGTTGTGGTATGTTATTCCAAATATTCATATTATCTTTTCCATAATTAGTTCGAATATATTTTGTTTTAATTTTTTTTATGACGAGTATTTTATTTGTGGTCTTCTTTTATTATTTCTATTATGTCTATGTGTTTTCCTTCATTTATTCTTTTGTATATATATTGAGATATTTTTAATTTGTGTATATTTTCTATATTAAGTAGTTGATATTCTTCTCTAAATTGAACAATTGATTGATATGGTGATTTTTATTTTGTTTATTGTGTCATTTAATGAATTATTTGTTTTTATTAAGTTCGTCTTATTTAGTTTTTCCCATGTTGAATTTAAGTATTGTAGTACACTGCAAATCAGTGAATAATAAATATCAATTTTTGCATTTAAAGTTAGTTTATTATTTAATCTGGCTAATAGTTCATTTATTCTTCTTATTTTTTTTTATTTATATCATCTATTTGTTCATTCCATAAAAGTTTTTCGTGTAATTTAATACATAGAAATTTCATTGACTTAATTCTTTCTAGTGTTTTTCCATTAAATTTTATATGTTTTTTTATTAGCATGGAATATTATATAATCATTTTTTTTCAGCATTTAGTATCAGATCGTTATCATAGAACCATTGTTGAATCAAATTTAATTTAACTTTTATTATGTTTGTCAGTAATTCAGTATTTGA
>QLNU02015003.1:135485864-135498884 GCA_006491805.2 Dysdera silvatica | reverse complement strand
CTGTAACCTCTGTGTCCACGCTTGGTGACAATGGGTTAAGCAATCACAAAACTAATTGAACACTGAAATTGATTAAAAAAACTACGATATTGCATCTGATACTTGTATGCAAATTAGAAAATTCGAGATGATATTTCACGATAGAATTTTCGGATCGATTGAGTTGTCTGGATCAGTTGAATTACTATTAAATATGCAATGAAGAGGCGAACGCTATGTTTGTTTCTTGTTCAATTTTTTTTCTTCCTAATAACTTATTATTTTCCATTACTGTTTCATTAATTTTTTTTCTTCCTAATAATTGATTTATTGATGAATTTATTTGATGAATTCCTTATTTTAGTAAATTCATTACAATGTTCTTTTTATCTTGTTTGTATAAATTTTTTATATTTATTTTTTGTTTTTATTAGCTTTTTAATTTCATTTGTAAACAATCCTGGATTAAACTTTTTACTTTTTATTATTTTCATTGGAAAAAGTTTCATTATATATTTCTTTCAATTTATTCATAAATAAATCGTATCATGTTTCCGATTTTGGTAAATTTTCTTTTTTAATAATTTTTGCCAATAAATTTTTTGTAATTCATTATGAAAAATATTTATGTTTTCATTTTTAAAGTTCTGCATTTTTATTTCTTTTTCTTTATATTGAGTTTTTTTACTTATATCAATAAGTATCAATCTGTGATCACTGATATGTAAGTCCGGGTGTATTGTTTCAGTATTTATTATACTAGTGAAGACGAGGTGAATTTTACTTGCACTATTTTTAGTAATTCTAGTTTGTTTATTTACTATGTTTAAGACCATTTGATTCCATTAAATTTAGCGGTTTTATTGAACTACATAAATATGAACTATATGGATATACCATCTCCTTTAGAGTTTTTTTTCTGAATGATATAATGAAATAATGCGAATTTATTGTAATTATCTATGGAGTTATCAGAGTCACCGTTTTTCCACGTTTCCACTATAACAATTATATCTGGTTATTTTAATTCTTGAATAATATCATTTAATAAGTCCATTTTATTTTGTAGAATATTGGCGTTCAAATATAGTATTTTCGTCGATTGCGATGAATTTTTTTGAATTTTGTCGGTTTTAGTGGTCTTTCTTTTCTTCTTAATATTAACTTGGCTTTATGATATTCATCTATTTCTTTTCAGAAATCATTTAGGTCATTTATATCTTGAATTTCAATCTTTTCCGTTTCCTTATTTTTTCTCATAAAAATCTTTCCTTTTTTTTAGCCTACACACATTTTTTCAGTTATTGTCTTTAGCGAAATGTGAAGTTTCTCTAAATATGCTAGCGTTTTTTTTTCCGTCAAATGTTTATGTAGATACTGTCCTTTAAGTTCATTTCTCCCATTCCATTTTATAATCTTGGGTCCTTTCTTTTCATCCATATTTCATTTCTTTTATCAATGTTGTTAAATTTTATCAAAATGTTGCTTTTTCCTCTTTTATTGATTTGCAGTCTGTGTGCTTCTTCAATATTTTCATCCGATATATCAATATTCAAAGTGTAACATATTTGTTTAACTTTCTCTTTACAATTTTCTTCTTTTTTTTTTAGTGGGTAGCCAATGATAATTAAATCTTTGCGTCTGCCGTAAGTATCTATGTTGTTCATTTGTTGATCAGCATAATAACAGTTGTCGTATAATGTATTAATTTCTTTATCTACTTTATATTGTAATCGCATACTTCTTCCTTCATTAATTCGATTTCAGTAGTTATAGTTTGAACCTTATTATTTGTTACTTCGTTTTCATTGATGATTTCGATACACAGTTCATTTCTTTTGTTTGTTCATTATTTCATTAGATTTTATAATCATCATTTCTATCTTTTTAGATATTTCCATTTTTATTTTTTTATTCCGATTTCTTTTTTAGTTCAGATCTTTTTTCCTTTAATTTATTCAAGATTTGTTTGGACAAATATTCCATTTTACAATACTTTTGTGGCTTTTAGCTATTTTCTGGCTAAAAATAGTCAATGGCAATAGTGTTTTATAGCTAAGTGCATCTTAGTAACACTAGATTTAATGCACATGACTAATGATTTTTTAATTTGGTTGATTATCAATCAATTTTTAAAAGTTTTTTGATTTTCTACTGAAGAAGGACTTCTGATTCATATTTTTTACATTTTAGTTCAATTAATAAAAAGATGTCATACCTTTTTTGACTGTTAATTTTTCAGCTTTTTTTTTTTACATGTTCCACGATTGACTGTTGCCAAAGCTACCTTATTATATATAAAGCTAAATTATTTCATTTAAAATTTAAATATTCTAATTATAAATTAGATTATAAATATGCAATAAAAAAAGCAAACCTTCTACTAATTTCTCTTCTTCTTGGTAGGCATATCCTACTAAAAAAAAAAAAAAAAAATCATCAAAATATTGTTTTTAATAATTTCTGAGTAAGTAGGGAGAACCTGAATCATCGCCACAAGCAGACAAATACATTACCTGTATACCAACAAATGCTTTCTTAAATATTACTTATGTTATAGTACGTAACTATATAGCTGGGCAAAGAAATACAGTTCTTAGGCAAACTAGTCGTTCCTGACAGATTCGGCCCAGATAAGAGGTTTGTTTATAAAGTGCAAATATAATGATGACTGTAGAGTGCTTTTTGAATTACGAGCTTTAAAGACTGTTGTCACTAGAACAGCCTGGTAATAATACTTTTACAATTACAGTTTTAGAAATTGGCAACAATACCAATTTCCATTCAATGTTTTACAAGTATTGTAAGTTGTTTAACTTTTTATATTTGGCAGTGTCCATTCTAGGCTTATTTTGTATGGCAGAGTGCCCTGCCCACTCTTTTATGAAAATACGTGGCACCCTGCATGCCCTGTAAAAAAAATTGCACCCTGACATGTGCCCCATAATTAACGTTTGCGCCCTACTGGAAATCTACCCTTTCCCTGAAAAGCATCACCAAAACCATATCTTTGGTTCTACACGTCTTGCCTGCTGATTTTTTTTGGTCCCATCCAATTTCCAATAAGTCATCGGATATAACAAACCCACAGATATAGTGAACTAAAAGTTCAGTCCCCTGAGGTTCACTACAGCAGGATTTGACTGTAGTTTAAATGCAGTGGTTAGTCAAGTCTTGTTTTCTATTGAAAAAATAAATAAATAAAAAGGTTTGTTAAAAAAGTTTTAATTACTAATTTAGTCAGTGTTAATTAGTATTAAAGCATGTAAGATTTTTTGATAAAGTGCTCTAAAAATTATAAAGTGCTCCTTTTTCAATCCAGAGCGCCCTGCCGTTTTATGATCCTAGAGAGAACACTGTATATGGTAATAATATATGTAATTGACCTAGTTGTAAAATGTGAAATAGAAATTTGTATTGTTGCCAATTTGCTAAAACTGTAATTGTAAAAGTACTGCAAAGGAATTGTCATGCAGTGCGTCTGATTGTATCAAATTAGCTTTGCTCCATGATCAAACTTTGTGGGTGGTAAATGGCAATGGACCGTTCAAGGGTTGATTGTTAATCACAATCCGCATTATTCCTATGATACAACGTATGCTCTAAAATAATATTCGATGCCTACATATAATTAGCTCAATCTAGAGCCTTTTTTGTTTAGGAGAAAAAGATGCCATCACTACCCTGCATTCTCTACCAGGGTCCCTCCGTTGAGCCTGGAGTGTCTTGACAGCTAGACGAATGAGGACAAGAACAACGCTCTCTTTCTCCATATAAAAGATATTATCACCATAACACAATTGCCAAATAATGGTCAACACACAAAGCCACCAGGTGAGTGTTTTGTGGGTTTTAATATATATATACTCATATGATGGGTCTAACAATATGGTGCTGAATAATCTTAACATGCTCAGTTTGTTTACTATAAGCAAAAATGCCACTTACAGTAAATTACAAGTATTCTTTAACGTCATTTAACTGAGGCTAGATTTTTCATGGAAAAAATAGTATGCTTCTCGATATAGGTACAGTTAGAGCAACTAACATATGCATAAAATTCATGATGGGGGGGTGGGGAGTTGTTACTGGACTACAACTCCATATACATATGTATAAGCATAACTGTATCATAATGGGCTTTATGACCCCCCTCTCTCCCTATATATGACCATGGTTAGAGCCAAGAGTTGTGCTATATTGGTTAAACGCTTTACAGAAGAAAATCCTTATTTGTTGAAATCGCAGAACTTACATGGTAGTAAAAGCAGCGGAATGTAAGTTAGGTTCTTAAATTCGTTTATGTTTCACAGAGCAAGGCAATTAGGACCACCTTCTGGCAGAATCCACAGTTTTCTAAAGAATTCGAACCTCTGTTGTATGCAGAACCAAATCCTAAACTACGATGAGTAGAAAATTATCTCGGAGTCTAACCTTAGTTAACGAATACAATAGACAAACACACTACTGCATTCGCACCACAGTGGGATTTAAATTTATGTACTCGTAAGAGCAGCTGACAACTATAATAGACTCTTAAACTTGCACTGGTGTAAAAGTAGATAGGTAAGTAATAACAAAGATGACGATACTTACATCAGGCCCAATCTCCAGACCAGAGATATCATCAAACTTAGCCAAATTATGCAAACTGGCAACAGTAGTAACCCTTCTTTCATCATGCTTCAAAGGAAAAGAAAAGAAGAAAAAAAACACGTAAATTACCCAAATTCACAACATTACAATTTAATTTACAACATTAAAATTTATTCACAACAGAAATCAAATTTAATTATAGCAAAAAAAAAGAAAAAAAAAAGTTATCTATGGATCCCAAAAGATCATTTATTCTCAAAGGAGCTACGAGTTTTTCTAATAAATTCTTTGGTTTTTTAGTATTAGAAAGTGTATTTTGTCATGTTCACGTTGATTGTAAAATATGCTTGAACACTGATTTTTTTTAAATTTTCAAATTTTGATTTCCATAGAAATTTTCTACATTTTCTTTAAAAAATTTCCAAATTTTTAACACGTTAAATCTGAGGTCCGCTAAAAACGAATAAATTGTATATTGCACTTAATCATTATATCAAACAAAATCCACAGATTCCTAGCTAAATTTAGAAATTCGTTATAAGTGGGTTATACTACACATATGGATTTTGTTTCTTATAATGATTATGTGCAATATAATGTAATCAATTTTCATAACCAGAACTTAACCCTGGATGTAACAATTTAAAAAAAAATGACATGAATTTTTATACAAAATGTTAAAAAAAAAAAAAAAGGTGCCCTTTTAACTGAAACGAATATGATGAGCAAAGTTGAGTCTGGAGAATTTCTAAAATTTACATTTTCTTTCAGAATACATAGTGAAGTGTTCACAATAAATGCTTTTTAAAGCAATTACTGTGAACATGGATATCGTTACATGGATGACTAAGTATTTAATACATTAAATACAATATTGCAATAATTTGATGAATAAACAACTATAGACCATTTTTGGAGCATCATCAAATAACATGGGTGCCCTGAAGGGGGTACAAGGCGTGCACTTGCACCACCTTGGCTTACGAAAAAGGAGGGGAAAAGACCGAATCTCTAAGAAACTATAGGTAAATATGGGTGGAATTTTTCCTGGATGCACCCCCCTGCATATAATTCTGAGGGCGCCCATGTCGAATACAGCTCATTTTGAAAATGACTGCTAATCTAAATTCCTTTATATCATAAGGTTTTTTTTTTAAAGATTACTGTACTGAAATTCAAGAGGTAAGTTGATACATTGTTCATTAAATGTTACGTAAGCCCAAGGCTCAATATTATAGTAGGCATGTTGCATGCACACAGGTTACCTATACAGATTTTATTTTCAAAGTTTTAAATATGATAATAAACTATCAAATGGACTTTATTAGTAAAAAAAAAAAAAAAGCAGAACAACCCTGATGGAGTTGTATGATGTTGCACAGTTTCAGTTCGTTTAAAAACAATATATTTATCAGTCTTTGTTATACCGGCTAACTGGTAATGGTTTACAGACTTTACCCCTGCACTGTCGCTTAATTTTGCTCACCCTACGAGACCGGAATTCAACTGAAGACAATGAAGAAAAAAAGTGCATACCTTCTGTTTCTTCGTTACTGGCAATCTTAACATATATTCTTCTTCATATCTGAAAGAAGTGCATATAAAAAATTCAATGAACATATTTAAACAAAAATTGAATTACACTTTAATCATGCAAGATGACACATTAACATCAGTTATGAGGCAAAACAAAGTCAGTGTGTAAGGATCCAGATACAAGCAATCCCTGTTTTTCTATAAGGCTGTAGCCAGACTAGAGGTCAGCCCTTCCATAAAACACATATTTTTTTTTCCATCTCAAAATAAATATAATTGTTCTCTGATGTTAATAATGTATTCAAAACTAACTTTCACGGAAAGTTTTACAGGAATCGAGTTTCATAAATTACAAATACATTTTTTTTCAAATATTATAAATATCAAATACAAAGGGTGATATTGATCGTTCCCAACGACGGTAAAATCAATTCATCATTGAAATTGTAAATTTCAATATTCCTCCACAAGTTTTCAATGTAAAATTTATGTTAAGAAATCCATTCATTAAATGTAGATCAGTCTGATTTCATTGCCGAAAATGACTCCACATAAACCATTCTGAACATTAATTACATATTACACATGTACTGTTTTGTCTTTTAAATTCCGTTGAAATGTACGAAGTACTAAAAATTAATTAACCCCCATTAAAATATTTTATGCCCACACTGCAGATAGATATTTAATGTCATTAAATATTAATATGTAAAATACATTAAAATATTATTTTAACATATACGTATGGTACATAAGCCCCCCCCACAAAAATCTCCTAGTTATGGCCCTAATTGCATTCTACAATACAGGGTATAAATGGGATCTATCCAAAACAAATCTCCTATAGCTTTTTTAATCAAATCCTTTTGCAGAAAAGCTAATTTTAATAAATATAGATTTTGTAATTACGTAATTCTGCATAGGAATTTGTATCGAAAGGAAATTACAACATTATATATACATTCATCTGTTTCGGGGTTTTACGGCTCAAGGACTACAGTGGTCATGCTGCGCTGGAACCTACTGTTTTCCGAGGAATCCGAACCTCTGGTCCTACAATTTTCCGAGGAATCAGAAGCCCTTGGACCTACAGTTTTCCGAGGAATCCGAACCTCTTAAGGCCTAGGGAACCAAACCCCGGACTACAGTGAGCAGTGCGATCTTTATGAGATCTCTGAGTAAGCGTTCTTTGCACTGTTGGGAGTCGAACCCGGATTAACGGCGTACTAGGCGAACGCGTTACCACACTGCGCCACTGCAGGGCGACATTATATATGCTTTTAATTATGGCAGAGAAAACAAGTTGTTAAAATTAAACACACTGTATACCTGGTCCTATCTTTGATATCGTCGTTAATTTTCTGTCTACGCACATCAGAGACTTCCTAGAAAATGAAACAGTGGTTTTATATAGCAGCAGTACAACAATAAAACCAAGGCATACATAATTAAACCATTATTCATTCTCCCCACAATAGGGTGCTGAGGTGCGGTTCTTTTTGCATCATTAAATTTCCAATTTACCTTTATTTCTTCGGGACCCATATCATATTCTCTACGTAACTCTTCCAAGACATTACTGTTCAGTGCACGCTTCTTGATACGCTCCAGCAATCTTTCCTTTCTGGTGTGTTGTGTTTCGTCTCCCTCTACAAAAACAAAACCACTATCAGGATGCATACAGTTCATAATAAAAAAAAAAACAGGCCACAAACTTTCTTTCATTCCTCATCCTCCCATATACATTTTTATTCTTTGGCATCAATATATATTTCACTTGGTGATGCAGCTTTATGTAGAAGCCCATTGAGAATTATATACCGTGACCAACAAACCATAATAGATTTACATCCATGTTTACATGAATGCACGGTAAACTATTAGGTTGGTACAAAAATAATGTTCATTTTTGCATTTGTCAATTTTGATGTCCTTGTATGCATACTCAATTATGTGAAATATTTTTCATTTAGAACAATTTCACAATCATGGTTATGTTATATATACTTTTAAAGCTCAAATTGTGTTCTATTTGTCTGTGCTCATTGTTTTGTCTTCGTTGTAAGATTTTGTTCTTTTTCTATGGCGAAAGTGGGCAGTGGAGAAGAAGCAAATACACACAATTCTTTTAATTATATGTTTAAATTAGGGCATAAGTAGGGATGGCGCCAAAGCGACAATTGTCGCCAACTCATAACCAATCGTTGCCAAAATCGTAAACATGGACGACAAATTTGTCGTCTGTTCTACGTAGAATGAAAATGGCATACATTTATTCACAGACAAATTAAAATAAAATCGACATAACTGAGGAAATAGTGTCTTGAATAATTTAATTAATAACGTTAAACTTTATGCAAAAGCAAATCAGCACACATAAAGCATAAAAGATTTTAATTTTTGTGGTTACTATAATTCCTTTTCTTATTGAAATTGAGTATATACTGTTTCAAATATCTGATAATTTAAAATGTGAATAATTTATGTTGTGCTGTTTTTGCATAAAGGCACACATATATGGAATAATAATCAGCAATAATACATGTAGTAGAAGTATAAATATGGCAATTTTAACTTGTGTCTACCAGGCTTGTTTTATTCAACCATCAGTTCCTGACAGAGGCAATCACCAAATTTCCTTCTCCGGTGACATCATCAGACATAATGCAACACAGGCAGCTTGCAATATCAATCAAGCAAATCGTAAAGAAACAGTGAACGAACGTACAGCACAATAACAGTTCCAAAAACTTTGTGATCAAGATGAGAGCCACAGAGATGAGGATGATTAAGGGCGAACGTTAGCAATTGATGATATTAAACTGAAAGTCCTAGTCGAAGCTAATCCCCTGGGAAAGGCAAAATATTGTCATGAGTTTGAGCAAATGCATTTAGAAATGCGGTGCCTATGCTCCGCATTCGTGAATTGAAAAGACCCAATTCTTTTACATGGTAATGCAAGACTGCAATTCGCACCAATGACTATAGGAATAAAACGACTTGGGTCGTGAAACTCTACTCTATCCAGCATATTCCCTCAAACTTTCCCTTGTGACCTACCACTTCATAAAGCACCTCGATAACTTTCTGCATGATCAAGTGTTCAGAAATCAAGAGGCTTCTGAAAATGACTTTCAAGCTTTTGTTGATTCTAAAATCTCTGATTTTTATTTTGCTGCTGGAATTTGTGGATCGTTGACAGAAATGGGTGAATGGGAATTGTTCTTATTTTGATTAATTATCCTTTTATAGTGCTGAGATATGCCATTTTTAAAGTTTTCACAAAGAAACGACGTTATTTTCTTACCAAACTAACACACAAACTACACAAAAATGATCACTGAAATGAATTTCTATACCTTTGAACAATAAATTTTTGCTATGGTGAACCCACAATCCACTTTTTCCATTAGTCCTAATTTTTCGACACTGTCCCTCATGACATTTCCCACTGTAGAAAAATATTAAATCACAGCTTTTTCTTTTCAGCGTTCTAAAATTTAGACCTAATTACAAATATGGTTACAGCTGATCATTTCTTTCATTTCACTTGTATCTTCAGACCACTCACAACAAGTGGAATTACGGACATAATATGATATTTTAGTTACAATTGATTTAGAAATAGTATTTATCTGAACGAAATGTGTGCAAATGAAAAAAAAACAAAAATTACATATTACAAAAAAAAAAACAAAACAAACCCAGACACATTTTAATGGAAGGAAGGAGAATAATTACCGTAAAATGTTGGAGCAATCTTTGGAGGAACATACACCTTAGACTGGCTAGGCTTTTCTTTTGTGTCTTCATCGTTGCTTCCTTCACTCTCATCACTCTGCTAAAATAAATAAATAAAATCTTCATGAAAAGCGAAACTGGAGGTGTACAGCATAAGCTGAACGGTTAAAAATTATTTCCATTTTTATTTTTCTAAGGATGCAAAAATAATTACAATCATACTGCACTGGAGCTTACAAGTTCTCGAGGGGTTCCAACCTCTGTTGACAGGAGCATCAACTCTGAACCACAATGGGTAGAAAAATGGCTGCTTGTTTGTGGTTTTATGGTGCCAGGACTACAGTGGTCATGTTACGCCAGGACCTATTGTTTTCGGAAGAATCCGAACCTACAGTTTTCCGAGAAATTTGAACCTCTTAAGGCCTAGGAAACCAAACCCCGGACTACAGTGCGATCTTTATGAGATCTCTGAGTAAGCGTTCTTTGCACTGCTGGGAGTTGAATTAGAATTATTGTACTAGGAGAATGAGTTACCACACTATGCCACCACAGGGTCTTGAAAAATGGCATGCATTCTACGATAGCACTGGGAATCAAATCTGGGGTAATGATACGATAGACGAATGCTTATATGTTTGTTTATGCTTTATGGAACAAGGACAGCAAAAGACGTGTCGCTGGAACATATGATTTTTCAAGGAATTCGAGTCACTTAAAGACTAGGAAACAAATCCCTGATCAATAGTGAATGGTTAGTCAGTAATCGCTCGCTCATTCTTTTTTTTAAGCATAGTATTATTAACCGAATCTCAGTTAATGATGCAAGGCAAATGCATCGACACTGCATGTTTGATTTTCTTTTTTGTCATCGTTGAACCAGGATTGAAAGCACATTAAGAAATTGCATTGCCACTGTGCTATCGCAAGGCCACTCTATGGTATCGCTGAAGGTGAGTTTACGAACTGATAGACAATCACATCGCTATGATAGGCAAATTTCATTTCTGAATCCATTTGTAAACTCAGATACCAGATGAACATGCATGTAATTAAGGTAAAATAGGGTTATACACAGAAAAACCTCCTTACAGCGATCACAGTCAGTTTTGTGGAAAGGTGGTTGCAAAGAGAGGTGGTCTATGAATGGAGGTAAATTGGACATTAGGTCTATGAGGGAGGAGTAAATCTGTTTCCAAAAAAAAAAAGGTGGACATTAAGGGAGGTAGTTGATGAATAGGTGTTCCTTAAGAGAGGTTTGACTGTATATACATATACAAGGGTCATCCACAAAGTAAGTTTCCCACATCGCCAAAAGCTGCAAAAGACACGAAACGTGAAAGCACAAGCCAGGTAGATTGTGGGTGTGGCTATTGTATGCGGCAGTTGCAACTTCCCAGTTGCTTACATTAATGTCATTGTGGTGCGTGAAGATATTGGCTCTTATTTCTTCTCCCACCGATTCAAGGTGAGGTCTGTGATAATTTTTTTGAATGCACAGAAGGTAGCGCCGATCGAAACCCATCGTCAATTGTGTTTAGTGTATGGAGCGGATATGATGAACAAACAGATGGCTCGTCGTTGGTGTCGGGATTTTTCCAAAGGTAGGAAAAATGTCCATGATGAACAGCACTGCGGCCGGCCATCCGTCAATGATGACAGCCTTGTAGAGCAGGTGCGGCAGTGCATTCTGCAGAACTGTCGCTTTACAATTACGGAACTCAGTAGCCATTTCCCACAGATATCACGATCTCTGGTGCATGAAATCATCGCGAAAAACCCGTTGTTCCAGAAATTGTGCATCAGGTGGGTGCCAAAGAACCTTACACCCAAACACCAAATCAAACGCATGGGAGTAGCATTGACTTTTTCTGCAGTGATACCACGATGAAGGCAACGAGTACCTCAATAGGATCGTTACAGGTCATGAGACGTGGGTTGCTTACTTCACCCCAGAAACCAAGCAACAGTCGATGCATTGGCGTTACAGTGGATCTCCGTGCTGGACCAAATTCAAGTAGATTGTATCTGCATGGAAATTGTTGTGCACGGTCTTCTGGGACAAAAAGGGCATTTTGTTTATTGACTTCATGCCGAGGGGTGTCACGGTGAATGCTGAACGTTCCTGCACAACACTAGAGAAGTTATGACAAACCATTCTGAACAAGAGGCGTGGGATGCTCAGTGCTGGTGTTGTGTTGATCCATGACAACGCTCGTCCACATACAATGAACCACAAAAATCTGCTGCAGAAATTTTGGTGGGAGCTGTTTGACCATCCACCCTATAGTCCTGATCTTGCTCTCAGCGACTTCTACCAGTTCTTGCACCTGATGAAATTCCTGACCGGTCATGACTTTCCCACAGACGGAGACCTGCAGACAATTGTGACATGCTGGCTCCATTCCCAGATGGCAGACTTCTATGACACTGGACAACAAAAATTTATCCCACTGTATGACAAATGTTGCAATTCTGGTGGTTATTATGTTGAGAAGTAGCTGAAATATTGTTGCATCTTTTGCAATAAATCTTTCCAGGTAATTATGTTTCGTTTCTTTTTACCGGCAATGGGAAACTTACTCTCTGGATGACCTTCGTATAAATATCAGGAGCGGAAATTGTCCCACCTGTGTAAGTTTTTGCTTCTGAGTGAGACAACATTACAGATTTTTATATACGTAAGAGTGGCAAAAATTGTGATGCAAGAATTATATGCTACTATAATATAATCATTGTAGCATGCTTCCACCTAGGTATAAACGTGATTTGTACTAGCTCCTATACTCTCTCTTTCTTGCTATCTGTACTGTCCTAGTAAGTACCAGCAATGGAACAAGTTACCCAACGTTGTATTCTTTCTTTGTGTTAATCTTTATGTCTTAAATAGAGAAGATAAAATTTTTAAATTCATCATGCTTTTGTTGCAATAAAAGTAAGTTTATGAAGAGTGTTTTGTGATCCTTGTTCTGCAATTGTTCATAATACAAAATGCAACTTTCACCCACAATGTGAAAAAAAAAAAAAGAACATTGTGGATTTACTTTTATACAATTAACCAACATATATACATCGTATTAAGACATACCTGGGCCATTAAATTCTCCGGATTTGCCCTGAAGTGCAGTGGGTCCTCTGCATCTACAATGAGAAATTAACCAATGTAAAAAA
>QLNU02015003.1:135455380-135484864 GCA_006491805.2 Dysdera silvatica | reverse complement strand
GGCTCTTCCAACTGAGCTACAGCCGACTTGTCATCCTTCCCTCTACGAGCACATATAAAGCTTCACTACAAACGTATTAATAACAGGTTTTCACGGTTTATAACTTGTAGTAATATCTCACATATAAAAACCAATTTATCATTTAATATCACATCATCGGCTTTGATGACAATAATTCCCATCTTTAATATCATGATAGCCCCACTTGCCAGCCGTTCGCGTCTTTGACGTTGATTTGGTTTAAAAAGCAATCCATGCACTGACCCATTTCGAAACTCGTTTATAATGAAGCCTTATATTTGTTCGCAGAGGGAATGACGACTGGTTGGCTATAGCTCAGTTGGAAGAGCCCCACGTCGATTACCAAGAGGTCGTGGGTGTTCGGCTCCACGCCTTGACGCGGCGATGTGGCCTGCTGCCGTGTTCCCCAAAAGAAAGAAAAAGAGAGAGAGAGAGAGGAAGAAAGAAAGAAAGAGAGAGAGGAAGAAAGAAAGAAAAATCCTCCCCGGTGTCTCAGTGTGCCAATCACTTTACAATTATGCTAACCCTGTGAAGGGTAATAATATATATTACATAAAAACAAATTGTCATTTAATAGAAGGACTAAGTTTAGAACGAATTGGAAGGAATGAAATTAGAAGAAATGAAAAGGTATGAAGAGTGTTTGTCCCATTTGAACACATGAATTATAAGGAATAGGGATAATTTTGAATGAGTAATTGACAACCATTTATTAATGTTAAAATTTATGAAATACGGTCAAACCTCGTTAGGACGAACATCAAGGGGAAGAGAAAATCTGTTCATAGTAACAGAAATTCGTCTTATCTGTAAAGGATATCATGCCATGCAATTTTACGGTACGTCAGAAAACGGTTCGTATTAAAAGTAATTCGTCTTAAGCGTGTTCGTCTTAACGAGGTTTGACCGTAATTAACGCTAATCATGAATTTTCTATAAACCAAGGAAAATATAGAAAATAAAAATTCAGTTCATGTCTAGAGACCCTAATGTCATATTGTATACTGCAGCGGAAAATCATAAAATTTTCATCAAATTTTTATAAACGAATGCCAATTTCTTATGCAGCGGAAATTGACATTTCTTATATAAAGGAAGCTGACATTTCTTATACAAAGGAAGCTGACATTTCTTATACACAGGAAACTGAGGTTTCTTATAGAACGGAAATTGACATTTCTTATGTAGCGGAAATGGATATTTCATATACAGTGAAAATCGACATTCTTTATACAGCGGAAATTGACATTTCTTATGTAGCGGAAATGGATATTTCATATACAGTGGGAATTGACATTCCTTATACAGCGGGAATTGACATTTCTTATACAGCGGAAATTGACATTTCCTGACATCTTTTTCACTGGAAATTACCGAAAGACGGATTATTACAGGACACATTGTGTACACACACATGTGCTTTATTAAAGTATAAATAGGTCGAAATATTAGACACTTTATCATATGACATTTTATCCTATGACATTTTATCACATGACACTTTATCACATGACATTTTATTACATGACACTTTATCATATGACATCTTATCCTATGATATTTTATCACATGACACTTTATCACATGACATTTTATCATATGACATTTTATCACATGACACTTTATCATATGACATTTTATCACATGACACTTTATCATATGATATTTTATCATATGACATTTTATCATATGACATTTTATCACATGACACTTTATCATATGACATTTTATCATATGACATTTTATCACATGACACTTTATCACATGACATTTTATCACATGACATTTTATCATATGACACTTTATCACATGACACTTTATCATATGACATTTTATCATATGACATTTTATCACATGACACTTTATCATATATCATTTTATCATATGACATTTTATCACATGACACTTTATCATATATCATTTTATCATATGACATTTTGTCATATGAGCACCGATCGACTTTACAAAGAGAACTTTATGATCAATCAAATTATTAATTATACTTTTATTTGTTTTACTATTTACAGTGCAAGAACTTATAGGTTCTCCTATCTCCCTGCTTTTTCCAATTTTTGGCCCTTTACTCACTTTTCATCTGTATTTCCTCTTTGATTTCTTCCACAAGAGTATCCATAGTGGGCAAGTCAAATTCGCCTTTAACATTTACATTTTTCGCTTCACCTGTCCTAGCTCTGCTAACAAGAAAACACAATCTCACTTTGAAGTTCTCAAGGACTCCACCTTCGAGTTACTCTTCAGCTTTCACCTGTGACGTCTTCAAGTCCAGACCGGGCCTATTACCTCCGTTACACAATTCCCCAGTGTGTGCGAAACTCTTTAACACAATGCTAATTTTTACTCTCAGATCAAACACTTTTTTTGTTTTTCTCAGAGAATGGGAGAAATCCCTTGTTCTTTCTACCGGAAAAAGGGCCACGTTACTAACACCGCTTCTACTTTCTTTCCATTTTCCAACGAAATGGCTTTTAATGTCTTCCGCTGCATAAAATACTTCTCGTGGCACCGTTGGGAGTCAAACGCGGGTTAACGACAGGCAGGGTAAACGCGTAACCAACAAGTCATTGCAGAACCTGTTCAATTAAGAGGGTTCAGGTATCAAAATGCCATTTTTTTATTTTTTTAAGATAAACATTTGAATTTGTTATTAAACAATCACATCTGTGTAAATACATGACTGGAAAGAAAAATAAAGTAAAGAAGAAATAATGGTGGAAAAATATTAATATGATTAAAAATGTGGTTTCATATTTTTGTAAATTTTTTGACAATTTTTATTCCCCCAAAAATAATTTTATGAATGAAAGTATATAATGCTGCATTCTACCAAGTGGAGTTTTTAAAATTATGTATACTTTTTGATTAAAAAAAATTAAACTTCAATATTATGAAATTAATAACACAATAATATTTCAAAATCATATTTTCAAAAATTAAAAAAAAAATATGCAAAATTCCCTTGGTACATTTTAGGATAATATACGTAGTCATCAATATTCTCATCAAATTTTGACTTCAACGGTTAAAAAATTTTCGAAGTTTAGCTGCACAAAAACGTTCAAAAATGTATCACAGAAAAAACGGGCTTTAAAAGTTGAAGAAAGATAAAGTTGACAATTATTATATTTGTAAAAAGTTTATGTGTACTGACAGTATTTGAGAAGGCACCACATTTGTATTCGATACCTTCTTTATATTTTTGTCTTCTATGCACCCTTAATTTTGCTGACTGAAAAATTTTTTGGTATTCAAGTGTTCAATGAACACAGAGAAGGACTTTTCAGTTATTTTACACGTTTTGCACCTTAAAAATGAAATCAAGCATATTTGAAATTCATATTAGAAAAAAAAATGTTGTATCAAAATGTGGAGGAAATTTCGAAGTTTTTTTCTAGTTAAAATCTGAAGATCAATTTTTTTGACGTTTTCTTCGACCATCTCTCCTCCCTCTGCCCCTTAATATTGAAAATTCAATGAAATATCTCACTCCACTCACTATTGATGACTTTTAGGAAAAATTGACACATGAAGAACTTGCAAGGTAATGCTACAAATGTCATCTTGAACGCCATTTTCTCTTGCGACCAGCAATTGTAATGACTTGTATTTAGTGTGCGATCCAGGTGCACATTTTAATTGAGTATCATTACCTTTTTCTATCACCCTATACATTTTATATATGCTTCATAATATGCTCTAAGTTTGTGTATTATAAAAACTTTTATTGCCCGCTATCCAGAAATTGCAGATCTCAAACTGAGAAAGAGTTTCAGGAGGCAAATATAAAATAGCCGTCTATTTTTGCTCTTGCGCCTCTTCTCAGTGGTTTTATCAGTTATTGGCTAAGACAGTGCCAACCACGCCATTTCCTTGATTTAGTCTCCAAGGAGGTTATTTACCCCAGCCAGGGGATGAATCGCTCCCTTAAGATTATGTGACGTGTTTGCGTTGTCAGCCCACGTCGCTTAGCAGTCTTAGCCTCTCTGAGATCTTCAGAAAACACGTGTGTGGATCCTGAATATTTTGAATAACTTATTTGCTTTTGTTGTGATTGCTACTGACGCCATCGTATTCATCATTATAAACCACGAGTAGCATTAAAATGAAATATAAAAGTAATTCAAAAATTTTGATTTTATTTTATAAATTTATATTGCAGATGTAATTTGATAAAAAGATTAGTTGAAGTCTAAAATCGCTAAACTGAAATCTTAAACAAATTGTATATCTGTAAAGACTGATAAAGGACATTAATGGACATTGTGCCGAAGAAATTGATAATTGTAAAATTAACTACGAGTAGCACTAAAATGAAACATAAATATCATTCACAAATTTTCATTTTATTTTATAAATTTATACTGTAAGATGCAATTTGATAAAAAAATTAGATGGAATCGAAAATCTCTAAACTGAATGCGTAAACGAATTTTATCTCTATCTGTAAAAACTAATAAATGACATTAATGGTCATTACGTCGAAGAAATTGATAACTAAAAAATTGAAGAATTCCAGTTGTTCCCAATTTACTAAAAACAACAAAAACAATACGTTTATACACAAAGCGATATTTACATTTCTAAGATTGTATTATATTTACACGTAGCTAGTATATATATATTTATTTAAAATCAGTAAAGTTAAAACCGGTATGTTGTATGTATAAATAATATTTCTTTTTTTAAACTTACTCCTTTTTACATTAATGAAGTCCATCAATGTGAGAAGCAAAATGGTTGGACTGCTTGCCGTAAACGTGGGTGTTGGTTCCCCAGGCTTTAAGAGACTCAGATTCCTATGGTAATTATGAGTCACGGTGGAGCATGACCTTGGATGCCCTTGCGCCATAAAAATCGAGCCAAAACAAGAAGTTAGACGAAGTAGTAATATATCGCCAACAGGGTTCATAATCATCTCCTCTGGTGATGATGACACCCAGGATATTACTGTAAATTGAAATGTAACAGAGCAGCGGTTATTTAACTTTTCTAGACCGCGGACCCCCTTCAGAGATCACTCGCCCTCGCGGACCCCCAAGAATTAACTCAAAGTTTAAAGCCCGGAATTTGCATCATACATATTTATTTCTAGTGTTTCATCACTAATTTTCACTATTTAAGGAAAGAATTTTCCCTTCCCTCATAATTTATTCTTAGCATTAAAGAATTATAATGTTCATGTCTTAGTATATTTACGAACCTTCGTGGAAGACTGGGAAGATCTCGCAGACACCAAGGGTTCCACGGACCACAATTGAAGGACCGTTGCAGTATACAGTATACAGTTACAGTATTCAATTTGTATTATTTGTCGCCGATTAAAATACAAAATAAAGAAGGGGAAAACGGAAGAATAGAAATGAAAACGACTTTTTATCATTTACGCAACTGGAAATAATAATTTAATTATTGTATAATTTAATATCATAATTCACAGAGCTTTGAAATCCCGTTATCTGATTGGATGGCGACGTGAATCCGACATCCATTCGCACAGCAAAAGCCTGTGTATTATTTTCTAATTGGGTAAACGAGTTACGCCTACTTTTTGTTCATGATCCAGTTTCCAGAAAAATCTTAAGTTTATTGAAACATGAATATATATAAATAATTAATTTCAATTAAAATATTTACTAATTTAATATTTTCTTCAAATACTCCAGTTTCGTTAGGGTTATGCAAATATAGCTTACACCTCTATTGTAGTTATTTCTGATATCACATCTTAAATCATGTGACCGATGTAGTAGTTATTATTTTTGCATAAATTATGTGCAGCGTTAATTACACATTATTTAGTTATATTTTCCATAATTCATAAAACACTTGAAATTTCATTTAAATAAACGTTGATTCATTGAGTTATATCAAAGGTATTTAGCAAAATATATATAATATATTATATTTAAGAAAATATATATTAAATACATCAAAAATATATGTTAACTATGTTAAAAATGTGTTAAATATATCAAAAATATATTAAATATATTAAAACTACTTAAAAAAATACTTTATTCCTTTTACTATGTTTCATACTACTTTTTCGGAAAATATTTGGATGACTAGGCAATTGTATGGAGTTTTTCTTTGTGCTGTACACGTCAGATAGAATATGATGATCCAGAAAGAATTCCAAGAAAAAAAAAGTATTTCCATAATTTGTATTCAATGTGGACTGCGACCGAAGAACATAAGCAGCTTATTGTGGTTTATGTTAATTTGCCAGATTTGAATAACTTTCAAAGTTTTAAAACTACTTTTGAAGTGCCGGATATATTTTCTTTAATGGCGTTATTGCATTTCTATATGTCAATAGACGTATTTATGGATGATAATATTTTGGTTATTGCGCTCTCAATACGGTTATCTTTTAGTACTATTCGGTTGTTCCACCAATTGAGCCATGTAGCCAATTGAATATTACATAAATTGGCTACAGAAGAGTTATTTAGGTGTTCTGTGTCTGAACTTTTTTGGCATATTCGCGTATATTATTCTTCTTAGAATATTTCCACTATTAAATATTTATTCATAAAAACCGCTTAAGAAGCTAAAATAACAAATTTCAGGAGAACCTATGACGACTTGGTGCCATTGACAACGGCACCAAGCTTAAAAGAAAATATTGCAACAAAAATCCCTTTCCTTCCCTCCCTGTTTCTTAACTACTTCGGAGTGTGTTTTATTCCATGTCCAAAATTAATCGTATTTGGTACTGAATTTCTTAAGCAAAATATAATTTAAATGAACTTCAAACATCCTTGTGGGATGTAGCCCGACTCCATGTTTTTTGCGAGCACGTCTTCTTACCATATAAATTTCAACGAACCCTTGTCAATTGCCATGCCACTACAACATGGTTCTTATTGCTGATTAATTAATAGAAAACAAACGTTTTCTGCACCAGCCGCGCGCCAAAATGAACTGCCCATCATTTGCGCGTTTAAACGGATTGGAACAGGAAATAAAACCACCGAAATAATTAATTTTTGCTTAAAGAAATTGATGGTACTTTTACATTCCCACACACAAATCAATTAACGAAGTTCATTAAAAGTTATTAATGAAAGAATAATAATCTAGCAATTTCTTATAACAGTGTCTGTTGTGAAAAATGATCCAAAAGTAATATTACAATTAAAAAAATTGACGCTTTCCATTCCATTTTTTCAATATGCTTAAATTAATAAATGATGCAATAGAAAACAACTGGCGCAGAGGCCTAACCTCACTACGGTGGACTCAATTTATTTAGGCCTAAATGCACTATGCTTGGAAGTTAACAGAAAGCCATTGCTCTATATCCCAAGTGGCCGCAAGAAGCGATCCAGCGATATCAAATACAAAAATAGTGCAATCATAAACTGTTTTTTTTCATTCTAGGGTCAATAATCGGGCACGTGCTGTTTCTTCTCACATAATTTCAATAATTCCGCGCAAAATCCATGAAAACATTAAGTAGCAAGAAAAGAGTAAGAAAGTGTCCAAATTTTAGGTCCCCTTAGTAGAAGTATTTCATTTGAGAAGTAATGAATTCTCTCATAATTCTTCAGTTAAGAAAATTAACCGTAAATTGCCATGCCAATACAAGTTCAGTTAATACACAATTTCTATTGGCTGCTAGGTTTGGTTCTGTAAAGTAGCACGCGTTGAAATCACGGGGTAAGAACCGTTTCCTACATCTCGAAGACGGGTTGTACTGCATTTGAAAAACCACTTCATTTCTGTTTTTTTTTTATATGTAGTAATGTAAGTATTACAATCCTGGGTTTTAGATTACAACTCTCTCTCTCTCTCTCTAAACGTATTATTCAATTACCACGACTTTTTCCTCTACGTAAGATTTTTGAAAGAGTATGTATTGATTGCCGTATTTCCCAATAGGCTATATTAGGCTATAAACTAGGGCGGCAAATTTTGTGTATTGAGTCTGATATAACAAAATCAATACCATATGATATAATCAGATGTTTTGCCGAGAAGAAAGCCAGACGTCATGCTTTCCATTTAAATACCAGTGTTCGATAGGCTTTTATTTTTTGCTAAAATTAAAATTTATTTCAATAAAATTGAATTTGATTTATTATATACCAAGAAGAGATAATACTTCAATATAAGTTAATATTGTTTAATGTTTATGTTTCAATTTATGAGTTTGTTTTTCAAATATTTATTGTCAATATAAAAGTTTTGGGCGTATATTGAATGTATCAATTTTTATGTTCCTACCACTGATTGAGGAGGCGGATGGGTAGGAAGGGGCAGCAAAATAGCCTGGGGGGGGCATCAAAATGATAAATTCGCCCCTGTATGCATTTGGAAACAGTTCACAAAAGTATTTGAGTTATTGAATAATTTCGAAATTAATAAATAAATTGCTAGTAACAGATACAGAATACGTTGTAAAACTATCCTGTATTTCAAGATCGGATATTGATGAGAACTACCACCCGTTGGTCGGAGTGCTGAAATATTCCAATAATGTGACAGGTCCAGAGTCAGTAGCGAGTTAAACGTCAGCTTGTTAGTAGCGTTAAATCACTTAAGTAATATTCTTCAGTTTTGCATTCCTGCGTTATCTACTAGATCTATTACCAGACTGTCAGACTGTCGCAGTTCCATCAATAATCCTTAATTGATTAAGTTAATTGATTGGTAGAGATAAAACTCCCATTTTTTAATAGCAAAATTCATTATCTCTGTGTTCCCAATGGCTGTCGCAATCTCTTTAATTGCGCATGTCCCGAGGCGATTACTTGTAGAGCTTAACTGGTGTGAAAACGGCTGATTTCTATTAATCAACACCTAGGCCCATGTTGAAATGACATAATAATTGACAAATGGTCGTTGAAAACCCGTTTACGTTGTAGACAAACACACATTTGTGAAAGACAGAGCACTTCGTGTAAAGATGGCTGAAGCTCATTTAAATTCTATTTGCTTTATATCTTTCCTAGCCTTTGATTGATCTTGAATCATTTTCTGTTAAATGTGTTTAATTTCATAAGCATATATTAAAATGCTTATTTCTTTTTAATTATTTGAGTTTTATTTATAACATACACATTGCCATGTTCAGCCACTTAAGTGTACTACTAATGTTTTCCCTAAGCTCCTTAAATAAGCTTGTCTCTATCACAATTTATAGCCATAGTATTTCAACAACACATTTTCGCGTTTCATCTTGATTGAAGTTGTTTCTCAGACCTGCGGTGGTGACTATATTTACAGTGGAAAATTATATTTGTCCCTTGTTAATCTGTTCTCCCAATGTGGCCGACCAAATTTTTTTTCTGGACTCAACACGCTAATTTTCGGTGCTAAATTTTGATGTCACAGAATTATCAATTTTCTTAAATGCGAATTTTGCGTTCGTTGGAATTAAAATGCTACAAATCAATGTTTCATCAAACAACAATGTCAATCAATCAACGTTTATTGGCGTAGTGATACCAACGCCGATGGTATGGCGTGATTAGATGGTGAAACGTTCGAAAGAAAATAAATATTTCTGCCTTCGGTGGGACCTGAACCCACGACCTTTCCTTCTAATCACGCCATTACATCGGCGCTGGTATCACTACGCCAATAAACGTTGATTGATATTGTTGTTTGATTTAATCTGCGTAGTGTTCGATTTATATAAATGTTTCATGTCATGATAATACAAACCTAGTACGTGAATGGTCTTTTCATTGGCTGATTGTATATTTATCGTAATTACATCCACTCACTGAATTGTTTTATTATTTCGAGTGAGCTTTTCCCATTTTCTTTAAAATTCGATTAAAAGTTGAGTATGATAATGCACCATATTAAATAAGGCTATGTGGGATCTGACCTCACACTGCCTATCTCAGGCAAGCACCTTCCATATTTGTCTGAGTTGCCTTCAATTTATGGTTTGCTGATTCTATTGGATATGAAGTCTTCTACCTAGTGATGTATGTGAGACTGCGTTTTTAGGGAAGGGTCTTAAATAGTTAGACGTTAGTACTTTCATAGAAAACCAACGTTCTATCACAGTTTTATTTAATATAAATCTTGCTTATATTTCGGAAGGGTGCTAAAGAATTCCAAGTCCACCATTGGATACGCCACTGCCATTCATGAGCGAACGTAAAAAATTCCTACAGGGAGTTATGGGCTTATATCTGGAGAAACTAAAGAAACGAGAGTGGAATAGATATACGTTGCGAGGTAATAGAGTGAGAGAACATACATTGATGCTGTTATCTACAAGGAAGCTGAACTAATTCAAGCGTTTTCTTTTACTGTGTCGTGTAACGAAAATACTATTGCGACAACAATGACAACCACCATGACAAATCATCGTAATAAGAAACATCCTATATCACAGCTCCAGCATTTCCAGATTTTTTAAGCTGTTTAGTTTTTGAGGAACTTAATTCTCTTCACCATTCTTCTTCTCTCTCAAACATCCTGTTTCTAAACTTGTCGTTCAAGAGTTTCAGGAATTGAGTCATCACTTAACTCTGAAATCATTTTGCGTAACGTCAACAGTTGCAAAACAAGGTGTGTGGAGTTATCAGATTGTGAAACGTTTGCGTACCTTTTTTCCAGAGAGAGAGAGAGAGAGAGAGGCAGACATGAAGCAACGCGGGCAGGGATCTTTCTCTAAAGAGGAAGGATGTTCTATTTTTTTCTTTATAAAGTTTCGATGATCCGACATTTAGTTATTCGTTTATTCGATATTTCTTATTAAGCATTATACAAAGGGATGAATGCTATTAAAACAGCATTAGGCAGAACAACAAAAAACTGTATAATAGCCTCTATTCTAACCTTTTCAAACGTTGACGTAAAATTCCGCGAAGCAGCAAAAAGACGCTTTGAAGTAATGACGATTACAAAGTATATGAATAATGATTTAAAATAATTCACAGTATATATATATAACATATTATTATCAATAAAAATAGTTTCTTCATTTTCTTTTAATACTGGTATAAAAATTTCTAAAATAAGTAGAAAACAATGTTTATACTTTTCAACTTTCTCCTTTCAAAAAAATTTTAACCTTTTTTCTTTCGCTTCACGTCAGAAGAATACGACTTTCAATTACTCCACTTTATATTACACCTATTTCTAGTTCGCTTCAGGTCATATTAAAGTTGCTTTACTATGCTTTTAAATAACTCATAAAACATGGCTCTATCCATCAATCCTGATAAAGGACGACTGCTGATGCGTTAGAAATCTTGGATGATCTCTCCTATTTCCTATTTTACGAACATTTAACGATTTTTATTTAAATGACTATATCTTCATCAAGGTAAGCAGACAAAGGATTCCTCAATGCTGAATTTGTTTTAAATTAAAAACAGTTGTTTCTTATATTCAGAATTCTTAGAATTCTCAAATGTTTGTATATTGAGGAATTTGAGAATTGGGATCAATTTTAAAACAAATAGATATATTGACAGACAGGCAGGCAGGCAGGCAGACAGACAGACAAGCAGGCAGTCAGATCTAGTTTGAATGTTTATACTTATACGGAAAACTTTCTAGTTTTCCTCAGTGTCAGACGATCTATCGATATACTGGTTTTGAGAGTTAAAGTATATCAAATTTGATTTGATATAAAATGAAATCTCTTATCCAAACAGACAGCTCCATGCAAAAAGAAAACCGAAGCAAACTTAATGAATACGTCAATAAAATTTAAGCTTGGTGGTTATTTTTTAATTTTCTAAGTGCGATAGTACCCCTAATGAAAGACACCAATGGACTTAAACGTTTTGTCAATTAAATGCAGGTGCCTCTTCTTCGAGGGTAAAGAATTTAGGGCCCCTATTTATCGCGGAATAGTATTAGTACTGAAGAAAGATTGTTTTTCGAACGCCATGAAAATTCGATCAACCAATCAACAGAACAAATGAGTCAAGTCTGTCGTAGCGGAACACGTTGCCTACATACATAAATATTATACACAAGAGAAAAAGTTTATGTGTGAGGCGTGAACTTATCACACTTTGCTGTTGTGTGATACATGAAATATTCATAGGTCGCATGAATATGGAACCTACATATTATCTTTCTTCCATAATTTTTCTTCCCTTCTCAATCAAAATTCGACACACGCCGATATTCAATATCTGGAAATGTCAAACGCCTATTACTCTTTAAAGATGATAAATACCCATCAAAAAAATCATAAATTAAATAAATTATATGTTGTTCGTTATGAACACGTTATTAATATAAGCTTAAGTAAGTTATAATGAATTAAATATTAATTAAAGTATTGACAAGCAAGCAAACTTTCAGATTTGACCTATTTTACAGGTCAGTATATAAGGTGAGTAAAATCAGTCATTTCTTTCATTTTGTGTTCTTTTAAAAGATTTTATTATTTTGTTTTGATCTTTTAAAAATGTTTTCTTTATAATCGTTCACCCACCCACCCACCTACCTACCTACTTACCTCCCTCCTTTCCTTCCTTCCTTCCTTCCTTCCTTCCTTCGTTCATTCATGCATTCTTTCATTCGAAATGCCAATAGCTTCCATTGCTCATTAATGGGATTTCATTTCCTAACATGGGATTTCGTTTTCAGTTTTCAGGGATTTATAACAAATAAAAAATTGAACTTTTAAACTAGAATTCAATATTTTTATTTGAAAAATAAATAGAAAACTTTAGTTTACAGATTTTAAGCTTGTAACACTAATCTTATTTACTTTTGTAATTCTGTAATATATTAATAAATATGCATTGTACGGCTTTCACATGATATGACGTAATAAAAAAAATCATTCGCCTTTATGTACTAATGAATGCAATTCAGTACCATAAAATATAGCATTTTGATGCTGTTTCCTCTCATAATACGTATTATTAGTGATAGTATTAATAATCATAGACGACAGCGCAGTTCGAATGGGGAACTTGGCTGCACTTATTGGCTAAAAAATGCACTTATATCTCTGGAGTTGTTTTTAGGTTGTAATACCCCGATGGTTTGGGGAATAGATTTACGATTCATACAACACCGTAAATTAATCAAGGTGGTCACAGTTTATTTCACCGTAGCGCAGAAGAATCTCTACCTTCTCTAGTACTAGGCTTACAGACTCTACTATAGGCTTGAAGACTCTAGTATAGGCTTATAGGCTCTAGTATAGGCTTACAGACTCTAATATGGGCTTATAAACATGTCGTGAGGAAAGGGCGGCCTGGAAGAGTTACTAGTCAGTTACTATCTCAAACCATCTTACTAGTCACTAGGCCTAAATAGTCATTACTACCTCAAACGGCTTTAATAGTCACTTGGTCTTATTAGTCATTACTACCTCAAACGGTTTGATAACATACTAATTTCGGCGTGTAAATTCCATTGTTTACATTCGATCGACTTTTCACCATCTGGGGTATATCATTGTCTGCATGTTTTAAATCACAATTGTTTCCAGAGTAATGTCGGGTAGTTTCCTTGTTTCCACAAATAATAGCTTTAGAGTATTACAACAAAAAAGATGCTTCTGGCGTGATTTTTAGTTGCGAGGAAAAGAAACGAAAATGGGATAAGTGTATTCTAAATTTCCAAAAATTTAATGGAAATTTAACATGCTGTTGCAAAGTCTTGTCAATTATGGTTAAGCGAAACAGACCGACGGTTTACAAAATAAATAGATTAAAAATAAATTTTTACGTTTTTAAGGTACTCAATTAAAAACAGATGTTAATTTTGAAGCATAAAGAAAAGCATAACTAACAGATGAGATCTATGTAATATCATCATTATACAATATCATCATCATATAATATCATGTAATATGTTATTATATAACATATTAACATGAATGTCATATTATCACCATTATAAATCAATAATACAATATATATATCATATAATTATTATCATGTAATATCATATTATTACTATTATATAATAGCATATTATTAGCGCCATGCAATATCATATCGTTACTATCATATAATAGCATATCATTAGCATCATGTAAGCTATGCATGTTGTTCAGTAATCATTAGAGAACTGTGAAATTTCAAGTAAATAATTCAAAGTGAAATATTCCCTAAAAAAGATGAAATACCTTGTTCAGTCAGTGTCTGAAGCAGCCTTTTAAACAAGTTTCACGATGTTCCAATCTCTACATGACAAAGAAACGGGGTGGTTTGTGCATGATTTTTCCAATCTTTTCCAAAATATTGTTTAACCATATTCACACAAACCAATACACACATGTATTAAATAAATATGAATAGCTTATAATAAGTTACATTTTGAGAAGCTTTCGCCTGGCGCTGTAAAAGACACGAAACGCGAAAGCACAAGCCAGGTAGATTGTGGGTGTGGCTACTGTATGTGGCAGTCGCAACTTCCCAGTTGCTTACATTAATGTCATTGTGGTGCGTGAAGATATTGGCTCTTATTTCTTCTCCCACCGATTCAAGGTGAGGTCTGTGATAATTTTTTTGAATGCACAGAAGGTAGCGCCGATCAAACCCCATCGTCAATTGTGTTTAGTGTATGGAGCGGATATGATGAACAAACAGATGGCTCGTCGTTGGTGTCGGGATTTTTCCAAAGGTAGGAAAAATGTCCATGATGAACAGCACTGTTTCCGGCCATCCGTCAATGATGACAGCCTTGTAGAGCAGGTGCGGCAGTGCATTCTGCAGAACCGTCGCTTTACAATTACGGAACTCAGTAGCCATTTCCCACAGATATCACGATCTCTGGTGCAAGAAATCATCGTGAAAAACCCGTTGTTCCGGAAATTGTGCGTCAGGTGGGGTTCGAAGAACCTTACACCCAAACACCAAATCAAACGCATGGGAGCAGAATTGACTTTTTCTGCAGTGATACCACGATGAAGGCAACGAGTACCTCAACAGGATCGTTACAGGTCATGAGACGTGGGTTGCTTACTTCACCCCAGAAACCAAGCAACAGTCGATGCATTGGCGTTACAGTGGATCTCCGTGCTGGACCAAATTCAAGTAGATTGTATCTGCATGGAAATTGTTGTGCACGGTCTTCTGGGACAAAAGGGCATTTTGTTTATTGACTTCTTGCCGAGGGGTGCTACGGTGAATGCTGAACGTTCCTGCACAACACTAGAGAAGTTATGACAAACCATTCTGAACAAGAGGCGTGGGATGCTCAGTGCTGGTGTTGTGTTGATCCAATGACAACGCTCGTCCACATACAATGAACCACAAAAATCTGCTGCAGAAATTTTGGTGGGAGCTGTTTGACCATCCACCCTATAGTCCTGATCTTGCTCTCAGCGACTTCTACCAGTTCTTGCACCTGATGAAATTCCTGACCGGTCATGACTTTCCCACAGACGGAGACCTGCAGACAATTGTGACATGCTGGCTCCATTCCCAGATGGCAGACTTCTATGACACTGGACAACAAAAATTTATCCCACTGTATGACAAATGTTGCAATTCTGGTGGTTATTATGTTGAGAAGTAGCTGAAATATTGTTGCATCTTTTGCAATAAATCTTTCCAGGTAATTATGTTTCGTTTCTTTTTACCGGCAATGGGAAACTTACTCTCTGGATGACCTTCGTATAAATATCAGGAGCGGAAATTGTCCCACCTGTGTAAGTTTTTGCTTCTGAGTGAGACAACATTACAGATTTTTATATACGTAAGAGTGGCAAAAATTGTGATGCAAGAATTATATGCTACTATAATATAATCATTGTAGCATGCTTCCACCTAGGTATAAACGTGATTTGTACTAGCTCCTATACTCTCTCTTTCTTGCTATCTGTACTGTCCTAGTAAGTACCAGCAATGGAACAAGTTACCCAACGTTGTATTCTTTCTTTGTGTTAATCTTTATGTCTTAAATAGAGAAGATAAAATTTTTAAATTCATCATGCTTTTGTTGCAATAAAAGTAAGTTTATGAAGAGTGTTTTGTGATCCTTGTTCTGCAATTGTTCATAATACAAAATGCAACTTTCACCCACAATGTAAAAAAAAAAAAAAAAAAAAAAAGAACATTGTGGATTTACTTTTATACAATTAACCAACATATATACATCGTATTAAGACATACCTGGGCCATTAAATTCTCCGGATTTGCCCTGAAGTGCAGTGGGTCCTCTGCATCTACAATGAGAAATTAACCAATGTAAAAAAATGAGCACAAATGGATATATTTAGCACCTTAGGATATATTTAGCACTCAATCCATTTACATGGATTTTTTTTTTTTATCTTGCCAATTTACTTACATTTTGGAATCGAAAAGTCATACCCACATGACTTATGTAGATAGGTTTGTATGTAGGAGAATCTCTTGGATGAGAAATGTTTTAATTCCTTGAATAATTAGTTTTAGGCAAAGTTTCCCTTCTGACATTGTATCACATAAGGTGAAAAAACAGATCACTAAAGTCAACCATAGACTTTTAAGAACAGTTTGCATTTTATGACATAAGAACAACTGAGACTACGCTACTGCAGAAATGATAATTCTCTAAGGCATGGCAACGTTTGTTGCTTAGGAAATTAAATTTCTACACGACACGGATAAGCAGAAAAATTAGCAAGCATTCAGCACCGGTGGGATTCAAATGTTAATCCAAATACGATAAAACTTCTCACCAGCAGACACCCTCATTGTATCTGATAGGTGTCATTTAAGAAGGTGTTTCACTGCATTAATAATTTATAGACCAAATTATGTTACAACATGGTTTGCTTGCCTGAATGTCTATTAAAAGAGAGCAAATTCTTGCCCGTTTTACAGCATTTCTGCATTCAGGATCACTAGGGCTAGTAACGTTTGATCTTCCAAATTTCTATGCTTTCCTGTTCACCGACATATATCACAAGCAGAGATAAACACTTAGTGTATGTTAGGTATGCAGTGCACATACACACACGCTAAGCAGAAATACCACTGATTTTTAGCAACTTTATTTAGGCAGCAACATGAACAACAAAAAAATATACATTGAGATTACAAATCAATGTTAGTTTAAGTTAATTATAAGAACAAAGACATATCTACATTAACATTATACGAAAATATAGATGCATAAAATTAATTACAAAAATATAAATACATCAAAATTAATTAAAAAAATATCAATACATTAATTTATATACTGTGAAATAGAATTTTGTCCATGTCTGCCTGGGTAGCGCAGATAAAGACGTAGTCTGACAAAGCCTGCACCACCCAGGAGATACCAGATAGCCAAAGCAGCCCCATGGGATATCACTGCGCAAACATCAGCGAAAATTAAATTAAGTATGAGATTGATTAAATAGAATTAGTAAGGAGGATCCGGATTAAAGACTTAAATTTAGAATAGGAATTTATCTCTTTTATATTAGAAGGCAGCTGATTCCACAATTTAGGACCTGAAGAACCCACTCTGTGGTAACCCAGCTCCAGACGAGAAAATTGAGGTCTGTAGTTACGTCTACTTGTTGTTGGATAGTTATGTGTAGGTTGCTGTAAATCAACTGGAATAGATTAGTATTTTTAATTTTTTTAAACATTAATAACAAAATTTTATAATTTAAAAGTTGATTAAAAGTTAATAAATTGAATCTTTGCGGAACCTCACGGATCGACATTGGTTGTGGTAATTTATGGTTAATAATATTGAAGAATTTATTTTGTAATGACTAAATTCTACTTTGGTTAGCCTGTGAAGTGTATCCCCAGACCGATAAACAATAAAAAAGATGAGAAAAAATAAAAGAATAATATAGATTGATCAAAAATTTTATAGGTATGTATATAATCATGTTGAGCAATATTTTTTGTGGCTGCTACAAGAAAAGGGTTTTGTGGAATAAAAAGTTGGAGAATCACTGACGCAGGTGATTGTGCACTGGCACAGCTCAATGATATCCTGTTTTATTTCTTTTAGTGGTATGATTATGCACATCAATGCAGTTAACCTCTTAGTTGCAGAACAGCCCAGTCACCTCATTTCACAAATAAATAAAATTCCACAATCATGCCAGTTTTTGAAGGTTTTTCTTGGAAGTTGTGATGTGATTGGTGGGTCAGTGGATAGGAAGAATAATTCGTCTTGGTACTTTAACACAGACAATGAAAGTCATAATGAGACACAACTTGCTGAAATTCAAGACAACTAAACCTCAGCCACTTTGGGAGCCAAATCATGGAATGTGGATTGGAAAAAATGAAGCAAAGTGTTCGATACCAGCAGAAATCAAACATGGTTTCTCTGCACAGTAAACATACACACACACATCACTTCCATACACCACAGGAAGCTATGCACAGACCTGTAAGATATCGCCTATAACCAAACTAAACAAAGTAATAGTCGCTGCCATTTATGTGGACTATCTTTCCATATTATAAGCAGCAGTGTCTATAGCCATTGCCAGCACCGTAGTTAGATGACCTTGCATTACTGGCAGAAGTGTCCAGATTTCACCCTTCTAGCCACTGACATATTCTCCTCTGCGAATTATTTCATCGGATTTTATGCCCTTCCTCGCTTCTAACCCTGGCATGGGCCTTCCACACCACCCTCTAGATATGGACGATGCATGTGTAAAAGTAATGATCTTTCAATGTAGATACTTACCGATGTTTCCAGTGCTTGCGGCAGTGATCAGCTTTTGAATCTGGTATTTTAACTTCTGGTCAATAGGTCGCATTTTCTCCAGAATCTAAGAAACGAAAAATGAGAAATTAGCTCCGCTCTTGTGTGTGTGTGTCTAATTAAAGATACTCGGTAAATGCAAACAAATCTTGTTTGCGTCTTTACATTGCAAGGGGTGGCTACGGTCATGTTATACTAAAATCTATAGTTCCCTGAGGAGTCCAAAATGCTATGGAACCAAACCTTGGACCATGGTAGCGGAAATAACAGCATACATTCTATAATAAAATTAGAACTGAACCCAAGTTAACGGTAGAAGAAATCAGATTCTGGCTTCGAAGTCATAATTGGGAATGCACGCAAAAATGAATCATTTTTAAACATTTAGTTCAAACATCCTTTAACAGACAGTAAATCACAAAGAACATAACAAAATTTATCAGCAAGTGTGAACAACTTATGCAAACATGATTGAGCGAATCAGAAATACTTGCGCCCAACTTACAGCAGACGCACTTTTGAGTTGTATACAATCATTTGAAGCGAGGATTGATAAATGCATTCAAGTTAAAAGTCAACATTTTCAGCACTTACCAGAACGATTACAGCATCCCAACGATGGGAACAAGTTCTGCTTTTCAACATTTAATCAGCGTTGAAGCATTTCGATGGCACATGGGGTTCCCATTAAAAAAATAAAATTGAAGTTTAACAAAATTACGCCACTGATCATGAATTAAAAAAAAAAAATTTCAGACAAAAGTTACGTATTTTTTTTCTGTGGGATCCAAATCTGCAATGAAGCATAGCGGTTCCCATTTGAAATTTAAAGTTATCCCTGCCCCACCCATAGGACACCGGCAAACATAGACGGAGGTTAATGGGGGTCGTAACCATCCTCGTTGCAATGAAATTTTGTATAAGAATAGGCGAGTTGTAGCTATGTAACCCCCCCACTATGCTTGTAAACCCCCTTATGAACTTTCTGCATACGCCTATGCTCAGGGGGAAGGAGTAGGCTAATTTTCATGGGGTTGGATTGCTCCCTCAAAAATATGATGGGTTTGTTATAACTTTTTTTTTCATATGATGTGTATTTCTCGAGATATTTCGATGTCCCAAGTTAAAAAACTTACCCGGTATATACAGGGTGTCTGTTAACGACGGTAAGAAAAGTATATAGCGTGATTCCTTGCAAAATTCTAAGCAAAAAATGTTAATGCGAAAATGCTAAGAAATTAATAATTATGAAGTTATTAAGGTTTGAAGCTTATCCAATCTCACTGCTTCCATTTGTTAATGCCTTTCATTGCAACAAATTTGAGAAGACTTGTTTTTGAAAAGGCGTGGAATACATGTTTTTGATCATTTATTCGGTAAATTTACTTTGAAAGCCAATGCGCATCTGAAAATTCATGCACTCGAATTTGTTTTTCCCTGGCCAATAAGGTAGAAATTATGTCAAATAGTCAGTGATTTTAGTAAAGCAAGCATTGAGATTTCATTCTTCGCTAAATATCACTAAGTTATACAAAAAGTGGATGCATAAAAATAATTAGCAAAAAAAAAAAGTATATTTTTTACTTTTCATAGCAAACGCATACAATTATGTAACATTAATATTTAAGGGAAATAAAAAGTAACAAATTAAAAAATGCACTGATTTAAAATTGGTCAAGTATTACGCAAGCACATTTCTGGCCGCTTTATACTCCCCCTCTCCTTACAAGAAAAAAATAAGCCAATGCCTACTTCCACCTTCATGCTTACGTAATATTTCAGTTCTCAATTTTTTTGTTATATTTTAAGATAAGAATGCAATGTGATGCAAATTATAATGCTTATTTACGTTTTTATTGTGATATTGATCACATATTTGTAAGTTTATTATAATATTAAATGCTCATTTATGTATAGGGAATAATCGCATTTAAAAATGTTTTAATGCGCTGTTAATAACTATTTTGCTGGCACTATGAAGTGTTTTGCTATATTTTTATTATTAATATGTTTTATATTGTAAGCAAATAATGTGCAATAAATAAGAAGTGGTTTTGATAAAATAAATTTATTAAAAACAATACATTCATTATATAATTTTAAAATGTCCTGGGGGCCACGGGGAGCCCAAGGATTAAATAAGGGTGAGAGTCACCGGATTAAATAATCAAATATTGAAATGCGATTAGCTGTATTTTGAATCCTACTCTATGTGTGTCGTGTAAGTATTATTGTGTCGTATAAGTATTGCAGTTCTCTCTAAAAGGTTGTCACTTTATGACAATGTGCTTCTTCTATTATTTTCTTTGTCTTACATAAGCATATTCCAGAACCCCCCTCCCCGTTGTCATCAAAAATAAGCAAATTTAAAACCCGCCCCCCTAGCTCAAAGACATGTACATAATAATACTTGAAAGGTCCCCTTATTATATCTATATTTTACCTCAAAATTTAAGTTGTTATTATGTTTGCAGAAACTATTGACATCTGCAACACGTAGCATAGTAATAAGGCAGAGACAGTTAACTTTTTGAGAGTAAAGAAAACATTTTTGATCAAATGTATACACCCCAGTAATCCAGATTGACAAGATCCTAGCCTTCGGATTTTTCTGAGCTATGTTCAACAACTAATAAGTGCGATTGAATTGAAATATATCGCAGTATCAAAGTCACGTTAAACCATCGGTGCCACTGCAGCTAATCCTTTGTGCAATTTTGTGATGTAAAATATAATAATAAGTTTTTACTTATTTTTCACTTGTACAGTACAAATAATATACATTATATGATTTCTTCTTCTTTCAATATGTGGAAACAATTTGACCATACAAGGAAGGGTCCCAGGAAAATATCTTTTTGGATATAATAAACCTAAGATCTCGAGTAGATTAATAAAAGACAACTATGTTAATAGCACCAAGTTAAATATAAAAATTAATCTATTTGATATTAGTTCACCACAATCCACCATGTCATTAGTACATTATAAATTTAATTTGTTACAAGACCAATGATGAGATTAAGTGCTTTCTTAATTTATGTTTAAATTTATTAATTCAGTTTAATTTTTTTATATCCTCACATAATTTATTCCAGAGGTTAGGACCCTTGAAATTAATGTTACTTCTCTCTGTTTCAATTCTTATTTTCGGCAAGATTAAGTCATTATATTTTCGGCAAGATTAAGCCATTATATTTTCGGCAAATATTTCTTACTCCTTCACTATATTTAGTTTTTATTAACCCCAAGTACTTGTTTTCCTAAATTCTTTCAAGCATTTTAATCAAAATACAGTATTCGTGTATTAATTCAAATGGTATGATATTGTATTTAATTAATATATTTTTCCAGTTCATTCTATTATCCTTGTTAATTAGTTTCATTGCTTTTTTCTGTATATTTTTCAATATATTTCCATTAACTATGCCAACATCTCGCCATATACAGTTGCAATACATAAGATGATTCTATATCATGGGGTAATAAAGGTCAATATTAATTTTATCTGTCAATATATTACCTATTCTTCTTAATATTCCTAAGCCTTTACTTGCTTTTTTTTTTTGTCACAGAATTTACTTGAGCATTCCAGCTTAATTTATCTGTTAGTTGAACTCCCAAAAAATTCTAATTGTTGTACCACTTCAATTTGTTTATTGTTCAATAATATTGGTAATACCCGCAATTTATGATGAATATTATTTGAATAAATACAACATTGAATTTGAAACAATTTTAGAAATGAAATCTGTTTCATTTCTAAAATTGTTTTCCCTTTATAACTTCATAAAGTCTTGTTACATTCTGATGACGATCCGCCCGTGATGGGTCGAAAGTGCTTAACGATGTATTAAATCTTACTGCAAATTCAACGTTGTATTTATTCAAGTAATATTGTTTATTGTTAGTAATTAAGATTGAATTATTGTATATGTCATTATTGATATTTTTGTTTCTACTTGAGAAAATGATTACTTTAAATTTATTTACATAAAACCATTTCTCATAATTTTTTTTATTTCACTGATGCATATTTCCATTATTTTTTAGGTTTTTTGCCAGAAACCATGACACTTGTATTACCTGCAAACAATGTTGTATGACCCATAGCTGAAACATTAAATACATCGTTTACATATATGGAGTACAACAGTGGTCCCAAATTGGACCCCTGCGGCACTCCACAGTTATTGCTACTCATCATTTTTGATGTTTTACCTCCAACACACACTATTTGTTTTCTATTATTTAAATAACTGCATAATAATTTATTAATTTTACCTCTTAATCCATAGTTATTTAATTTTGTTATTAATATCTTTCTATTTAATACATTGAAGCCTTACTCACATCATATATATCCCTATACTAGGGAAGGCTCTACCCACGGGTGGGTAGAGCCTCCTCCCGGCAAGTGGAAGGTCGTGGGTTCAGGTCCCACTGAACGCAGAAATATTTATTTTCTTTCGAACGTTTCACCATCTAATCATGCCATAACATCGGCGCTAGTATCACTACGCCCATAAACGTTGATTGATATTGTTGTTTGATTTAATCTGCATAGTGTTCGATTTATATACATAATCAAGAACATTTTTATCACCGATATTTTTAAATCACAAATTAGTAATACCATCAGTATCAACCCCAAAACCACTCTCAATAATAGTCCCATTATTTCCAGTTATAAATTGTCATTGTAGTTTGTCGATGTCAGAGTAGTTATTAATTACAATAACATTACTGTTATCATTTTTTCCCATTTTAAATTGTCATCGTAGTTTTTCGATATCAGAGTAGTTATTAATTACAATAACATTACTGTTATCATTTTTTCCCATTTTTATTTTGCCATTCGTTGTCCACAGATATTCCAATCGTATTCGTTTTTCGTTCTCCACACCTCTGTAAACAATCTTCTTCTGAAGGGGCAAAGATGTTCATTAATATAAATAATGTTATTCCTATTTTCATCAGTTTCATTTTTGATAATTTCATGTGCTCTTATTTTAATTCTTTTCTTTTTTTAACATCAATTCATTTTTTGTTTTTCTGTTTAAAAATCTCACTACAATTTTATTATTATTGTTCAGTCCCATACCTGTTTCGTGAGCTGTCTCTATTTGATCTAAATTTATATTCATATCCAATTTTTTACGTAACTTTAATACCAAATCTTCACAGTTTTCATTGTCCTTATATGTAAGTCCAGTAATTTCCACATTGTATTGTTTAATCTTCATTTGGCCGTTTATTATCTCATCCATCTCATTTTCTAATGATTGTACCCTTTCTCTTAATTCATTGTTTATTCTATCTCTTTCTCTTCCCCTGTTTCACTTTCATTTCTCCACTCCCTTTTTAATGCACTGTTTTCTTCCAAAACTCTTACAAATATCCTGGACATACCCATAAATGTAAATCTCATTTCCTCTATCCTTTTATGCGATTCCGTAGCTCTTTGAGTCTGTCTTTCTTCACTTTCCCCTCATACCTTTCTTTACCAGTCTTAATTCCCTTATTATTCCACATATTCATGATTCTCCTTGGTCCAGATCTATTGGACTCATTTCTATGCTTTCACTATCATCTCCTTCCATTTCCAATCTCCTCCCCCTATTACTCTTATCTGATATCACATCCTCCTCCTCTCTACACTTCTTTCTTCTTTGATTTTTACACATTTTATACATTATTACTCAAATATAAAAGTCAATAAAGACCATTTCGTATTATTAGATGATGTCAGGATGTTTAACAGTATCATAATTTGCATTCGCTTTTGTACATTACCCTTTGACTTGAAGCATTAGAGTATTTATAAGAATGTACGAAAAATGCTGTAAAAAATAAAATACTTACAGTACGCAACTCGACCAAGCGTTCAATTGCAGGATCATCTTCAATGGCTTTCCCCGAGGTTTTCTTGAAGATGAGGTACGTTAAATTGATCAAGTAATTGAGCAGCATGTGAGATTTGACGTTTAAAAAATTAATACCCTAGTAAAAGAAGGACATTTTTATTATTATTTTTTTCAAATACGAAATCTGCAAATGCATATTCAGAAATAATCATCTTTAACTTTCCAGTATGCTTGGTCACTGAAATGTTTGCAGCATTCACGTTTTGGCATAACTGCATATTAATCTCACTCCGAAGTCACCAAAGCACCGACTTCCTTCATGGATGCCCCAAGTTTTGTTCTGGACGCTGCCATCGTTGATTCACATTTACACTATTGCAAGCTTTTCCCATACAACCCGTTGTGGTGCCTTCCGTATCTAATGGTTTTTTTAGGTGGGGGTTTGGGAGATGCCCCCTCCACCAGGCTTTTACAAATTCAGGAAAATTACTGGGTCATAAAAACGTCTGCAAATGTTATTCCAATACCATGGATGTTCATTTTGCCAGTATTTCAATGGACAAGCCATGATAGAAATGGTGCACAGGTGGACCACGCAGAAAATTTTTGAACCAATTTTAAGAGTATAGAATGAACTTTGGCGATGAGTTTGGCACAGCGAGATCGTTAGGTATGCAGGTTTACTCATATTTTATTAAGAAGTGGAGGCTTGCTGAAGATAACTAATTATTGTAATTAAGTACATACAAATATTTTAGCAGAAACTAGAACTCTGTTCATGTCAGTTATGTTTTAGTGGGAAGAAAGCTAAAGGTCGTTGGTTCGAGACCAACCTGTGACGTTTGTGTGACCCTTTTCTTTCCAACTCTTAAAAGAACATTATCCCAGGCTAAAAAATGGGTACATGTATGAATCTAAATTTCCTTACGAACCCCCATTTTAATGCATGAATTAAAAGTACGTATCAGGACATGGCCTGATAATGCATGTAAGAGTTTTAAAATTTGCATATAAATTGCCATATAAGCATCTGTTTCTTTTGCAAAATCATACGAACTATTATTATTGCATAATCACCATTGTTACAAAGACAAAATTTACCTTTGTTGTATTAAACTCTCCATGTTGCACTCGGGAAATAAGATTTTTTACTGTAGATGACACATTGGACGAATGTTGCGGGATTTCTTTAACCAGCATGGCCGCTTCTTGCAGATCTTCCACAGTAGGCTTGAGATGCTATTAAAAAAAAATACATTGCAGCTTTCTATACATAGCAGAGTCCAAAAGCGATCTTGTACAAGAGAGAGAGGGGGGCTCCTTTTTTTTTTTTGCAAAATTAGAATGTAAGGTGGGGAAACAAATTTTATAAAGCATGAATGCCTTTCTGAAGTGCATAAAACACGTTTATCTGCCCCAGACTTTGGACAAGATGAAATAACATACGTTTTCATTCTTCTTACTTACTTAAGAGCAGGGGCCGACAAATCGAAGGCACCTGAAAAATTTTACCTGCCGCCTGAATTTTAAAATTCAGTTCTAAAAATATTTTTTTAATATTTCAAGTTCCCTTACAGAAATTTCAGCACTATCGTCAAAACGCCAGAATCACAAATGAAACTGTAGATTGCTTAGTAACACTTAGAATTGTCGCAAAGCTTATCACTTTTTTTAAAAGTAAACATATTTACGATCAGAAACGGTTCACGCTTGTAGTTTCTTTATCTTATTTACGATGTTGATAATTGATGCAAAATGTCGAAATTAATGATAGCCTATACGGATGGATTTGTGTACCAATATCACTTTATTAGACAAAATTAAATAAAAGACAAATGACACTTTAAATCAGCTTCCAAAAAAGGACTTTGATCCAACAAAATCCATTGATCGTTGGTATTTTGGTGGAAAATCAAATACATGCATATAATGTAATTTTGTAAGGCTGGGTGGCAGCTAGCTCTTTGGGTTAATGCCTGTTGAAAAATTAATTACTTTTCAATCTTGTACTAAAATTATATATACAGGGTGTTCGGTTACCACGTGTATAGACTTTAAGGGGTGGTAGGGTATACTAAAATAAGTAATACGATTTTTCTTTTTTTCGAAAGAGATTTCTTTACCGAGTTACGACCCAAAAATCGTTTGGTGGATGGAAACGGGAAATGTTGATGCTAGTGTCAATCTGTACATGTTGGCTGTATAATTCTGAATAGGTATTCTACCACACATATTAAAGAAAATGTCCTTTTTTATTCGTTTTCTAGTAGCGAAGAAAAAACTCGAGAAAACAGACATGGTTTATGTAGGATAAAGCATCAGCATAATTCAGTCGATAAACAACGGTCTCCATAAGATGTATGCATCGAGCTTGATGGAGAAATCGACAGAAACGAATAAAAAAAGACATTTTCTTTAATATTCAGTATGGTAGAACACATATTCGGAAAAATACAGCCCACATGTACAGATTGGTAGTAGCATCAACATTTCCAATTTCCATCCATCAAATAATTTTTGGGTCCTAACTCGGTAAGGAAACCTCTTCCGAAAAAAAGAAAAAACACATGTTGCTTATTTTGGTATATCCTACTATCCCTTAAACTCTGTACACGCGGTAATCGAACACCCTGTATACAATGGTGTAGCTTTGATATAAGAAGTGACCTGACCCTCCCTTTTACGAGGTCAATTTATCTTTAGGTAATACTTGTATATTGTATGTAGAAGGACTGAAAAATAAATGCCTTGGTGCCGTGAGACCACCTGCACTATACCAGTGTACATATATACATTGCATGCTGTTGGCTCCTGAGAAAAAGGGGCTGGTGCCTGAATTTTTTTCAGTTTTGCCTACCCCTGCTTAAGAGGATATTTTGCAGAGGTTCAATAGCAAAACTAGAATGGACGGGCCACAATCAAAGAGGAAATGTTACACAGGCCACCTATACAGAGGTTATTAGTGCACAGTGCTTCGTATGGTCATTTAATTTTAGAACTGGTGACTGAAATTGCTCAAGAAATTTTGAGTTTGAAATTCATTTCTTCTATTTCCCGATTTTAAGTACTGCAAAAATAATATATAAAATTTATAAGAGAAACTACATTTGCCAAAACAAAACCAATGGACTACAATCTTGAATCAGCTTGCTCTGGGATCGTATAAAGCATCAAGGAGCATTTGTATCTAATATGAGATCTAACTTGTGTTAATTATTAGCAGTAAAAAATCTAGCAGAGAATTCTTTTTTGGGGAGAATTAACTTTGTATTTTTCACTGCATTGAGCGTTCATTAATAACTTTTCACTACTTTTTCATATAACTCACTGCAACTTAATGTTTGGCTTACAACACATTAGCCCTGTTACTTTTTATTCAGTCATTTTTTGTACTGAGCCTAAATCACAAACTGATGAGACCAGGAGCTTAAAACCGGAGCACTACTGCCCAAAATGAAACCCATAGAAAGACTACATATAAGACTTTAATAAGTAGCAGGAAAGGATTCGGAAACACTACTTTTAAGATGATCCCTATAAATAAATCTTTGTAGATTTACCAATAATCTCAGTGACCACCTGCGGTGACTATTAACACCATAAACGCACAAGTTAAAATAATTTATTAACTTATTTCAAAATTTATTAATTTATATGCTTTAAAATAGACACTTATAACAACTTTCAAGATTTATATAATGCAAATAAATATTTTTAATACTAACCAAAATAATACACTTAATAAAAATAACATATTAAAGCTCCATTGTTACCAAAAAAAAAATCACGCATAATGCTAAATTAAGATTCAGATGAACATAAAGAAGTGAATTTCATTACAACTTTACCAATGATTTTAGTCGATTATAATTACAATTGTGTTGCAACCACTCTTCACATTTTCACCTTTTTTGTAGAAATTATATTTATCATCACCTAGTGAAAGCATTAATTTTCCAACAATTTGTATATTAAACTGAACATTTTACCGTTAATAATGAGCTTTTTAGTGATGAAATAATGTTGAATTAAATCTCAAAAATAGTATGAAGTTAAATTATCACATTAGTGCAGAGGCTGGCACCGGTGCGGTAATTCAATATTGATAATAATTCTCCAGTCACATCACCGACAGAGCAACGAAAGAGAGTCAGGGTGCAGCTATGGGAATAGCAGCAAAGCGGAGCCAAAGTCGGGGGCTGATTTTGCCTACGCGCTCGTTTTAGACCCTCAGTTTTAAAAAATACAGTGACCCAAAAAATTGATTTACGTTACTGAAATGAGTATAATATATTAAATTCAAACAAAATAAAGTATACATACATCACTCATGATTCACAAATAATTTCCAAATTTGAAATTTTATCTTTTTAATTTTTCGATTTTCTAAACGGTGAACAAGTTTGCGATTCTTTAAGCTGTAAACAAGTTTACGATTTCCCAAGTTGCAATCATTTTAAGTAAAAATTTCTGACTGAAACAGTACGACACATGTGTATGATGGAAATGGTAAATAAACTTGACTTGACTCGACAACACATAATAATGGAGTTTCGAAAGCAAAGTGTAAGTGTGGGATTTTTATTAAATTACTGAATTTACTACAATTCTTAATTTTCTAAGCAACTTAAATTTAATTAATTGCCTGAAAAGTTTTCAAGAGGAGTAAATTTTGAAATATAAATATTGGGGTGCTTAAATCGTCAACACGCTCATTCAGCATTCTTTTCCTAAAAATTTGAAGGATATTCAAATACAAAAGTACATTGAAAAAAAAAAATTATTTTCTTTTGTAAATAATATTCAACTTTAAATATAAAGTAAATAAATGAAATTTAATAAATTTCTATCAAAACATACCCGCCCCTCCCCGCTCTTATTCCATTATTTCTGAGATTGAAGTAGATGACTGTTTCCAAAATTCTGAGAATCATTAAAAGCATGTCAGCTTCCGTCAATAGAG
>QLNU02015003.1:135443818-135455280 GCA_006491805.2 Dysdera silvatica | reverse complement strand
TAATTCCAAGAACAAATAAATTTCTTCAAGTCGGGTAGAAATCAATTTCAGAACGACTAGGCTTTGTTGCGCAATCTTTTCCAGCCTATCGTCTAAACCACTCTGAGGAATCCCATTCACAAAAGCTGCGATCGAGTAAAAGAAAATCAGGAATTGTTGCTGCGCAAGTCGTGAAAAAAAAGCCGCATCACTGGATCCGGAACAGATTCCGGATCGGTTGGAGGACTGGGAAAGGATTAGAGGTGCTCGATTTTCTTTTTAATTTTTGTTTTCCTGTAACGGCCGTTCTTTCGTTTAACAATAAAAATCAATTGAAAGGATTGGAAAACGATATTTTCTCTGTATTGTTATGAGACAGATAATACTTACGGAAAAAATATTATCATAATATTTATTATTGCTGCTAAATGGATAATAATATTATTGGATGTGACTATCGATCTTCCATAAATGATTATAAACTGACAGGGAGTGGGGATATTCTTTTCTTATTGTTTTGTGCCATGAGTCTTTTGTGTTTTAAGCACGCTCTTCGCATTAATGACTTGGTCACCTTACTCTAAAGCAGGGATAGCCAACTTTTCTTGAACACGTGCAGTCTTTGGAATTTCCTATTGTTTCTCTCTATCTCCATTCTTGATGTGCTGCTCAAGATATCCTTTCATATAACTATTATGACTTAACACAGGTTTGAATGAAGACACAATTAACTTCAATTACGTAAGGTTTATTTTTACCATACCTCGTGCCATACATCGCATCTCCAAGTGCCTCTGGTTACCCATGACTATTCTAAAGGAAGTTGGACTATTTATTAGACCAAATTAGTGCACTATAGAAGCCATCCTTTGGAAATGATCATAATGATCTTGAATTACGTGTTTATTTTTATCGTACCGCGTGCCATATAGCACATCTCCTTGTGCCACTCAGTGGTATACGTGCCACTGGTTGGCCACGATTATTCTAAAGGAATTTGGAATGTTTATTAGACCAAATTAGTGCACCATATAAGCCATCCTTTGGCAATGATGACTACAACGGTCCTCCTAAATATGATTTTCACGACGTTCTGGCGCGCATATACTGGGATCAGCCCTCCATTCTTGTTACAGAGATACGTAGAGTTCCATCGAGGAAGGCCTTATCTAAGAACATAGGATAGAATGTGTAACGTTATTCGACTCGTAATAACGTAGAGAACAGAACCCAAGCTTTTATTCGAACTCATAATAATGCAGAGCAAATCGAGAACATCTCAAGAACGAGCTCATAAGTTATATACTATATAAATAATAGCTGTGAGCTGCGGTTAAGTAAACATAAACATAACACAACCTTTTTCTTATTGAAAAGTCGGTAGCATTGCAACCGATCCGGCTTCTTAATGCTAAGTCTTTATCTGGTTGCTTAGTTACTGATGCTATGGCAATTTCCTACTACCGTCTTAAACTCTCTCGCTGATTGAGGGATGGTTGCTGGTGTTGGTGAGATCGTCGAGCCGCCAGAGGCTACTGGACTACTTGTGGAGTGGTCACCTTCGTCTCTTGGCAATACTTCACTTACCACGTCATGCTTCAGGTACCAAGTGCTCCTTCTCAGTCTCAATCCATCTGGAGTCTGAATAAGAAATGACCATGGTTCGATTAATCGTGAGATGATTTTGGCAGGTCTCCAATCTCTATATGCAGCCCTGTATAATTCTTTCTGACCTACTTGGAACGGAGGCGATTTGCTAGAACCACGGTTTCTTTATACCTTTCCTTTAGACCTGAGGTTGCTGAGGGATAAATGAACGTCCTTTACTACTTTAGGAAGTAATGAGTTAGCGGTTGTGGGCAGTATTCCTTTTATACTCGTACTATATAGTCATTGTGCTGGAAAAACTAAATTTCCGAGGGGAGTGTTGCATGCATTTATCAGTGCCAGGTAGATATCCGACTTATCGGTTTTATATTTCCGGAGTAGATTCTTGGCTTCTTGCACATAACGTTTTGCTAATCCATTAGACCTTTTATGTTGTGGACGAAATTTGGACAAGGAAGTTAAATTCTTCGGTAAATGCTCGGAATTCGGACGATGTTAACTAAGTGGCTTCATCTGAACAAAATAACTCGGGAATTCCATGACTAGCGAACACTTCTTTAAGTGAACGGATCACTTTCGAGGATGCGAGGTTGGAAAGTTCTTTACTTCCGAAAAATCCGGAGTAAATGTCGCCGATTATGAGAAAATTTTCTTGATTTAACGTAAATATATCCATGCCGACTATCTGCCAAGCTTGTTCAGGTATGCGATTAAGAAGTATAGGTTCTTCAGGCTTATTTCTTTAATGTCTTTAGCAATCTCCACAGTTAGTAACGTAACGTTCAAAGTCTTCGTTCATCTTATGCCAAAACACGTTCTGATGAGCTCTACACAGCGGTTTCTGAATTTCTAAGTGTCTTCACGCAATTCCTGTGGTATTACTATCCTATCGTTACGAAGTATGATACCTTCATGTAGTGCTAATTCGTCACGATACGGCCAGTATTTTTTTTTCTTCTGAGGGTACCTCGTTGACAACTGGTGGCCAACCAATCTAGAATAGAAATTTGAGTGCAGTTAATTCTTCATTCTCTCTCGCGTATGCTTATGTAATAGATGGGCTTTGCTAGCTGACATCGGCACTATCACATGTACTTCTAATTGAAATCCTTGCATCCCTTCTTTCTTCAGTTTAGTCTCTAGTAAGGGCATCTGCTCTGAACATGTCAGTCCTTTTCTTATAAATAATATTAGGTCTATATGCTAAGATGTCCATTATCAATCGCTCTCAATCTAGGGGAAGCACTATGAAATGGCTTTTTCGCTATGGAAGTGACGGGCTTATGGTCAATCTCGACCGCAAGTTCTTTGTTTCCCCACACGTATTGATGGAATTTGATAATTCCAAATTTTATAGCAAGAGCTTCCTTTTCTATATGCGAATAGTTGCTCTGCGTTTTATCCAATGCCCGTGCTGCGTACGCTATCGGTCCGTCTTCTTGAAGTAAAGCTGCTCCCAAAGAGTGCTTACTTGCATCTACGGAAAGTGTTACTGGCTTATTTACATCAAAGTATTTTACCTTAAGTAGGTAGACTTTTCAGAGTCCTCTTTAGCTTTAGAAATGTTTCCATTTGCTCTTTTTCCCATACTCATTCGATTTCTTTTTTACACGGATTCCTAAGCGAAACTGTACGTTCTGACAAGTTGGATACAAATTTTGCAAGGTATGTGACCATGCCCAAGAATCTTTTCAACATTGTAACATTGGTCGGCTCCTTTATGCTGTTTATGACCTCTACCTTAGCAGGATCGGCTTCGATCAACATCATTTTTCTTTCACACAACTTCTCTCGATCAACATCATTGTACACGTCATTGACGACTTCGATTCACTAGAAAATATATTATATACACTCATTGCTTCATGACCTATACTTGACATGAAAAGTGCTACTTGAACTGACGGTGGCTTGGTTTCCAGATCTATTAACGTCGCGTACCACTGAAAGCTTTGTAGCCATATATTCCAGGACTTGGGAAGATCCGGTGAATCAAGTCCTAATGGAGGCGGTGGTCATTAGGTCTAACTTGACCTTGACGCAGAGGCACACCCTCTTGCTGCAGAGGCATACCCTCCTGCTGCATCTCTTCGTTAACTGTTTACATTATGGAATATGGGTTTCGGCACCATGTAACGTTATTCAACTCATAATAACGTAGAGAACAGAACCCAAGCTTTTATTCGAACTTATAATAATAAAGAGCAAATGGAGAGCATCTCAAGAACGAGCTCACGAGTTATATGCTATATAAATAATAACTGTGAGCTGCGGTTAAGTAAACATAAACATAGCATAACAGAATGTAGTTCGTACCACATGTATTCGGATAAATGAAATAAACAAAGAAAGTACCAAGAACAACCGTGAAAGTACAGAAACTGCACATTTCATCTCGATTAACATGACCTGGTTACTTTAGACGAACCTTTGCAACAAGGGATAGAGGAACATTAAATAAGACGCACTGGAAGATCGTAGATGCTTAACATAGGACGTTATAGTAAGTATACCTATAATGTTGTAGGAACTGTGCTTAGAATGTAGGAGGAAAATTGCTTAGAATGTAGGAGGAAAATTGCTTAGAATGTAGGAGGAAATATGCCTAGAATAGTACCTATAGTATTATAAAGCATTATTATAATATATAGCAATATTATAAACATTATAGTCAAATATTGTCAATGGTATATTAATTACGACTAATAAATTTAAATATTTCATTATGATCTGGGTGCCTGAATATGTTTGCCTATATGGCATATATTTATTCATTTTCCTAATAGATATCAAAACATAAATATTATTTCTAATACTTTGCATATAACGTGAAACCCCGGTTTTGCGTTTTCTGGGGACCGATAAATACATGGTAGGATGCAGGAAAATGCACGAAACGGGAATGTGTATGCGTCATTCTACTCAACTAATAGTGCATTTCTTATTCGCGCCTTTCGTAAAAGGAAGTTTGAAGCGGGAAAACCGTAGTATGCGGGGAAATAAAATTAGGTTTTACTGTATAACAATTTAATTTTATCTACGTTTCATCTGAAGTTTTCGGAAGAGTAAATTCATATTTTATATTTTATTATTCGTTTATGGCATTTTTTTTTAGTTATATCATGTTGACAAAACTAAGAAGACCAATAATAATAATAATAACAAATATCTTATTTGTCTCAGTGTTACAGATATATATCGCTTCAATAGATGATAAGATGCTTTTAACAAGATATTCTTTAAGCAAAACATAGGAAAGCACCGCACCCAGTAACTCCAAGACGGCTCCTTAGAAAAAATCGCATTAGAGATAGATATTCCACGCATTAGAGATAGATAATCCACTATTAGAGATAGTTAATTAACAATTATAATTAGTAAGTTTAAAAGGTAATTGGAAACTTCATGTAACTGATCCTATGTGACAGCTTTCTTGGAATTTTCTTTGAAAAGAAAAATCTATACTATTTTTTGTTGTGACAAACAATACGTCATTTTCGCTAGAAAACTTCAAATGCTTTGAAACTTTTATAAAAATATAAAAGATCGATCTATTTCTACTTTTAAAGATCAAGTATCTTTAAACGGGGTTTATGTGTGAGATTTGGAAAAAATACTGCAACACGTTGGTTAAAACTAATAATGTTAAAAGTAGAGATTATTTAACGTGTATAGTATTTATTAGTCTAACAAGTTACATCACAGACGATGATGTCGTAATATTAAATGACAAATAACTCGTAAAGAAATAACTATTTCTCGGAACCTATGGGAATCGAACCCACAACATTGTTGATAACCAGTTAAGTGGTCTTCTTCATTAAGCTACAGTCATCAACCAAACTTCCTTCTGCGTGCAAATATAGTCCATAGTGAATATAAATATATATATAAATAGCCCCTAATGAATATAAACATACAGGCTGAATTTAATCCTCCGCACCTCCGATACATTTTTGAAATCCTTATGTTATTATAAGCCTATTTGCAAATCATTGTTGGATCGGAAAATGGAATTTTATATTTTTTTGTTTTTTTAATTTTTTCGAGCGGACTATATTTGTTGATTCAGCCAATCATGGGTTAGGGGAGGCCAACCTTCTTTTCAAGATTACACGCCCACTTGGCGAGATATTTTGACTTGTTAAGCCAAATTAGTATAAGATTTATTACGGCAGTATTTCGTATTTTATGACGGAAAAAAAGGTTTAATTATTGGTTTTATGACTATTCAACACAGAATAGACTGAACGGAATGATTTCATATTTTGGCTAGAAACTGATTACGCATATAATAAATTGGGTAGAAGTGAATTGTAATCTATAGCATTCGCCAAGAAAGCTCGCTAAATTCTTAAATGCAATTTTCAAAAAAAAAAAAAAAAAAAAGTTTGGCTGACATTATTTCGCGAAAACATTCACTTGCCGGATTCAAAATAAAATGAATGCTTCTCTTATGCACAAACTGAATTGCAACTTGCTGAAGCCATTCCTTCCCACTCACAACCAAGTAGTTTTTAAACACAAAAATAAAAAACACTGTACAAAAAGTGCTCACGAACTTACTTTACAACTTTGTAATAATTTTATGAAAGACGCTGATTGGAGCATAGCTTGCCTACCCTCTACCCACAAAAAAAATAAAATTAATTGATGAGCTTCGGAACCATTGATTAGTTGTAATATCATCAATCAGATAATAACAATTATTAACGCTGTATTAGGGAAAAACGCCACTGAATTCGAAATTTACAGGACGGTGCATAAGCATTCCCAGAAAGTGGAAGGGGGTGAGGTTTATTTCAACCCATAATCCAGAATATTAACCATGTTAAAAAAAATGTATGTTAAAACCGATAAAATGGAGGTTCTCGCGCCCCCTCTTAGGATAGGCAAATGGGACGATGTCTAAATGTTCTCTAGTGCATAATATTTAAAAACTGAGGTTTTTTATATTTATTAATTAAGGAGAGATTTAAAAAATAGCGTTAGGCCGCCAATTCTAATAAACTGTTTATCACCGAGCGTAAGAATATTGTAAATTTTATTTTCGTTGTTCGTAACACGGTGAAGACAGCATGCAAAGTCGCCAAATTGGGCTTACCCTTTTTCTGATAGTATAGAACCAATGAAAAGGTTATCTCGGAAAAATAAACAACCCAGCAGTTACTCGTTAGCGCCTATTGGTGAAACTAGTCCAATCAGTGAACAGATGGCTATTTCAAAAATGTTTCTCTAGTGCGGTGGATTGAACTCACCCTGTATATAAAGAGCCCCTAGTGAATATGATTATATATGTATAGTCCCTGGCGAATATAAATATATATAAATAGTCCCTAGTGAATATAAATATATATAGATAGTCCCCAGTAAATATAAATATATATAAATATACATAAATAGTCCCTAGTGAATGTAAATAATAATCATTAGTCCATATTATATACAAATATATCATATTATATATAAATCTTTATCATGTTCAATCATTATCTATCCACTACTATATGAAGATCTCTCCAAATGCTTTCCATCCAAGTCTATCCTGAGCAATTCGCTTCCATGTCACCCCAAACCGTTTTCTTATTTCATCCACCCATCTAGTTTGAAAACATTTTTTAGGTCTTCAGTGGTCTCTTGGATTCCAGTTGAGAATTTCAGTTGTCCATCGTTGATCGTTTCTTCTTACGATATGCCCAGCCCATCGCCATGTATGTCTTTTTACTTTAACAGTGATGTCTTCTACTTTTGTTTGCTCTCTCATCCAAGTGTTTCTTTTTCGATCTCTCCTAGTTATTCCAGGCATACACCTCTCCATGTTCCTTTGTATTGTCTGTAACTTCCGTATTGCTGCAATTGTTAGACTCCCTATCTCTAAACCATAAGAGAGTACTGGCAATACACATTGGTTAAAGAATTTTCTTTTTACACATAAAGGTAATTTTCCTTTCAGAATAAAACTATTTCTTCCGAATTCACTTCAGCCAAGTTTAATACGCATGTTGAGTTCTTCCATAATGCAGCCTTCAATTGAAATTCATTGGCCAAGGTAATTATATGAATCAGCAATTTCTGGCTCAATGTTGTCAACCTGTATTTTTGTTTTCTCTACGAAATTATTAAACATGATTTTAGTTTTTTGTGTGTTCATGGTCAGTACGACTTCTTTACTTCTAAGTGATAGCTCCTTCCTGTTCCATGTCTTAGAATTCTGGTATCTCCGTTGAAAAAATTACAATGTCATCAGAAAACCGCAGATTATATACAAATAGCCTACCATGTTCTATATCAATAGTCCATATCATATATAAATAGTTCATATTATATATCAATAGTCCATATCATATATCAATAGTCCATATCATATATAAATAGTTCATATTATATGTCAATAGCCCATATCATATATAAATAGTTCATATTATATATCAATAGTCCATATCATATATAAATAGTTCATATTATATATCAATAGTCCATATCATTTATAAATAGTTCATATTATATGTCAATAGTCCATATCATATATAAATAGTTCATATTATATATAAATAGTTCATATTATATATCAATAGTCCATATCACATATAAATAGTATATATTATATGTAAATAGTCTATACTACATATAAATAGTCACTTGATAATGGGAGTGAATTATCGTGTTAGATCACGGACACGTAATGTACTTTAAAAAGAAAGGTTAAAATTAAATTACACTTCCTTTTCTCTGTCAACACCAGTAATCACATTTTTATTAATTATTATATTAAGTAATTCTATGTACAGAGTAGTGCACATATCCCCTAATGTGGCTTTCATTCTATTGGTCAACCGATAGCTGGTGTTAAAAGCAAAGGGTTGTACTGGGATTACAGAGCCGCCCCAGGCGGCCGCCCTTCCCAATGAAACCCTTGCAAAAAGAGGAAGAAAGGGACGTAAGTAACAAAAAGTTGTAGTTGAGAATGTGATATCCAAAGTTGATAGATTTTATGAAATTCTAGATTTATATTAATGTGAAATTAGCAACATATTTAGCATCTTAGAACTGTATTTGATCTGAGTTTTGTGATATAGGCATGCATAAGAGGTTATTTTTTTTTTAATTTATAAAGAGTTAGGTTTAAGCATTCATCCACTTACATTTGCTCGCTTTTAGAAATTTCTTCAGGGAGTTGTTTACTCTCCGACTTTGTGGCAAAATACGTTACAAACATATCATTGTGTTTGGTTAAGCTTAAATATATGTAGTGAAACACATGTTTGTTGACCCGGCGTCACCCTGCATCGATATGTCCAAATAAATATTCAGTAGTAATCTGGATTTACATGAGATGAGTACCATTCTTTTTAAAATAATGGGTGCCACTATATTGCATATTAATAATAGAAAATTGCATATTCTTGCTGGGACGCTGAAATATAATTATATTAGTTCTGAAAATAAGTAACTTCTTAATAGGAAAAATTCCGAATTGATACCAAAGATCCGAAACGAGCATCCAAGATTTTTAATCATAATCTTTAAAACGTAGTTTTATATTCTCTCAATTTTCTTAATATTGTAAGCATTAGTTGTAGCTTAGACATCACTGCAGTATAAAATATGAGGTAATGCCAATGCTGGATGAATAATTTCAATAGCTCTGTATTGGAGATGCATTTCAGCTCTCTTGAAAACCCCCAAGGCCTTAGCAATTTTGGACAAAATTCCATCACAGTGACTCTTCCAAAAGACAGGTTTGTATGCAATATCACCCTCAAGAATCTTCAACGAAACAAATCTGACCCCGAAAATGCAGAATAATCACCATAGAATTAATATCTTCTCTGCTAGAAAAAAATACCTTGTGTGCTAGCAATATTTATATAAAATCTATTAGACTGATGCCAACGTATATAAAGTGTCATGAATCTTTAATTTTGTCATTAAAGTTATCTTTTTTGATAACTATAAGATATAATAAGGGAATTATCATCGACAAAAGCAGTTGGTTGGTTTTGAGGACAAATAAATTTTATTCGCCATAGATGCCCACGTATTAAATATTAAGACTTTACGCTACATAATTTACCAGTCATATCCAGTTCAAAGTGTAAACTTTAATTGCGAACACCCTGTACATAAATAAGGTTATTAAAAATTTTCTATTTCCAATTCTTTCACTATTTTCTTCAAGTATTCACATTATTCCTTCCTTTAATATATATTACGCATTGTGGAATATCCTATGGTTTAACTTTATTTATTGGTTAAGTTGCTAGGTGCAGAATGGATTATATAAATCTCAATTGCATATGTTAAATTTGTCTACCGAAATAAATAAATCAATTTAATTTAATAACTTTAAAATTGTGTAGTAAAATAATTTTCGTTTAAAAAGTTTGCAAATAATCAAGACAAACGTAGGCATATACTTTAACAACATTAATGCACCCTTAGTATGGATCAACAATATCATACATAAGTATATTTATTGTACTGTGATGCTGCATATGTATACAATGCGATTCCACTAAACTTCAAGTAAATAATGTGTCAGTGCATCAATTCTGAATAGCGAAATTCTTGCAGACTTGGGGGGATTTTCTGTTTCTTTCCAGACAAAGTGTTGTGCTGATTTTGCTACTTATGATGTATTGGAAGACTTGGCGGGGGCGACACGTATCCTTTACCTCGTAAAGAAAATGTCAAAAATATCTGTTTCATAAAAAAAAAACTGATTGAAAACCGTTTCTTAAAGAATTGGCCACGTGGGAACTTGAGTCCGATCAATTTCTTCTTCTAACGAGAAAACTTAGTCGAGTGTCGTAGTTATTCGTCAATTCTGACGATAAACAAAGTCGTTATAATTTATTATATATAAATGTCACAGGTCATATAAGAAATTATATATATAAGCAGTGATCTGTTCCATTGGCAACGTTTAAGGCATGAGGAAAAATTCTCGTTAAGCATAAGAGGGCATCAATCAGAATATGCAAAATTGCAAATGAAAATGAACGAAGAATTTGATGGGACCCTAAAGTCCATCGTTAAACAGGAATAGTTGGCAAATGGAAGGAGGTTATAGCGGGAGATTGCATATATAGTAAATGTTAAAAGTGTGAGAAATATAATTAATCGCTTAATATAAGTAGGACCTACTTGACTTGCAGGTCAAGTAGGTCCTACTCCTGGATACGGATCTACGTATAGGTACGTAGATACGACACTGCAACTATCAGAACAAACGTGTCTCAGTTAACACTAAAACTACATACTTAAACCAGGAAAGGGACAAAAAACCTGTTTAACAACATACATTTATAGGTTACACAAGAAGTATATTCCATAGACAACAAATTAAGGTACAAAATAAAATGCATGTTCAAAATTTTTTCTTCAGTACGAACACGTTATTAATTTGTACAAATAAACATCGTAAAAACAAATTTTCGCTGAGAAAGAACTTCCACTGCACAAATTAATGGGAAGAGGACCCATGTTGCAAATCGAAATTTGTGGATTACTGATAATACAAATGCATCCATTCAAAATTCCCAATTCACCAGTTTTAGTGCAAATATATTTAACAGGATCTTGTTATTTTAAAAGTATTTTTTTTTAATTTTCGTTTAATATAAAATTTCTAATTTGAACTGAACTTACCGTGCATTTTTTCAAAAATTTCGCGAATCTTTTTATTTTTTCGGCATGCATAATTCGTAAAAATGTCTACTTTCGTCTAAATAATTGATCGTCAATGCGGGAATCCAAAGGAAGTTTGATGGATGGTGTGGTGCATTAATAACGTTTGAAAATGGAAATAGACAAAACCGTGGACTCTGGTGAATGTGTTCTTTCATTTTCCTTCTTTTAAAAGAAAGGCATTC
>QLNU02015003.1:135415660-135443718 GCA_006491805.2 Dysdera silvatica | reverse complement strand
TGAGTTCTTCCATAATGCAGCCTTCAATTGAAATTCATTGGCCAAGGTAATTATATGAATCAGCAATTTCTGGCTCAATGTTGTCAACCTGTATTTTTGTTTTCTCTACGAAATTATTAAACATGATTTTAGTTTTTTGTGTGTTCATGGTCAGTACGACTTCTTTACTTCTAAGTGATAGCTCCTTCCTGTTCCATGTCTTAGAATTCTGGTATCTCCGTTGAAAAAATTACAATGTCATCAGAAAACCGCAGATTATATACAAATAGCCTACCATGTTCTATATCAATAGTCCATATCATATATAAATAGTTCATATTATATATCAATAGTCCATATCATATATCAATAGTCCATATCATATATAAATAGTTCATATTATATGTCAATAGCCCATATCATATATAAATAGTTCATATTATATATCAATAGTCCATATCATATATAAATAGTTCATATTATATATCAATAGTCCATATCACATATAAATAGTATATATAATATGTAAATAGTTTATACTACATATAAATAGTCACTTAATAATGGGAGTGAATTATCGTATTAGATCACGGACACGTAATGTAATTTAAAAAGAAAGGTTAAAAATTAAATTACACTTCCTTTTCTCTGTTAACACCAGTAATTACATATATATACAGAGTAGTGCACATATCCCCTAATGTGGTTTAATGGTCATTCTATTGGTCAACCGAGGGCTGGTGTTAAAAGCAAAGGGTCGTACTGGGATTACAGCGCCGCCCCCGGCGGCCACCCTTCCCAATGAAACCCTTGCAAAAAGAAGAAGAAAGGGACGTAAGTAACAAAAGGTTGTAGTTGAGAATGTGATGTCCAAAGTTGATAGATTTTATGAAATTCTAGATTTATATTAATGTGAAATTAGCAACATATTTAGCATCTTAGAACTGTATTTGATCTGAGTTTTGTGATATAGGCATGCATAAGAGGTTTTTTTTTTTTAATTTATAAAAAGTTAGGTTTAAACATTCATTCACTTACATTTGCTTGCTTTTAGAAATTTCTTCAGGGAGTTGTTTACTCTCCGACTTTGTGGCAAAATACGTTACAAACATATCATTGTGTTTGGTTAAGCTTAAATATATGTAGTGAAACACATGTTTGTTGACCCGGCGTCACCCTGCATCGATATGTCCAAATAAATATTCAGTAGTAATCTGGATTTACATGAGATGAGTACCATTCTTTTTAAAATAATGGGTGCCACTATGTTGCATATTAATAATAGAAAATTGCATATTCTTGCTGGGACGCTGAAATATAATTATATTAGTTCTGAAAATAAGTAACTTTTTAATAGGAAAAATTCCGAATTGATACCAAAGATCCGAAACGAGCATACAAGATTTTTAATCATAATCTTTAAAACGTAGTTTTATATTCTCTGAATTTTCTTAATATTGTAAGCATTAGTTGTAGCTTAGACATCACTGCAGTATAAAATATGAGGTAATGCCAATGCTGGATGAATAATTTCAATAGCTCTGTATTGGAGATGCATTTCAGCTCTCTTGAAAACCCCCAAGGCCTTAGCAATTTTGGACAAAATTCCGTCACAGTGACTCTTCCAAAAGACAGATTTGTATGCAATATCACCCTCAAGAATCTTCAACGAAACAAATCTGACCCCGAAAATGCGGAATAATGACCATGGAATTAATATCTTCTCTGTTAGAAAAAAGTACCTTGTGTACTAGCAATATTTATATAAAATCTATTAGACTGATGCCAACGTATATAAAGAGTCATGAATCTTTAATTTTGTCATTAAAGTTATCTTTTTTGATAACTATAAGATATAATAAGGGAATTATCATCGACAAAAGCAGTTGGTTGGTTTTGAGGATAAATAAATTTTATTCGCCATAGATGCCCACGTATTAAATATTAAGACTTTACGCTACATAATTTACCAGTCATATCCAGTTCAAAGTGTAAACTTTAATTGCGAACACCCTGTACATAAATAAGGTTATTAAAAATTTTCTATTTCCAATTCTTTCACTATTTTCTTCAAGTATTCACATTATTCCTTCCTTTAATATATATTACGCATTGTGGAATATCCTATGGTTTAACTTTATTTATTGGTTAAGTTGCTAGGTGCAGAATGGATTATATAAATCTCAATTGCATATGTTAAATTTGTCTACCGAAATAAATAAATCAATTTAATTTAATAACTTTAAAATTGTGTAGTAAAATAATTTTCGTTTAAAAAGTTTGCAAATAATCAAGACAAACGTAGGCATATACTTTAACAACATTAATGCACCCTTAGTATGGATCAACAATATCATACATAAGTATATTTATTGTACTGTGATGCTGCATATGTATACAATGCGATTCCACTAAACTTCAAGTAAATAATGTGTCAGTGCATCAATTCTGAATAGCGAAATTCTTGCAGACTTGGGGGGATTTTCTGTTTCTTTCCAGACAAAGTGTTGTGCTGATTTTGCTACTTATGATGTATTGGAAGACTTGGCGGGGGCGACACGTATCCTTTACCTCGTAAAGAAAATGTCAAAAATATCTGTTTCATAAAAAAAAAACTGATTGAAAACCGTTTCTTAAAGAATTGGCCACGTGGGAACTTGAGTCCGATCAATTTCTTCTTCTAACGAGAAAACTTAGTCGAGTGTCGTAGTTATTCGTCAATTCTGACGATAAACAAAGTCGTTATAATTTATTATATATAAATGTCACAGGTCATATAAGAAATTATATATATAAGCAGTGATCTGTTCCATTGGCAACGTTTAAGGCATGAGGAAAAATTCTCGTTAAGCATAAGAGGGCATCAATCAGAATATGCAAAATTGCAAATGAAAATGAACGAAGAATTTGATGGGACCCTAAAGTCCATCGTTAAACAGGAATAGTTGGCAAATGGAAGGAGGTTATAGCGGGAGATTGCATATATAGTAAATGTTAAAAGTGTGAGAAATATAATTAATCGCTTAATATAAGTAGGACCTACTTGACTTGCAGGTCAAGTAGGTCCTACTCCTGGATACGGATCTACGTATAGGTACGTAGATACGACACTGCAACTATCAGAACAAACGTGTCTCAGTTAACACTAAAACTACATACTTAAACCAGGAAAGGGACAAAAAACCTGTTTAACAACATACATTTATAGGTTACACAAGAAGTATATTCCATAGACAACAAATTAAGGTACAAAATAAAATGCATGTTCAAAATTTTTTCTTCAGTACGAACACGTTATTAATTTGTACAAATAAACATCGTAAAAACAAATTTTCGCTGAGAAAGAACTTCCACTGCACAAATTAATGGGAAGAGGACCCATGTTGCAAATCGAAATTTGTGGATTACTGATAATACAAATGCATCCATTCAAAATTCCCAATTCACCAGTTTTAGTGCAAATATATTTAACAGGATCTTGTTATTTTAAAAGTATTTTTTTTTAATTTTCGTTTAATATAAAATTTCTAATTTGAAACATCTTAAGGGGCTTGGAAATGAGGTTTTATTTAACACAATTTGGATTGTACTATTTTCTCATGAAAAAACAAGCATTTCGGATGAAAGGTGGTTGGACAGTGCAGGTTTTACTTAATTTGTAATAAACTAGATAAAGGTTAAGTTATTAAACAGCACTTACCGCTTTCTAATTCGATGTTCAGATTTTTACATGAATTTTCCTATCTGTCTTGTCCCGGGAAAAACAAACTTCTTGAGAAAGTCGGTCTTTTACTTTTCGGGAGGAGCTTCCATAACTCACAAAATAGTTATATTATATACAAGCATAATTGACTTTTGCATATAATATTTTGTATATAATAATTTTGTATTAATGTAATAAGTGACTATTTATGTACAAGTTATATATAAAATCACTCCTTCAAAAGATGGTTAACATTTAACCAAATTTCTTGATTTATCGTCTTTAAAACTATAAAAGCCTTAGTCCGTCGCTGGTTTTAGATAACTTCGTGTCGTTAACCACAAACACGTGCAAATAAATTTCAACGACACTACGCAACCTAAACAACTTAAAACAAAAACAACAACGTTACATATGAGCATATAACATTGTATATAAAATATTTATTTTTAATGATGAAAAAATTCGATGATATTTCGATCGAGGTATGTGTTGAACTTCATTGGGAAAACTATGTATACAAACTGGTGCGTTGCCATTCTTCGAAAGCAATGTTGATTATGTGGTATTGCGTTTTATCAGCGGCCGAGTTGGAGTACCAGTTGCGGTGTCTGACAGAACGTTGCTCCATGCTCGGCTCGAAAACGATGTGGATATTTCATCATTGATCAGCATTGTAAGAATTAACATTAATATGAAAGGCCTCCAGAAAGTTGGAAATCCAGCAGTGGATGGAAATAGAATAGCCCTCCACTGCTGGGAGAATAACCACAAATGTAAATTCCAAACATCAACGCTATTTATTTATATAACCGCTTATTTATATAACCGAAATCTCCACTAGAAAAAGATTTTTTAGCGGCCTTCCTTATTCAAGTTATTTCACAATATTATTAATTATCAGTAATGTACTATTTCAGTCGCGCGTGGACTAACCTAATGTTAGAAACTACCCTCGGTATTGATACTCAAGATCGGCCTCTGAATACAAACGCTACCATCGTAAAAATAGTATTCGAAGAATGGCAACACATTAGTTTGTATACAGCGTTCTTATCGTGAACAATGTATAGTTAAATCGAAATGTCATCACATTTTCTTCGTCATTGAACAGAAATTATATGAACATATATCGGCGTTGTTTATTTAAATGGCAAAAGCGATTTAAGCAAAAGAATCTAAAATAGAAAGAGCATAATTTTGAATAATCGGGCAGCTAGTGTCTAAGTCGTCGTGTTTACAAAACGAACAAGCTTCAATATAAGCTTGTTTTGGCTGACACGGCTCAGAGCTTGAAATTCGATTTTCAATTCCAGTACCGAAAGCGATTCCGAACATGTTCTCCATTCAACGTTCCCCCAATCGCGGCAGAGAGGCGGTAGAGAATGAAGAGAAGTGGAGTACAGTGTTCACAATTTTGGCCAACAATCATATTCTGTTCTTACACAAATGGCTAACTAAAAATTTTGAAGAAAAATTAAAGCCGCTAAATAAATATAAATTTCATTTGTCGAAATTTCTTGCCTTTTATAAGTTTATTAGATTGAAATGATAATAAAAAATTGATACTTATAATGTAGTGAAAAAAATAATGCTGATATTTAATATATATATATAAGTCGAATCTATATTTAACGATATCGAATCAAAAAGCTTTGTTAAATGAAAAATCCGTTGAATGGAAAGTATGTTGAATTCGTATAAATAGTTCAGCATCAATAAAAATACTTGCTAGATAAAGGTTTACTGTATGTAAGAGTGTATATATGTACACAATATATTACAATACTAATTTATGCTTACAAAATACACTACAAACTGCAGAAGCATGTATAGACATATCAGTAAAATTCCACGCAATTAAGCGGTTTTTATACTACAGTGAAATATTTCATTTTGGTTTTATAGACCTTAGGCTAGAAGAATAAAATGGATCCGTTCAAAATGCGGCAATTCCAATATTTAGTTAATAATTCATGAATTTTATTTGAAGTTCATTATCTTAAATATCCACGTTTATCAAAATATTGCTTGGCTGTTTGTATATAAACAAGATTAAAATGCGTTTAATCTTAAACAACATCAGGCTCATTAAAGCCTCTGCGAGGCTCAAACCACGATACCCAAAACCATGACGTGTTTGGCCCATACGTAAATCCGACACAGAGGGCATTCCTATACGACGGAAAAGTTCTTCACAATAAGCTTTCTATGAAGACCATAGAGAAAAAGGGTTATATAATCATGAGATAAACGTGAACAAATGCAACGCCTCTTTGCCCATCATCCAGAGATATGTAGAAGTTTCACAAATTAATCCTTCTATTTTTCATACCATAACTAGATAGTTAGCAGGGAAAATTCGCATTCATAGAGACCTTATGATTTCTGCCATTAACGCCCCGGCATCGATGGATTCGTTTGCAGCGATAAATTTGCATAGAATAATATGGGCTGGCAAGTGGTGTTTTTAGCCCCGTATCGCGCTTTTGTTTGCAAACTAATAATCACTGTTATTACATGAAGAAGGTACTGGTGAAAGTTACAATCACACTTTCATTGTTGAGCCACATGCTCTCTGCTCCCACTGCTTTCTTAATGATCTGGGTAGCTTTCTACCATAGTCAGTTACCACTAAGTATTGTACATGGGAAATTGGTCATAAAACGGTACACTCAAGCAGTACAGCCTTCTCCCACACATATAGCCTTTCATGGTAGGTCTACAAAGAGTAATATTTGAAGAATACCCACCCACACACAATGTTTCCCTGAAACGTCATTATATTGTCACGCCTTCGTGGTTTACTGGGTATACAGGTTTGTCCATCAAGCTGTTTTTGGGCCATATGGAACGATAGGTTTAGTTATCAGATATGCGGAATCTGAAGCAGTAGTTATAATATCTGTACGTAAATCTATCACAGTATAAGATACGGCATCTGTATTACGTAATCACGGTGTATTAAATTTTAATATACTTTAGCTCGAAGGGAACCAATATTAAAATTTTGTCCACTGTTTTATTTGATGCGAATTATTTTAACTTTTACGTGTGGTTTTGCTTCGCTTGGACAAATGTTCATTCAACTAAAAGCATTTAAAAGGAATGTAAATTCTTGAAACTTTTATTTTGCCAACAATAAAAGTATGGTTCTCTCAACGAAGTTTTATTATGCCGGACGAAGTTCTTAAAATAGCGACTATTGTGAAGTGAATTACGATGTTTTAGTTCTTCTTGCAGAAGATCATAATGGGGATGTTAATCGGCATACATATGAAAAAATCATGCAAAATAAGTTGGCACCGGCCCAGATAAAGATTTTAAACGACTTCAGTGTTCTAGAGCGTATCTATCATAGCTGCTGACCCATAGCAATAAACCTTTGCGGTCGTAGTTTGGGCTAGTAAATATGCATATTTACAGATATGTATACCCACACCGTTTTCAACAAAACGTTTTGCATAAAAATCGCTTGTGAAAGCTTTTACAGGCAGAGAACAAACGGAAAAGAAAAGAGTCAGAACGAATAATAATAGACACTGCCTATGCTCTTCGGAATTGAGTTAGTATGAGAGGAAAAAAAATATTATACATATATAATCGTTTTCCTTATATTGAACAAATTTATAGAATTATATGATAGTGTTATATAATTTATAGTAAAATTGCAGCATGGAAAAGTTTTTATAGTATTTTATGTTGATTTTCGACAGACTATTGGCGCCAAAACGCACGTTGCAGAACAAACAGCCTCACTGCTGAACAACCACGTGGGGGGGGGAATCAATTTTTTTTTGCCTTAAAAAAAATAAAAAAGTCCGCCTCATACATGCTTTCTGCATTTCTATTAGAAAAATTACTTTTATAGAATTTAAAAATATATATAATACACCCCACACACATATATATATATATATGTGTGTGTGTGTGTGTGTGTGTGTGTGTATTATATATAGTTTTAAATTTTTATGGCGCAAGAGCATCTGGGCTATACTGCGCCAAACATGGTAAAATCAAAGACTGTAGTAAAAAAACAGTTCTCCGCAAAAAGTTAGGCATGTGTGTTGTCAGCATGGTCGTTTAAAAAGTTAGAGAATAACAAAGAATTGAAAGTTAGAGCACGAGCAAGATTAAAATAAGGGCATTGAGTTAAAATATGTAAAATACTGATGGGTTCATTGCACACTTGGCAAATTGGTGCTGGTTTTCCTTCCAATAAATGTCTATGGGTGAGACTGGAATGCCCTATGCGAAGTCTAGCAAGGAGAACCTCCTCTTTCCGATTTTTACGGTATGAGGAGGGCCAGTTACCAATTGTATGTTTAATATTATTCAATTTGTTATTGGTTTGATGATCCCATTCTTCTTGCCACTTTTGATTCACACAGGTCTTGATAATTGGCTTCAGGTCAGAGAAAGGAAGAAGCTGGCTAGAAGCAAGTGGTGAGTTCGTTGCCTTCGCAGCTGCATCAGCAGCCTCATTCCCTTTGATACCAATGTGAGCAGGGATCCAGCAGAATTTAATATTGGAATGAGTGTGGAGACGCTGCAGTTGAATAGAACTCTATCGATATACCAAATGATTGCAATTCCATTCTTCTACTCATTTGTGGTTTTACAGTGCAAGGACAGCGAAGGTCATACTGTTCCGAAACCTACACTTAGACGCACGGTAGACGAATGGGTTACACCACCGTAAAGCAGCGGACCTACGTTTTGCTGAGGAATCCAAACCCCCTTAAGGTCTAGGAATCCAACCCCCCCCACCCCCACGAACTACAGTGAGGCTCTTAGTCGATAACCATTCTTTTTGTTGACACTTTTGGTCGTGGGCAGATTTATAGGGCGTTTGTGGAGATCGCTCCTCACTTAAAGGAAAATTTAACATTGAAAAGATACAAGGTAAAGGTCCAATGAGGTATCATTTTCAAAAATCAAGTCATTAATCGCCACCCTTGAATGACCTCTAAATCCGCCCCTGCTTTTGGTAGTCGAACAACAATGAGACATTACAGGGCCTTCCAGCTTTTTAATTTATGTTCTATTACTTTTTTTGTGTTGTTATTTTCGCGAGCTTTCAGAAAATCGTATAAGATAGTTATTTTAAAGTCAAAAGCTTTCTAGTTTTAAAGATCAAATTTATTTCAAAATTTCAAAATTTTAGGTCAATTTCTCAACTTTTTTTTAATCTCAAACACTTAGGTCAATTTTTTTGTAATTTCGGAATTTTAGGTCAATTTTTTTTGTAATTTCAGAATTTTAGGTCAAATTTTTTGTAATTTCAGAATTTTAGGTCAGAATTTTAGGACAGATTTTTAATTTCAAACACTTAGGTCAATTTTTTTTTAATTTCAAAATTTTAGATCACGTTAATTATGACCTGAAATAAGACAAAGACAAATAATTGAAGTTGCAATAGACATCTTTGCCAACAAGATCGTATTATAAACAAGAGATTTCTGCGGGCCTAGTAAGCTGGATGCGATTCCCAATAACCCAGATTGTGCGAAAATGTATCGTTGTTTTGATGTCACGTCCAGCTGTGGGAATAACTGTGGAATAGCTGTGGTGCAATAACTAACAGCCTAGTTTCTGGACTCAAAATATGAAAGAAAACAAAATAAATTGGCATGATTCCCCGAGCGATTCATGCACCCGATTCATTTTTGGTGCTGGAACGAGCGAAAAGAAAAATGCACAAATGCAAAAAAATATTACGATATTTATACATATACTTATCGTAAAGTTCCGTGTTACATTCGGATGGGGTAGATGTTTACGCATGTTGACACTTTAGCTCCATTACTGTAAATTTCAATGTCACTATCCAATCGTAAATTTCTTTTGTGATCTTTGTAACTTGTAGTAGTTCGGATTCTGGCCAATAAAATGAAGACGCAGCTTAACTTCGAAATTTCAAATCTGACCCTCCTGGTTCGGTATATTTCATTTTCAATGCGTTCTTACTCCATGAACCATCAGTTTATTATTGTTTATTATTGCAATTTATTACATTGTGAATATCAATAAACTAGATCAGCTTTCAGTAAAAAGTTCCCGCAATGTACACGATCTGATTCCAAATAAAATACTGGTCACAAAAAGCAAAACAATGAGCCATCTTTTTCAGAACCTGATGATATTTACAAGATATAGCTTTCAGCTTATTATTATTATCGTTATTTATTAGTTTATTTTTGTAAGAAAGGGTTAGAATTGACAAGATATCTGCCGTGGCTTTTAGTATTATATCTGTCTAGTTTTAGTTATATGAATATGAGTATAATAAACGCCTAACTTCTACATTTAAATGTATTTTAAAACTACCTTTAAATGTCTTTGTAAATTATTTTTAAATGCCCTTTTAAACTAGATTTAAATGTCTTTTTATACTATATCTTAATGTCTTTATAAACTGCATTTAAATGTCTTTTGCAATTACTTTTAAATGTCTTTTTGAACTATTTTTAAACTATATTTAAACTCTTTTTAAACTACATTTGAACTCTTTTTAAACTACATTTAAACTCTTTTTAAACTGCATTTAAACTCTTTTTAAACTGCATTTAAACTCTTTTTAAACTGCATTTGAACTCTTTTTAAATTACATTTAAACTCTTTTCAAACACCTTTAAACGTGCTTTTAAACGAGTGAGCTATTTATAGACATTAAAATTAAAAGTCTAAACATATATTCTTTCCCAATTTTTCTCATTCGAAAAAAGATAAATTAGGAAGAAAAAAATTATAATAAATTTGTATTAATTGTAGAAATACTTCATGTTTCTACGTAGAATAGTCGCTAAAATGACGTATATTTAAAATTCTATATTTTAGTTACCTGGAAAATAAGAGCCTTTTATAAATTTCGAAAATTAGATAGCATTTTGATTAAATTTTAATTTTATGTGTCATTCGAAACAAGTTTTCACGGCCGCTTCCATTTTTTGCCAGAAATAATTGTACCGAGGTTGTTATTATTTAGCTAAAACAGCGGTAAAGTTTTGTAAGTGATGAAATTGAACTTTTAGTAACTCCGCAAATGTTCTACTCAAGAATGTGAAATATATTTTATTCGACTCCTTTTATGTAGGGAAATATTGTTCTAATTGAAAATTTTTGGCAAAGGACCCGTATAAATATTAAATTCTATATTTTATACATATATCACCCCTGTAAAATAAATAACATATTTAATATCCGCGCATAATTTGAAAACTTTGCTTTCTCGCAAGTTTTTTCCATGGCTAGCGGTTAAAAAGATTATTATATCAACGTCTATATTCACGTATATTACACTGTCTATACACACATATATATATAACAACGTCTATAACACTGTATATTCAAGAGGCCAATGGCATGGAATCCGTATAACAGTCACAACGGTAGCAAAACGTTTCGTCTAAAATTTTAAAATTCATAAAGAAGTAAAAGGAAAAGTCATTGCATTGAGGTGCAATTTGCGATGTAAACATTGCTTTTTTTACAAAATAAAAAATTGGAATTCAAAGTTCTCCGATAAATGGCGCTTTAGACATTTGAAAACATTTGAAAAACAATGAAAATAGTTATTGTATGTGTTTAATTATTTGTGTATTGCACCAGCAAGTATTCGTCATAATGTCCGCTACATGGTATGACTAAATTCAGGTGAGTGAAAACAGCCGTGACCATAAAATGCACGTATCTCATTTGATGGAGCATACCTTACGCTGAATGGCTTCCTTTGGTTCCAACAATGTTGAAGGCTATGATTGATAACAGTCGAGACCTTAAATAACTCGCAATGGTCAATCAACTGATGTCAAATTTAGAGACCTAAGAGACTATGAGATCTTGGAATATTCACGAATAAATCTGTCTTCACCGATTGTGTCGATCAAAAATTTCTTTTCTGGAATTACAATGCGAGTTGGTGCTTTATCTTCGAATGTTTAAAGCGGCACTTGCAGGTGAATTTTGAACCACAAATGTTTATCCTTACGAATGTTTAAAGCGGCACTTTCAGGTGAATTTTGAACCACAAATCCTTATTCTTTCAAAAATACACGCACACATTCACATTTATACAACGTCTATCATGCAAATTTCTATTCAATGTGATAATTTTTCTTTTATTTTATAAATTTTAAAATTTATGCAGACATTTGGATGATTCTGTATTATTTTCATAAATATGTAACTCTCCAATTCTGTAGTACATTTTTATTTTAATGTTATTTTTCCACCGTTAATTTTTTCTACTACCTTTTGAAGTTTTTATGGATACAACCATTATTACCGAAAATTGTATTTGTATTTTCCACTTCTTAAAGCACCTTTTGTTTCAAAACAAAATATAACTTTTTTTAATTTCCATGATAAACGATCTCGTATTTTATGAGGCGGGGAAAAAATCACAGAATTTAAAACAACTTTTATGAGTAGGACTTGTGTATAAAACTTTTGTTTGGATTTTTAATTTAAAAATTATATTTATTATGTAAAATAACAAAATATATCGGTATTTAGCAAGTGATATATCCTCTGAAAACCTATTTATTTCTCTTCGAAGGAAATCGTCAATAATCAAATTAAACTCACTTCTGAGTCAAGCAATTAGAAGCAATACAATTTGAATCAAAGTTTGATTTTTTACTGATGTATTAATATTTACTATTTATACTTTATTTAATTATAAAGTTTCCGAGTTAGTTCATTTGTGATTTTTAGCGACCAGGAAAGGGGGAAGCATTAATAACATGTGATGTTCCTATGAAGCTTGTGTGTTAAACACTGACAATTGTATTGTTCATGAGAAAGTAAAGTGATAATATCTTGAAACTCATAAGTACGAAGGTAAGACACTGTCTCTTTGGTCTCGGGGGTCTAGTTGGTAATACGCTGATTTGACTCAGTCCCCAGATGATGCTAACTTTTTTTTCCAATACACCAAAACTCGAGATGGTAAGTCTTACATTGTTTTAATTGAAGCAGAAAACCTCTGGCATCAAAACATATAGGAAGGGCGCATTATAAATTTCCCGAGATCAAATATCACACATATAAAAATGCATGCAGTATAACCTGCCTAAAGTGACCACCTCTGGGACTGGACTGAAATAGTCAGCATAGACAGGTGGTCACTGTATACGACAGACTTTCGTACAAGCATGGCTAAGTCCCTACCAGTTGGCTCTTATAAAAAGGGTTAATTTATTCAGGTGGTCAATTCACCAAGGTGGTCACTTTACCAGGTTTCACTGCATATATATAAAGAGCATGAAATAGTATGTCTCCCTTTATTTTTCTTAAATTTTTTTGAAAAATCCCTATCATATTGGGATTTGCGGAAATATTTCATTTTTTCAAGGGAAAAATTTAAAAATTGGAGCTATGAAAGGGTGCTTCAGACATACGGGACTTGACTCCCCTCATCCCCCCTTGGCTTCATGCCAGCTTAAAGAAAATAATAAAGTTTAAATAAAAGGAACATTAAACTAACCATAAAGAAATGGATGGTTTCAAGTATAAACATTTTATCGAAAACAGATATTTTGCTATATATTGAATAATTTTCATGCTTAGAGCTATTGTTATTAATAAATTAATCACAATTTTTAAATTAATTAACGCTATAAATAGTGTAAGACCCTACACTTTGGTTTATTAGTGTGTCGTCAATTGTTTTCTTTTGATATGTGGAACACTTTTTTCTAAAGAACAGTTATCCACGTTTTTTGTTTGTTTTTTCAAATTCAAAGTCTTCTAGTAGATGTTTGATCTGTTAGTGTTTTGGTTGGCAGTTTTCCCGCACAAAGAGGGAAAATATAATGCTGCGTGTAGACTTAAGAGTTTTCTGAGGAATCCGAACCTTCTTAAAGCCTAGAGAACCAACTTTCGGACCACATTGAGCAGCTCGTCGATAAGCATTATATTTCGACACCTCCGGAGTCGAACCCAGATCAACTGCATCCTAAACGAACACGCATTTACTGCACCACTGCCTGTTATGTCACATACGCTATCTAACTGGTGTTTAAAAACACAGAACAACCGGATAATTTCGTGTGGTACAATCCCTTTGCTGACGTTTCATGATTTTTCAAATTCAAGTTCGACCATCCTCTTGAAAAATTGTCTACATTGCCGGGTTTACGTGTAAGCAAAGTAGGCCCAGACCTCTGGCATTTTGCAAGTTCCCTCAGGCACATTGATGAGCTTGGTAGTATTTAAATTTAAGAGCTCTTTTAATCTTGTTTGCTTATACGTGTCCGAATTTCATTATTGGTATACCTGAATATTATAATTAATGAACTTCAAAGAAAACTTCATGATTTTGTGACGGAAAATCATGGACACCCTAATCTTTAGAGACTTGTTCTCTGCTTCCAGCTTAGTGCCCACAAGATTTTTGATCTGTCATGGGTTATCCATTGAATAGTAATTGCAATAGCCACAATCATTTTTTAAAATGGATTTCATTAGTCAATAGTGAACAATTTTGACAATAGGAAACAAATTTTGGCACCCTGTTGGCTATAGTTGCAGCTTTAAGACAACTGGGTGGCGTTTGACTCTAAGTAAGTGTGGTTTTATATATGGATCTATCGTGATTAGGAGGAAACGGTAAATTATTCTATTCACAATTAATATTCATCATATAATTAAAATAATGTATTCATAATGTTATCAATTAAATTAATATATCCATAATGTAATTAATTAAATTAATATATTCGCAATGCAATTAGTTAAATTAATGTATTCATAGTGAAATTAATTTAATTAAGGTATTCATGAAGTAATTTAATGTAGATTCCATCTCAGATGACTTATAGTGCAGGCTTGGATCGTAAAATACTAGAATACATGAGAACACTCATCACAGATACAGCCATTGAAATTTTTAGCTGCATGAAATCTAGACTTGCCTAATTTTTCTCTCTTGCGTTGATAAAATTGCTGTTGTAGGTTGCTGATAAGATTGCTGTTGTAGCTTGCTGATAAGGTTGCTGTTGTAAGTTGCTGATAAGGTTGCTGTTGTAGAACGAGACGCTTTTACTAAAGCATTATATAGTTTTACCAGGAGATTCTTTTTCAAGTTTCTTTTCATGAGATTCTTTTTAGTATTTCACCAGTGGATGCGTTTATATATCGCTAAAATACTTATCTTCTTCATTTTAGTGTGGCTTGGATCAATGTCTCTGTCAACCGGGCTGTTCGTCTCACCCTTAATAGTGGCCTTTTGCAGAAGAAAAAGTACCCGCCTCACTGCCGTTTTCGGGGGCTTAACATCTGCTTTGGGTTGTTTGTTCACCTCTTTCGCTTCGCAGTTACACCAAGTGTTCTTCAGCTATGGCTTCCTAATGGCTCTTGGACTCGGAATGGCTAGAGAAACATCGACGTTGATGATTGGTCAATATTTCAAGAGGAAACGAGAATTCGTTGAAATCATTATCCAATCAGGAACCGGGATTGGTGTAGCCATATTTTCAATTGTCTTCCGTGAAGTGATAAGGTATTCGATATATTTGAATATTATAAATATTTCGTTGTTCTGAATACGTCAATAAGTAAGTTGTATTATGTTGGCAATTTACAAATTAACACCAGCTGATAAGAAATATTACAATTCCAAATCTGCATCTAATGCTGCATCATACATAATAATGTATCATAATGCAAAATAAAAAAAGTTAATGAAATAATCATCATAAAAGAGCATAACTAACTCTCTTGAAGGAAAATGGTTCAACAGTTGTTTCGGATAGACTTTCTTGCATAAGTAAAAGTTGCAAATGTAAAAACGGTACTGATTTTTAAAATCCCTAACCATTGTCCTGTTTGCTTTTATGTATGTAGATCCCTGGGATGGAGATTGGGATTGCATGCTGTCACAGGAATTGCGGTGGCACCATTCTTCGTAGGTATCTTCTACAGATCGGCATCTCTGTACCATCCCCAACGTCGAGCAATCGTTCACCTGAAGAATCAAAGGAAGAAAATAAAAGACAAGTCAGGAGTCTCAGACAAACCTCCGTTCTTCGATTTTAGTCCCCTGAAAAACGGCAGCCTTGTGGTCATAATGGTTTCAGCTGGTCTGTGCTCGTTTGGCCTCTATACACCTTTCTTTCATTTCGTAAGTAGTACATTGTTTTTATAAATGTAGTGGTGCCAACTTCAAAAGCAATATAAATCGACATTGTTTTCTCAAAATTAACTTATTAATTATTATGTAATGCAAACATTTTCATTCAGAGTACAGTGGTTCCTTTCTCCTGGACGCTATAACTGCATGATTGGTGACTAAATAATTATATTCTTAGAAAAGGTAGTTTGCATTTATTTTAGTTTACAAAGTACAACACTAACACCCAGTCAATCAATAAACATAAAACAGATAAACTAAGCACAAAAACCTCAGAAATTAAATCTCAAAAGGTTAATACCATAGCTCCCTGTCCCAGCAGTAGGTTTAATACCGAACGTGCTAAACAAGTATTTAGAAACCCGTAATCGAAAGCGCTCGACTCGCATCCAAATGATGTTTGTGGGTGGAGAAATTTTAATGGCTGCTATATGTAAACACTCACGTTTAAGACATAGAAAGCCATAATTCTGTTAAAATACCTACAGTTTCTAAACTTGAGCAAATCTTTCCTATGAAGAAAAAGTTATAATACCTGCCTCACTAGCCTTAAGTTTATAGGAGGTAATAATAATAAGTGCAATGAGAATCCATAATAAAGGCCACACAGATGAAGCATGAGTAAATTACACCAGGCATGGGCAACTGAAGGGAGCACTCTCACACAATGTCTTGAAGAGCTACATCAGGAGTTTCTGACCTTTTCTGTGATCTTTTCTCCACAACCCTTATGAAACGGTCGCATGTTCTACGAAAGTAATATCACATTTGAAGATAATGAAGAAGTAAAATTTATAATTTTGGACTGATACATATTATAATCTTCTAAGCAAAGAAATTAAACTTTTAGAATATAAGCTTTAACGTTAGTGCATAAACTGCTAATATAAATTGAGCAATCGGGTTCCATTTTATTTTATTGCCATTGCTCAAGGCATACTGGCAACTGGCTGAGAAATGACATGTTTCTCAAGGACAAAGGTCGCCCCCTTTTTACGCCCTTTGAAAGTCCACCTCATACCCTAGGTTGGGAACCTTTGACTTATATGCTACATAAATCCAGGACACGAGGGTGAGATAATTTCTTGAATGATATGCATATACTCCTGTCATCCAAACAATAACCTAAATAAATACTCTTAACATTCTATCATAATGGTTCCCGACCTGAGGGTCGCCACAACTATTTTTAGTTGCAATTATTTTTATAAGGAATTTTATACCAAATGTTTCCAACGCTTTTACAACAACATGGCTACACACATTGCAATATTTTACTAATGGTTGTTAACTTTATATCTATAATATAAATTAGTATATGCGTATATAGTTAATGATATGATATGCATAATTAGTGTAATATACATAATTAATATAATTTTGTATTTAATGTGTTTTCTTTACTCTGTTAAAAATGCTTTTATTTTTCAAATGTGGCAGCAGAGGAGAAAGGGAGATCGCAGATCTTTTGGTTACTATAAAAGTGTGTCCCAAATTACTTGGCCACTATAAAACTGGGTCGCGTCTTGAAAAATGTTGGGAACCATTATTCTATCATACATGACCATGGAAAAAGAAATTTTCGGGCATTGTAAAGCAAACATAAATTGAAGATACGGCCATGTATAGTACTACATGGAAGCTATATAACGACCTTCATCGCCAAGGAAGTTTCAAATTAACAAAGTTGACAAATGGAACTTCTTATCTGTAAACGAAAGAATTAATTGATCGTCACACAATTAGGCTATTGGAAATAAGTACTATATGAAAGTATCCTAAAGAATAACTTGGGCAACTATAAAATCTCTGAAATATTTCAATGTCTAATATCAAGTTGTAAAATAATTGCAGCATGGGATTATAAGCATTCGCACATATACAGAAAGTTCATAAGCGGGTGGATTATCGGCTTATAAGGAGGTGTTACATAATTAGAACTCCATATATTTATATGTATATATGCCAAATTTCTATGTAGTGGGAGGTTATTACCCCATCAATCAGTCCCCTGCATACGCCAGTGATTACAAGTATAGAAATGCTTTAGTAGCAAATAAAATAATTTACGCGCCATTAAAACTTGCTTAGTAACTACTAAATGACCCTATTATACATATAAGCCGGTGCATGTATCAGCTAGAAATACACGTATACCCTTCTAAACTAGGACAATAATAACAGACGGGGTAACGTCAAACAACTAACTAGGCAAATTTAACCTTTATTAGCAAAACTAACTGGATTCACGAAGACTTTCACGGCGTCTATTAATATACATTATAGAGCATTGAGTATTCATCATAGAACATTGATTCCTCCACGTCTGTTTATTAAACACACTTAACTTTTTACTCCTTGCTAGGCAGAGCATCTTCAGAAGAAATACCGACCAAGTTTTCCTCTGCAAAATGCAAGACTTTTGCATTTTGCAGAGGGAAACTTGGTCGGTGTTGCTTCTGAGGATGCTCCGCATAGCACGGAGTGAAACGTTAAGTGTTTTTAATAAACAGACGTTGCGGAATAACCCGCAAAGCTCTATGATGTATATTAATCTAAATGCATTACATATGCAGAAATGCATAATACAAATAACACGTAGGCCACATACCCAAGAAAAGTGACCAAATGCCAAGACCTTACACTTGAAATCGAAGATATATGATATACAAAAAATGGTTAACATTGTATCTATAATTCGATCAGCTGCAGGTTTAATGCAACAATAGAAGATACGGAAACCTGGAGATGAGATTGGACATAACGCTTACATTGAACTACAGAAGCCATAATTTTAAACAAATGCCAAATAGTCAGGAAATTTTTACATACATCTAAATAATCTATAAACGCAGAAGGTAGCCTTGGGTACTTAACTCCACCCGTCTCAAACCTATAACGTGAAATTGAAGAAAACACACCCCAATAATAATAATCTAAAAATACAAAAATGGGGTAACAAGCAGGCAATATCCAAATTCATGTTCCATGTTGAACACTATAATTAGAGAAGAGCCATTACTGTTAGATTTTCTCTGCAAACAAAAGTTATTTAGGTTCTGAAGGGAAAAAAATTGTTTTAAACCGGATATCAAAATGATTGAATGATTTGTAAATGGGTTAAAGTTGGGATGAAAGAGGTCTTTTTGATAAAAGCCTTTTTCGTTCCATATCTAGATTGAAATTCGTAAAATTCTCAAGAGAAAAATCATCCATTTATCATACAGATGCCATTGTAGCGTTCATCCATTAAACTCAAGAAACTATGAGTAAAAACAGAAAGGGAAAATTGAGTTAGAAAAGGGAAAAAACGGAAATTTTTATCTAGGTTGTGGGATTATGTCTTCAGGTTGAATCCTTTCTTTTCGAGATTCATCCGCATACTTAAAACAACCCACTGTTTGGCATAATATAAGCAATAATAATATAAGCATGGCATAAGCAACATTTGCATAAAAATACTTACTTTTTATTTATGTAATGCAATACGCCAATTTTGCAATTAATTTAAAAATAATGCACATAGATAATATTATTTTCATATAATTTTATTGAACAATAATTAAATATATCTTATTTCCAAGAATAGTTCTTGAGTTACAAATATTTAAATAAAAACTTAGAGTCCTATATATTTAATAATATCAAACCTCCACAATAAATTATATATAATAATCCGTCATCGCGTTTACAATACAATAAATTATATATCATTAATCCGTTATCGTTTGAAAATACAGTATTAAATTAATGAAATATATTTCAATGCTTCATTCTCAAACATAGGAATTGAATTAATAATTTCCACGATTTCAAGCTTTTCCTTATATTATATTTAAATAATTTCAGATATAAGGAAATGTAAATAATAATTAACAAGACTATCGCAATAATAGAAATATAAAATGAATTAACCAATAAAGTTAATATTTTTCTTCCTGTAAATTAGTTCCATTTATGATGAAATTGAAGGTATTGAAATCAAAGCTGTATATGGCACAATATATCATAATCCAGATGCTCTTGCGCCATAAATATCCATGTGTATTCAAAAATTAGTTTTTTTGCGTTCATATTTATACACATATAGGTAATAATAGTTTATTTATATACCACAAACTGGTGAACATAATCTATATAGGATATGTGATCCAAAATATAAAAAGTGAGATACAGGGGGAAATCGTATTCAAGGAAAATATTGTCACTGGATCACAAAAGTAGGAGGATTCTAATGGACACTCGGTGTATAGCTAAATTAATTGTTCAGTTTCCGTGCATCTGAAATAAATTTGAAAAACACAGATGTCAATCCGAATATCATCATGAACAAGTATCAATCCGACCAATACATATAAAAACCTTTAAACGGTAAAATAATTAAATCAGGAATAGGAAAGTTACACACAGAAAGATTTAAAACGAAATACCTTCATCGGCTGCCAAGCCTACCCTTCATCATTTAAATACTTCTGGGGGCCATACATATATATGGATACAATATAGATTAATATTTATATATGTCGGGTCTATATTTTTCAAAGTATGTAGCTATTGTTTAGAGGTAAATCACTAAGCAGATATCACAAATGGCCGCCACATCTCATCTTTTCATATTTCGAATTTAATATGGAAATATATCAGAAACGTCTATAGTTACATACCATATCCCCGTTACAATTTCTTTCCCTATTTTAAATAGAGCTAGCCCCTGACATATAATGACTACACTTATAATAATCCGACACGGGACTCCAGCTGAGTAGGGCCAGCATGGTCTTGGCCCCAATTGCCCCATTCTTTTGCCCCAGTTGCCCCTTCATCCTAGCTACAGGCCTGATCGGGCATGATATTTCGACTTTAAGGTGATGGAAAAGCAAGCGATACGTATTCAATAAAAACTGCACTTCGAACTTGTTGAGCACTATTGGTACACAATGATCTTCGGCTGGACGCTAGCAATATGGGTTAAGTAACTAGAGTGTTAGCGATACGTGGTTTTTCAAAATACGTGCAGATACGCCATGGTGTTCAGTAGCTTAACTATATTAAACGTGCTGCCTTCATGCGAAATTTCCTCCTTAAAAAAGGTTTATAAAAATATAATTCCATCGTAAGTGGAGGAAGAGCTGTATTTTTCATAAAAATTGTTCCGTGTTGCAGATTTCCCTATACGTATACTTAATACCAAACAGATGGCAGATAAACCTACGCTTAATTCTTGGCACCTGCGATTTGTCATAATTTATGTCCAACAGCAACATTATAACTTAATAGGTCTGGTACGAGGCTATCATATTCGCCATAGCTTAAAAACCAATTTGTTAGTCCCAACATTCAGCTTGAGTAATTTCAGCTCCTCATTGAAGGACATTATAAAAAGGAAAAGAACTTTCTAAAAGCAGCTCTGTATTTTTTCCAGCATGTCGTATGACATGTGTTTTTTCATCGTATATCATCATTAGTGACAACGTTCTGTAATTTACCAGGAAACTGGCAGCAGAGGATGAACAGAAGAAACTTTAAATATAAAATGAAATTGGCAGAATGGCTTAGTGTAATATAAGCAAATAACTTATTCAAAGCAAATAAAACTCCTAAAATGAGCTGTGTATGCAAGCAATAAAGAACTTTAATTTTGTTAAGTATTTTCAGGAATTGACTATTATTTTTCATAGTACTATACGCATAGGCGTACACAGAAAGTTCGTAAGGTGGGGATATAGGCTCAATGGAGGGGTTACAGAGCTACAACTCACATATTCCTATGGTAAATATACAAAATTTCATTGCAATGGGGGGTTACAACCCCATCAACACCCCCCTGCGTACGCCAATTATACGTCTACGATTATTAAATATAAAGGACTTCATTAATTGCTAAAATGATGCATTTGGAACAGATAAAGGCATTCGATATTCAATATCTTTCTCTTGGACAGAGAGTTTGGGAACTTTTTCCTACCCGGTCTGGAAATCTGGTCATCTGTTCGGTCGATGATACTGTGCACGACTTCAAACGAAATATTAGGAAATAATAACATATGGGCGAGCCTATAAGTGTCGAAAACGTGGAATAGAGAGAGACAAAGCCTTCGTGAAAGATTACAGAAATATATCTTATTCGCAAAAATAATATTTGAGTTATCAGTATTTAAAAATGTAGATATTTAATATCATCAAACCTCCACGATAAATCATATATAATTATCCGTTATCATTTACAATACAATAAATTATATATAATTATCCGTTTTCGCGTTTGCATTACAATAAATTATATATAATTATCCGTTTTCGCGTTTACATTACAATAAATTATATATAATTATCCTTTATCGTTTACAATGCAATAAATTTTACATAATTATCCGTTATCGTTTATAATACAATAAATCATATATAATTATCCCTTGCCGTTTACAATATAATAAATTATATATAATTATCCATTATCCTTTACAATATATTAAATTTTATATAATTAGCCTTCATCGCTTACAATACAATAAATTATATATCACTAATCCGTTATCGTTCGACAATACAATATTGAATTTATGAAATACATTTCAATGTTTCATTTTCAAACATAATAATTGAATTAATAATTTCTAAATTTGTAAACTGCGCCTTATATTATATTTAAATGATTTTAGAAGTAGAGAAATGTAAATAACGATTAAAACTAAACTATATCCCAATAATAGAAATATAAAATCTCTGTCAAAGTAAATGGATTAGACTCCAGATTGGATAAATTACACTCTTTCACAGAAAGAGTTGTGGAGATTGAAAATAAATTTTTTCACAGAGAGAGTTGTGGAGATTAAAAATAATTTTTTTTCACAGAGAGAGTTGTGGAGATTGAAAATAATTTTTTTTCCCAGAAAGATTTGTGGAGATCGAAAATAAATTTCATCCACATATTAATGATTCACATTCCGCCAACCAGGATCTGTTAAATCGGATTGTGGACATAGAAGATAGGTCACAGAGAAATAATCTAATATTTTCTGGTTTTGAGTCAAGCACATTTTCAGAATCTCCTGAGACCTTAATTTCAGACTTGTGCATAAATCAATTGGGTGTCTCAGTCTCACCAATAGATATTGAGAGATGCCATTGCCTCTAATTCTCCATTAAACTCTTTTATTGAACTCTCAAATATCCTAGATTCTTATTATTCTTCTTATCATATTATCATAGCCGGTGACTTTAACCTTCCTGGGATTTCCTAGGACCCCATTTCCTCTAATCATGGTAACTTGACAATTAATAATTATCTTATTGATTTACTTCTGACGCATAATTTAACTCAACATGTTAATATGCCTACTAGAATTAACAATTCTCCCTCCAACATTCTTGGTTTAATTATCTCTTCCAGTTCACTTATTTCTGAAACTCTAACTATTTTTCAAGATTTATCAGACCATGATGTTCCCTTTCTTGATCTCTTAATTACTCATCCCACTACTACATATGACCTGCCAGAAAGATACAACTTTGCTAAAACTGATTTTTCTCGTGTCTAAAAAATTCTCAACACCTCTCTTCCGATTTTCTCGTTCAAGCAAATTCAGATAATATGCACCTACTATGGAACTCCTTTAAAACTATTATCCACTCAATCCTTCTTACTATTAATACAAAAAACATCAGAATTAATTATCCGAATAAACCTTGGATTACCAGACATGTTATTCATCTTAAACACAAAGTTCGAAGACTCTCCACCAAATTTAAAACTAAGCCATCCAACATAAACTTAAAAGCCAAGTTTTCATCGATCTTATTATGAATTTAAACGTTCATATAAGAAAGCGAAGTTAGATTATCTCACGTCTACTCTACCTCATTAGCTTAAGAATAAACCAGGTAAATTTTGGAACTTCTTAAGACCTAAATCCTCTAAACAATTAACTTTACTAATGCAAAATAAAGTAATTTCTGACCCCTTCACAATTGCTACAAGTTTTAATTAGGCATTCTAATCAGTCTTCTCAACAGATGATCACTCCACTAATTTACGACTTATATCTTCCATAACTACTTCTGTCCCTATTCGCTTTTCTAAACCAGGCTTAATAAACTACTTAAACGCATTAAAATAAATGCTACCGGTCCTGATAATATTCCAAATTTTTTGCGGAAAAAATTTCCAGAATCTATGTCTGAGTACCTTATTGTTTTATTCAATGTTTCACTCAATTCCTCTGAACTTGCTGATGATTGGAAGATTAATAAAATCATCCTAATTTACAAATCAGGTAGTCATAATAATCCGTTAAACTATAGATCTATTGCTATTAGTTCATCCTCCTGAAAACGTTTTGAACTTATTATACGTAAAGTGATACGCCTTATACTTGAGTCTAAAAATTTCTTTCTACCATCTCAACACAGATTTAGAGAGGTCTATTTAACAATTACAGAACTTCTTAACTTTATGCAAGATTTGCCCTAATCCATTGACAATAATGCCTAAACAGATATAATTTTTATCGATTTCTCGAAAGTGTTCGACAAAGTACTTCATTCCAAATTAATCTATAAGCTTCATTTAATTGACCTTGATATAGAAATTTTGTCATGGTTTGAAGCTTTTGTAGAGGATCGAAAACAGTATGTGCATATACTCAATACTTATTCTGAGTTCTTAGATATATATTCAAGCACTCCTCAGGGCGCAGTTTTATCTCCCCTTCTTTTCCTGGTTTTTATTAATGACGTTGCTTCATCCATTTCTGTTCCAATTCGGCTATTTGCAGACGATTGCGCAATTTATAATCAAATATCATCATCATTGAGTGATTATTGGCATTTACAATCTAACCTTGATCTCATTTCTCAACAGTGCACCCAGTGATTCTTACCATTAAACTCATCTAAGACAGTTCTTTTATCTATTCATAGGAAAACTAATCCTTTATCCTTCTCCTATAAAATCCAATCCACTACAATTCAAGAAGTGAAACATTTCAGATACCTAGGGATAACATTTACTTCTGGTCTCCGATGGAATTGTTAATCAAGCTGAATCAAAATTATTTTTTATCTACAGGGACAATTAAAACATTCCACTAAATCCATCAGATTATTGTTACAAAACTTACATTTTCTCAATATTAAATTATGCTTCCGAAATCTGGGATCCCTTTACAGACCTCAATATCAACCACTTAGAATTTGTTCAAAGTCTGCCTGCACGTTTCATATTGAATAACTGGTCTCCTAATGTCTCGGTAACATCTCTCAAAGCTTCTTTAAACCTAATTCCGCTTTCCCCTTCACCGTAAACACCTGCGTCTTACTCTTTTATATAAAAATTCTTTATAATCACTATAAATGTAATTTCTTACAATACGTGAGACCTGCCGACTATATTTCTTCTCGTATTGATCACTCTTTCAAATTATAATTATTTACCGCACACAGCAATACTCATAAATTTATTTTTTTTTTTTTTTGCTCAAACGATTGACAATTGGAATAAGCTTAACTCAGAATTGTGTTCCTTCAATTAATATCAATGCATTTGTTCATAATATTCGACAATTTGTAACATCTTAAATGTGTATTGTATACCCCTACCTGGGCCCTCACGGGCCAAATAGTATTGATTGATTGTATGCATGCATGCATGCATGTAATAATAATATAATAATGTGTATGTATGTATGTAATGTGTGTGTGTGTGTGTGTGTGTGTGTGTGTGTGTGTGTGTGTGTGTGTGTGTGTGTGTGTGTGTGTGTGTGTGTGTATGTATGTATGTATGTATGTGTCTGTGTGTGTGTCTGTGTATGCATGCATGCATGCATGTATGTATGTATGTATGTATGTATGTATGTATGTATGTATGTATGTATGTATGTATGTATGTATGTATGTATGTATGTATGTATGTGTGTGTATGTATCAACAAAGTTAATATTTTTCTTTCTGTAAATTAATTCTATTTATGTGAAACTAAAGGTATTGAAATCAAAGCAGTACATGGCGCAGTATAGCATAGCCCAGATGCTCTTGCGCCATAAAATCCAAGTAAACGAACAAAATCAAAGGAACGTTATTTCCATATTCTTAATAAACTAGCTGACTTTAATTGATTACGAATTAGCCGTTACTTCTGGTGTTGATGAAATAACTAATCACTATTTCATACGCTTTGTCGATTACTGTTTTCGATAAAAAGAAAAACCTGATCGCCACCTCGGATGTATTAGCTAATCCCCCTTGCTGATGAACTGATTAATCACTACTGCTAATGAAGTAATTAATTACTGTTGCTGAAAACAATTCCTAAATTTAAATAAAATAGGCATAATAAATAAATAATTGCACAAGTTCCAATAATCAGTTTTGACATTGCTTTCTTTGCATTCAAATGCGAATACCAAGAAATGCAAATATCCAATCTTCACAAGTCCCATTTGGTTTCATAATTCGGAACTGCTGCTCTTTGTAGACAACATGAATGGAACCGTTATCACGGCAAACCATAAATTCAAACGAAGACATACATGAATATCACCTCGACTTGAACTTATGGCGATCACGTTATAGCATGTTAGATAATACCATACCTCGAGAAATTGGCGTTAAATGCTCACTTAAGCCACGAAGACAGGTGTGAAGCGCATACGTGAAAAGGTATTGGAATTTTTGCGTGCAGAAGACGTTGGAGATTGGCTGGTGCATCCTCATATGATGCCAAAAAAGATTCTGGCACGTGTAAATACACGGATTCAAGAAACGATTTGATTTAGAACTGTGAAAGGTTTGATGGATGAGGCTTGATGTCTGATATGAAAGAATTGCCATCTCCTAAACACAAGTTTCTGTGTGGCTTGATGAATCCTTCAATGAAAAGAATGAGGCTCTGTTTACAAGATCTGAGAGGTCGCTGTTCCAAGAGCTGCAAAAGATATTGTCGCTTCCCTTGGAACTCGTTAGTCTATTGTCATTATTTTCTGGAAACTGGCAGATGTCGTTTAAATAGATTAAAAAAGTGTGGAACAATGAATAATGCTTTAAAGATTTACAGTGCAATTTACGAAGTGACTTGGCACTTCTTTATAAACAGACAATATATATAAACGAGTATATAACCACGAATTTTAATTTGGTTTTTATGATTACGTGTTAAGCGTGATTGAATGTTTTTGCATATGCCGATTTCAATTAATGCATGCATTATATAATTACTTTCTGTTGCAGAACATTTTTATAATTATTTACGATAGTTAATGTATAATACCCAATAATTATTAATCACCTTCTCTTCTTATTAAATTAGTCCGTTTAATATATTTTTAAAAATTCATTAGACTTTTAAATTTAACTTTAAAAATATATTGATATCATCAAACTGATAATTAGCGAATTAAATTGTAAATATATTTCATATTCATTTTATTAATACGTAAACTATACGGCAAAATTAATTGCATAAAAAATTTTGAAATTTCATTTTGTATCTTTGCTTTATGGCTAATTTAAAATTAAAAGATTATATGTAATTAATTCAATTTTAATTAAACGAACAACAAATAGTTATTCATACAGTCGTACCAGGTTATAATTAGCTCTGTTATATAAGAACTCGCTTACAACGGGAGAAAAAAAAACATTTGCTTTGTTACGTTCAAAATACAGTGAAACTTGATAGACCGACCACCTTGATAAATTAACCACCTGAACCATTTTTTATAAGAGAGAACCATAGGAAGTTAGTCATGCATATACAAAAGTTCGTCGAATATAGCGACCACCTGTCCACGGTTAGCATTGTAGTCCAGTCCCAAAGGTGGTTATTTCAGGCAGGTTTTACTGTACATAGAACAAAACCCTTTAATACCAGAGAAAACCTATTATTATGAGTAATAATCAAGTAAATTTTCCCTTTAACTTGCGAAGATCAAGCCTAAAAATAAAATTTTTCCTTTTTTACAAAGAATAAAAAAATTCCTTTTATGAGGTTATGGCATTAACGTATTTTTACTCATAAGGGTATTGTTACGGATATATCAGCACTGGCGTACGCAGGAGGTGTTAATGGGTGTTGTAGCTCCTTTGTGATGTACAACAATGTATTATACAAATAAATATATTAGCTTTATAACACCCTCTTATACACTGTCTTCTTACACCTAAAGATACCAGCTATGATAAATACTGAATGAACAATAAGAAATTAACCGTCAACCAACGGCCATCTTACATAATATATTAGAA
>QLNU02015003.1:135405199-135415560 GCA_006491805.2 Dysdera silvatica | reverse complement strand
GTGACCAAGTACCTACCAGTTCGCTCTTATAAAAAGTGGTTACTTTACAAAGATGGTTATTTTACAAAGGTGGTTACTTTACAAAGGTAGTTACTTTACCAGGTTCCACTGTATAGCTTTTCTTTTAAAACAATGATATCGCAGATTCAAAACAAGGGGCCATCTACTAAATTATTATTGCTCAAACTAAATAATATTTAGGCACTCCTCCAAGTTCCAATTTTGAAGATGGGCCACTTCTCGGGCAAAACCATTTGCGCATTGACCTGGCGAAGTGGTAAGGGGTTGGTCAGTCATGCTATTCATCCGAGTTCGATTCCAATGGTACAGTGGAAAGCGCACTGTTGTTTTATCCATTGTAGTCCGGGGTTTAGTATCCCGGGCCAGAGAGATCTGGATTCCTCGAAAAACTATACATGGCTCGGCGGAGCGTGTCCTTATATGTCCTAGAGCCATAAACTGCCAACAAGCAAACCAGAGAAAAGTTGCAGTTAATTGCGATATATAGCTATATTTCCTTCAGCAATTTAGAAATGACTGACTATCAATGGGGGGTTGAATCATTTGCGGTTATAAATTAAAGCCATGGGTTGAGTGTATCACAAAAGAATGATTGTAAAGAAATAAATTAAAAATAAAAGGTTGTCGCGTGCACATTGAAACCTTCGGTATACCTCCAGAATTTTCCACAGTGCACATTCAACAATAAGCACAAGGTAGTCCAATGTTGGCAATACTAATTCCAGTCCACTCACTGAAATTAAGCCGTAATAAATGCGGTTGGTTTTCAGGAGGGTGATCGTTTGTAACTGCCTGCATGTCGTGGGCTGAAGTAGTATCAGTCGTCTTGTATGGCTCTCCTCTCCCGACAGACGACTTGTAATTCTTCGTTACCATCTGACAGTTTGAATCTTTGACAGAGTATAATCGAAGAACCAAAACGGTAAATATGGGGAAGAAATAAGAACATTTCTTATTCAATATCATTGAAACTGTCATTCAAAACCATTGAAACTGTCATTCAAAACCATTGAAACTGTCATTCAAACCCATTGAAACTGTCATTCAAAACCATTGAAACATTTATTCAAAACCATTGATATGCATCCATAAAAAACTTGCATGAAGAGGAAAAGGGCACATATCAACAACTAAATGCCAGACTTTAATAGCAAAACTTCTACAGTAAATAATTTGATAAACTATAGAAACAGTCGCAAAATATTTAATCCCCTTAATAGAGAAAAAATAATAAGCACTAAGATAATGTTGCAAAATTGAGCTCAGTCTTTAAATAAGCGCCTTTATTACATTATATGCAAAGGCGTCCGCTATCAGCAACATCGTTTTTTCCTCCTGACTCGAAGTTCTCTGGGCGCTACCGCATCCATGAAACATGGTTCCATCCGTTGCAGAAAGCTTTAACCTATAATTTGTGTCGAATAAATGAGAGTGAGTGGCGAAGCTGTTGTAAAGACCAAAGTTTGTGTTAAATCAAATGCAAAATTACGAAGCAAAGTCATATATCTTCTTCTGGGAAAGTCGATCTTTCATAGCTCTTTCTACGAATTTCATCTTTATCAAATAGGGTTAAAGTGCACATATATTTTAGGGAAAAGGCTTAAACAGGAAATCAAATAAACCTACTTCTCACTTTGTGGTTTTCGTTTTGAAATATACAAAATGACTTTTTTTGTTTTTAAAGAGAAACATGGAGATCTAGAAATTATAAAAGTACGGAAAGCTACTTTTTTGGGAAAATGAAACTCCATAAACTTGAAATTTTTAAGAGTAGCGATTGCTGTATGATGTAATATAGCTCAGGGTTGTGAAACCTTTTTGGGTAGCGGACTACTTTAAAAATTTTCACGAATTTCACGTTCCAGCGATTTCGTAAAAACAAATACACTTATTAAAAACCTCTCTTTAGAATTTGTTTTCCTGTTATTCACATTTCTTCATTTGCGAAATGGAAAGGAGTCACCCAGTCTGTTCCCGTGACATTTCCTTATTTCTGAAAAAAATCTAAAATTTTTACTTTGGATTTTTTTTATCCGAAACAGTTGTCAGCGCGCCGGATTAACATTGTTGGCGGGCTGGATTGTGGATCGCGGGCCGCGTGTTGAACAACTCTGTGCTAACTGGAAGACTGAAGTTCCTTTTAGTATTATTCACAGTTTTAAAAGGAAATAAGCGGTAAAAAATATTAAATAAATTATTCATATGACCACACGTAATATATTACTGATCCTTGTGTAAGACATACTCAGAATGTACGTTATAAATTAAGATTGTAAGTAAGGAATACAATTTTGTATAACTTATATATTTATATTAAGGAATATACATAATTTACATTATATTTATTGTAAATGTGTGAATGCGACAGTGGAGAGATATTTAATAAAGTGGAGGCGAAACTATAAAAAATATAGATTTTCTGTTGCTGCTTTTCACTCTTTGGAAGAAAATTTTCACAGAGAAGAAAGACCAAGTCTCCTAAAATATAAAAAGGGAGCTGGCGCAATCCGACATTTTGTTGCCATCGTATCAAGTGATCACAATCACTGCTGTGTTAAAGTTGAGTGATTTACAAGTGTGTTATTTTTAATAAAATAAGGTGAAATGGGTGGTTTTGCCGCTGCAAATTATCCAAACCACTCGAGGAAAAAGCGTAGGATGTTTAGATTTGTAACGGATTCTGTAAGAGGAAGAAAATGGATTATTAATTTTCCAATGGCAAACGTTGTGTTATGAAACCGGAAATATACAACAAAATGGTGGATGATGCTCGATCTAGAATTCTAAGGGCTCTAAGTAAGACCAACCCCTACAAAAAAATAAAAACATCAACACGGTAAGCGTATAAGAAAACTTCCTTTTACAATTACTTTCTAGTCTTTACATACAATTATTTTGAAAACTATTTTGAGATTATTCATGTCCTTGTGGTGACGTATTCAACTAGCATTCCGATAACCCGGATTCGGCTCCCAATGGTGTCGCAAAAAGGCAATGCTGACTAACTACTCACTGTAATCCAGGCGTTGGTTCTGTAGTCTTTAAATTGCTCAAATTTATTGGAAAACTGTAGCTTTCAGCTTACTGATATTCCTGCGCCTTAAAAAACCACAAACGATTATTCCTTATTATTCCTTATTGAGGTACGGCATACAGTTGAAAAGGTACATGCCATACTTCAATAAGCTTGCATATTGTTGAAAAAAAAATTAAAGCAAATATACATTCATTGCTCCGTATTTTGCTTACAGATATCCATGTTAGAGTCAAAAGGATTGCTTGAAGAGTATGTTCTCAATCTTCAGCTCTGCCTTGGAGCAGCTACGACGACGGGTGTTTTGGTGTTTGGAATCATGGTTGCCAGAAGAAACGCCGAATGCATTGTCTCCAAAAGATACCTTTGTCAGGCCGCCATGTTGGGATGCGGACTCTCTCATTTGGCCATATGTGCTGTGCAAAGTTATCATGGATATATCCTGAGTGTCTGGATGTACGGACTTTTCTTCGGTGGACTTCAGTATGTACTGAAGGTGCTAGTTTTTGAAAGCATCAGGGCCAAGAGTTTTGGTCGTGCTTGGGCCTATGTCCAATGGGCACAAAGTTTGCCAGTGCTTACTGGACTCTCTGCTACTGGTAAGTACGTATTCCATGAGTATATAGTGTACAGAACCATAATACGGCTACATTGATTTCCGTTTTCATTGGATTGATGAAAAAATGCACTTTTTAGTGTTCACATTATATATACAGTAGGGTCTTTGTATTATAAGGACCTTTGGATCAACAAAAATGCTCGTTGTATCTGTAACTCCCTTAATCCTTTGGAAATTGAAATTTCAAGCTTTGAAAATGAAGTTGTATAGGTAACATATGTGAATGACATATGCGCAGAGGCGCTGAGAGCCAACGCGGCTCCCCCAGGCTTCCTTTGACGGGCCCCATGATCCCTTCCCTGGGCAGTAGTATATATATTTTTTTCTTTTTGTGGGAGGCGAGTGGTTGAACCCCCAAATGAACAAAAAGCATGAAATAAGAACGATTTTACAAGACCACTTCTGAAAAAAAAATTAACGTAAGCTATTATTTTTTTTTCAATAATCGAGACAGGCTAATGAAGAATAATTAAAAAACTGTACATTAAAAGTGTACAAAATCTTATTAATCTGGATTTAGAGAACAATTTTTCTGGCCTTCCAACTGGCGGGGTGGGGGTGGGCAGGACCCTCACAGCATAGGTCCTTCCAGCGCGGGCCCTTAGATCTCATCCAGGTCCCGGGTTGTAGCCCCCGCTGCCCCCTATTATCGCATATGCATGCGGCCCTACATATGCGTACAATAAAACTAAGCTTTAAGTTATCTTAAAATTTAATAAACAACGTATTATATCACCATTTGATTTTCTATATAAGCTAATTAAAAAAAATATGATATAAAGGAACTTGTATGAGCAATTATTCCCAAACTAAATTTTTTTTTGGAGATGCTGAAAAATAAAAGGTCCTACAGTTGTTTCTTTACTTGTATGAATTATCTCTGTCCGTTATATTTCCATAGTAAAATAATTAGCGCATTAAATTTATAGGTAGTAGTGCAATCCATTGCGTGAAAAAAAATATGTGCTGTGAACTCCTTGCAACATACTATACAAGGGATGAAAATTCACAAAAATTCTCCACTTTCAAGTGGTGAAAAATTTGTTTCATAATGTTTCCCTCAGTTAATCTGCTAGTAGGCGCGCGGGGTGTTTCACACCCAACAACTTAAGTTTGTGAAAAAGAACCGTCCGCCCTTGCTTCTGAAACTGGCCAAACTCTTTCCTGTTGCCTTCAAAGTCACAATCTTTGGGGTAGGGTGACAAAGTGAAAATTCCAGTTATTGTTCCCTGTAAAATTGGACGTTTTTAATGAAATAATGCTATATAATCAGATGGGGTGCAAATCACCCCGCGCGCGTTCTCGCGTTCCTCTAATCGGCGTACCTGCTCGCGGGTTAAAATAGCATCTTCAATCACTTACTTTATTTTATTTTTATTTTTTTTTACAATTTACCACATTTTATCTAAAAATCTCGCCAGTTTTTACCCGTTAAATTCGCAGTCCGCAAAAGTCTTATTCTCTAAAACCGTTTAAATTTTATTTCACTTAATCATTTTTCAAAACAAAATCTATATTTTCCTTGCTAAATACAAAAACTTTCTAAATGCGGTCTCGCTACAAGTGGGTCCCACACACACACACACATAAAATATGTGTAATTTTTTCACATCCCAATAATAGTAGTAATAGTAGTAGATATATGGCTAGGAAGCGGGATTGGGAAAGGTTTCCGCTGAAAGTGGCACTGCATTCCCAGACGTTACGTTCAGACAGCGCAATCAACCTCCATGGCGGGTTACGTGGAAAGGTGTATTCGAATGTCGACCATACACAGCACACAAAGATGTTATAGGTGTCGTCTTTTGACGTGAACAGAAACCAGCTGCCGGTGCGGACCATACAGGAACTGGCCAGCCGCAGAAAGGAAGGTGAAGAGACCCGTCAGAGAAGCGGTACAGAGACGGGAGAATCCGATGGTTGGACGTGACCTAAACGGCGGCGGGCGAGAATAAGCTTGTCCCTAAGGTAGCCGTAGGCCGGGCACCACAAAAGAATGTGTTCCAGTGTTTCATCAGCACCTTCCTGACACTGGAGACATATGGGCGACGGCTATCGCCTAATATTTTATATATTCGTCTTCAACTAATCCTAAAATACTGACGAATAACAGCATGAATGGGCGTAAGCGAGTGATGCAAAACTGGTTTTCCTCAAACTGATGTGAACTGTGGTGTTCCCGAATATGAGAAAAATTAATTCCACATCACACATCCATGTTCGGGTCTCTACTCAAGCGAATGATGAGACCGGCTTTATAAACCTATAGGTTTATAAAGCCGGTTCGGTCTTTATAAAGCCAGTATAGGTATTTAAACAGTTTCGGATACTTTCCGAAACGATTGGAGCTTCCCTACGAAGAATAATCTTATACGATATTAAATTTAGCGCAATTAATCCTGCATGCCTGCTTAAAGATGGATGCGAATTTTGACAGTCGCGAGACTACTCCTCACTGACAACAATCGTTAGTCATCCACTTGCAGTCAGTCATTCAATTCAAACGATTGTTAATTCGCGGATTGAATGCGCTGTTGCATACGCAATTACATATCTTCAAACAGCTTGTAAAAATAGATTGCCTACACGTCGTGAATTGGCAAATCTGAATGCTATTAAGCATTATCTTACCAACATGCCATGAATCGCGAAGCAGGTATCATTATGTTCAATTACGCCGAAGGTGCGGGTTTGATGAACGCATGGTAACTACAAAAATCATTAAAGGGCTCGCTCTTTTAACCGATTCTATCTTCCATATCCTGAGTCGGGTTTGTTTTTACTTAACCAAGAGATTTAGGTGGGGCGGTTTATTGTGGAAAAGGACGCGTGGGGGATCAAATACAAATTACCTACCAAATAATACATAAGGTAATTTGGTCCGATGTGATAAGAAAATTTTGATACACGTAAACCTTCAACGCTCTCCTCGTATAGTCCGATTTTCATAACGAAGTTTGCCAAATTATGTGAAAAGAAAAATAGGGTTTTATTATCAAATTGTCATGTTTCGAATAAGTTTTGGTATATTGTTTGTTTGTGGGTTTTATGACGCAAGAACTGTGCTCTGCCTGGACCTACGGTTTCCCGAGGAATACGAACCTACTAGGAAACCAGACCCCGGACTACAGGGAGCAGTTAGTCGATAAGCGCGTTTTTGTATAAATTTTGCACCTTGCGCCTTTAGGATGAAGGTTCACTTTGTTGTTTACGTTTTTACGGCGCAGGGACACCAAAGCTCACGCTAGTCTGGGACCATACGATTTTCGAGGAATTTGAGGTTCTTGAGGCCAGGGAACCAATCTGCAGATAACAGTGGGCTCGGTGAACTGTTTTCAGTACCGTTGGAAACCAAACCCGGCTTAACTGTGAGCTAGATAAGAGCTTCATCGCTGCGTCATCTTACGGCCACAGATTTCGCAAAAGGCTTTTTACAAGAAAATAAAAATTTTCGGCTGAAACGAAAGCACTTTGTTGCGTACAGATGGAAACCCCGGTTCTACGTTTATCTGCAAACCTTCAAAGAAAAAAAAAGAAAGAAAGAAAAAATTACCTAGAGGCCATCAAAAAAATTTTAAAAAAAATGTATGATGCAGTAAACGCACAAAGCAGAAATGTTATTCTATTCAATCAATAATTTATTTCATATTTGGGATGACTTCTGAAGCGGAAGAAACACTGTATTTCGGGGGTTTGTTCACTTTGTTTTAAGAGGTTCGGATTTCTCAAAAAACTGTAGACCTCGGATCTGCATAACCCTTGTTATTCTTACGCCGCAGAACTCACACAAAAAAAGGAAACTGGAGAAATGCATTCTGTGGGAATGTAAATTCGGGGTTTCACTTTATTATAAATTTTGGTATTGTTGTCCATCTAACAGGGTCAGGGAAACAAACCGCGAATGGTGCAACACGTGGATCCTCAGCGAACAGTGGAAATCACGTATAGTGGAACAATGTATAGTGGTGCATTGTGTGGTGAAGACCACATAGAGTTGGACAATGTACAATGGTGCAACATATGATGAAGACCACATATAGTGGGACAACATGTAGAGAAGACCATATATAGTGAGGCAGCGTATAATGATCACTTATGGTGGTGAAACATATGGTTAAAACCACGTATAGTGGGACAACGTATAGATGTGAAACATATGGTGAAGATAACGTATAGTGGGACAGCGTATAATGGTGCGACGTATAGTAAAGACCACATGTAGTGAGACAACGTATAGTGAAGGCCATGTATAATGAAGAGCCGTATAATGGGACAGCCTATAGTTAAGGCCACGTATAGTGAGACGGCGTATAGTGAAGGCCATGTATAATGAAGAGCCGTATAATGGGACAGCCTATAGTTAAGGCCACGTATAGTGAGACGGCGTATAGTGAAGATCGAAAAAAAAACATCGCTTCAAGCTGAGGTCGGTCAGGGGTCGTCTTAGTTATCCATTTCGTAACACAGTGGAGCCTAGATAAATCGACAGGTCATGGGCAAGCGATTTATTAATGGGGGTGTCAAGCTATCGGCATAAAGTGAAATTTGAAGCAAAAGTAAGCTATAGTAATATTTAATTTACATCTCTAAAGAATAAAAATTTAACATTCTAAATGTTTTCTGCTATATATGTTCCCTACGAATATTTTTAAACAAATTTTGTATTGTTTTTTATATTTAATCATGATTAATTAATACTTATTACATGCAGTTGAACTTGTTACAATATTTTTAAATAACTTAAAAGATCCAGATTATTATGCTTTGTTCTGTTTTTTTACTGAATGTAAGTAACCTACAATACCATATATATATAATCATCATCCATTATCTATCCACTGCCAGATGAAGGTCTCTCCAAATGCTTTCCACACGTCTATCTTGAGCAATTCTCTTCCACGTCACCTCAATCTGTTTTCTTCTTTCATCTACCCATCTAGTTTGAGGACATTTTCTAGGTCTTCGGTGGTTTCTTGGAATCCAGCTGAGAATTTGCGTTGCCCATCGTTGATCAGACCTTCTTGCGATATGCCCAGCCCATTGCCATTTCAGTCTTTTTACTTTAACAATAATGTCCTCTACTCCAGTTTGCTCTCTCACCCAAGTGTTTCTTTTTCGATCTCTCCTAGTTATTCCAAGCATGCACCTCTCCATGCTCCTTTGGGTTGTCTGTAACTTCCGTATTGCTCCAACTGTTACACTCCATGTCTCTGATCCATAAGAGAGCACTGGCAATACACATTAGTTAAAGATTTTTCATTTTAGACACAAAGACAATTTCCCCTTCAGGATAAAACTGTTTCTTCCAAATGCACACCAGCCAAGTTTAATACGTCTGTTGTGTTTTTTCATAATATTGCCTTCCACTGAAATCAGTTGACCACGGTAAATATATGAATCGGCAATTTCTAGAACCATATTATCAACTTGTATTTTTGTTTTCTCTACAAAATTATTGAACATGAATTTAGTTTTTTGTAGGTGCAACTTGACTCCAACTTCTCTACTTTTAGTAAAGAGCTCCTGTATCATGTCTTGGAGTTCTGGTGGGTTTGTTAACAAAATAACAATGGTATCAGTAAACCGTAGATGATTTAAATGTTCACCTTTTATTTTTATTCCCTCTTTATTTTAATTTATCTGCTGAAAAATCATCTGTACAGCTAAAGTAAAAAGTTTAGGAGAAACGGTACCTTCCTGCCTCACACCTTTATTAACTTTAACAGTTTTAATGTCTTTATGTAACCGAAATTTTGCACTTGCATTTTTATACACACGTTTCACCATGTCAATGTACATATCCTCAATGTCTGTTGATCTTAAAGAGTTGATGACTGCTGATGTTTTAATAGAGTCAAAGGCCTTCTCATAGTCAATAAATGCCACACACAATGGAAGTTCATATTCATGTGTTCTTTCAATTAATTCTCTTAATACTTGAATATGGTCCACTGTACTGAATCCACTTCGAAATCCAGCTTGTTCTCTTGGTTGAGCTGCATCTAATTTTTTCTGCAGGCGATGTGTTAGCACTTTTGTGAAGATTTTATAAATAGCAGGTAACAAGCTAATTGGTCGGTAATTTTTCAAATCCTCTTTATCACCTTTTTTATGCAAAAGAATTACTGTTGCAGAATCCCATTGGTTTGGTATGTTACCGCTGTTAAGACATTTGGTAAAGAATTTTGCAAGTATGTCTTCTACATATTCTCCAGCTTCTTTTAGGATATCTAATGTAATACCATCATCACCAGGGGCTCTTCCTTTCTTCATACTTTTTATTGCAAATGAAACTTCTTCTTTTAAGATTTTAGGAGCTGTTCCTTCGACTATCTCAGAGTCTTCGTTTAATCCACTGTTACTTTCATATAGCTTTCTGTAGAATTCTTCAACTCTTCTAAGTATTTCTTCCCTATTTCTTGTTACGGTGCCATCCTCTCCTTTTAATGCAATGATGTGTTTCTTCCCAATAGACAAACTCCCTTTAACAACCCTAAGGCTCTTGTTATTTTCAATGGCTTTCCTTACTAGCTCACAGTTGAATTTTCTTATGTCTTCTTTCATGCTTTTGCGCAGAGTTTTACAAAGTTCTATGTACTCAATCCTGGAACTGGTATTTCGATTGTCCATCTTCATATCTCTTCGCCTTTTCATGAGCTGTTTCGTCTTCTCAGGTAATTTGCTATT
>QLNU02015003.1:135382840-135402579 GCA_006491805.2 Dysdera silvatica | reverse complement strand
TGTGGTCCACTGTTGATCTTTGAATTATTGCAGGAAAAATCTTGAAATTTTAGGAAATGGTCATAGATTTGAGAGAAAGAGTCAAACAGGCATATGTTTCTATTGTTGTTGCGAAAAGAAGAGAGGCATGCCGAACTAATATTTTAGGGAAAGTATAAAAATTTAGTTCGTTAAATTTAAAGTGTAGTATTAGACACTACGCAGTCCATATTGTTGATCTCAACATATGCTAACGGGGGAAACAGAAACACATTTCTGTTTCCCGCATCTCGTTTAGATGGATTCAGGGAACCACCACTATGGCGGAAAACTGGCTATATTTCCTGAGACTTACATTTCTATTGTTTTATAGTGCTCGCTGCTGCACACAGAAAATCACAAAGCTGTTGCCAAATAACAGATGTTAAAAGGAAAAGGGAAAACCTCCTCGAGCAATTTTATTTCGAATTTCTTTAATCTCTTTCCCGGACTTCTTATGCAGAATAAATTCCATCCGATAGGATTTATTTTTCCCATTTTTGTTTGCTCAGATCACAGACAAAACAACTTCACCTCTTCTCGGACCGGCATTCGATATCGTCGTTATTTCCAAAGGGAAATTGAAAGTAATTTTCTTTCGACTTATGTTTGATTTTTCATGGAAATAGTTTCTCGAAACTGAAAATTCTGGTTTCCGGGGAGCGGTTTTCCGAAATGCAATTTTCTTGTCTCTTTCATTATTGTCGCTACTTGTGATCGATTACATTCTTTTCGAAAGAAATGCCGCAGTGAAACTTTGAATAAACAGAAGAAATTAAGAAGAGGCTATGTCATATACACAACAACTAACATTGCAACTTAGTATTTTATATGCTTAGTAATTTCATATCTAGAGCTAATTTTAACCCTTAGTAATTTTATAGGTAATGCTTTTCCGCCTAGTAATTTCATAGTTAGTACTTTCACGTTTAGTAATTTCATAATCTTTGTGCGTACTTTTACACATAACGATTTCATACTTTCACACAATTAATATTCGTAAATTCAGTAATACTCTACGGTATAATAATTCAGTATGCTCATGTATGTAGTAATGTTATACTTAGTGCTCATGCATGTAGTAATACCATACTTAATGAGAGAAATATGAGCGATACACTGCGCAAAAATAATATTTAAAACAAATTACACACAAACGCAGTTTAATTTGAGCAGGAGAAACATTTTACAATTGTTTCGGTGGAAAATCAAGCGTCCACCATCGTCAGAAAATTCGTCCAAACTGATTTGTTGCCACTAAATCAAAAACGAAAAAGTGAAAAAGGCGAAACAGATAACATAACAAAAAGCCTGATTTGTGTCGCCATCTATTGTGCAGAATGCTAAGTAAAAGGAAAAGGAACAATTATTGTTGGAAGAAGAAATTATGTTGATTGAAAGAGAGGTTTGTAACAAGAGGGGAAAAAATTGTTCTCAGATGGATTCGTTGACTATTGTACAGGAATTACTGAAGATATGAAAGGCCTCGAAAAAATTGAGATCTGAGGGTGAACGGACTTTTTCAATTATTTTTGCATCGGCAAAACAGAAACGATGGCCATGTTTCCATGAGTGTTTTGCAATGGCCGATTTTTCAAAATCTTGTTTGTGAACGTACGATTGGTGCTCTTTGAGTCTGAAACGCAGGGCTCTACGTGTTTGGCCAACGTAGGACAATCCGCATTCACAATCTATTTTATAAATGCCAAAATTATTGTGGTCAGGAATCTGGTCTTTTAGTTGGGTAACACCAAGTTTGTTACCTGGCTTGAAAATAACTCGGAAATTAAATTTGCGGAGGATGGAGGAGATTCTAGATGAAAGATTTGGCACAAACGGAATGCAGATTGTTTCTTTGGTGGGAGCCGTTTCTTGGCACAAAGTGGATGTGAACTTGGGAACTCTGGATAGTTTCTTTACTGAAGATCGATCACCAGCGGATGATATCCCCGGTTTGAGGCGATGTTTTGCAAATGTGTAAGCTCTTTGGAGAGCGCTTGTTCAGAAGAAAACAATTTCAGAGCACGGGAGGTAAGCCAATGGAAAGTGCACATCTTTTGGGATTGTGGGTGTGCGGATTTGGCATGTGGTGGTAGGCAAATAGCACCCGGTTTGTGATGGATGCTGGTTTTCCAACCGGTCTCCGTTCGCGTAACCATCACACCCAAAAAGGCCAATTTCGAGTTTTTCTCCTCCTCGAAGGTGATCTAGATACAGGTGTCTACTGCGTTCAAAATTCCGACTGTCAGTGCAAGATTTACATTCGGATCAGTCAAGATCGCGAAAACATCGTCAACGTTTCTGATCCAGCAATCGAAGGAGAGAAGGTCCATAATCTTTGTTTCAACGTAGTGCATATATATATTCGCAAGTAAGGGAGAGAGGGGGTTTCCCATGGCAAGGCCATCCATCTGTTTAAAAAACTTATTTTGGTATGAAAAAACTGTATTATTAACACACAGATCGGTGAGATGTAAAAGTTCATGAAGTTCGAAATCTGAGTAATGGAACTCCCTCATACGGTTAGCCAAAGCGTCAAGAGCTCCCTTTAACGGTACAGAAGTGAATAAACTTTTCACGTCAAAAGAAATGATTTTTGAAGAAAAGGTGGTGCAGTTTTTAAGACGTGTGGTGAATTCAAACGAGTTTTTGACTGTAAAGAAATTATTTTCAAGTAGATGGGAAAAGAGTAGTAGATGGATCAGGTACGTTGACGATGTTTTCGCGATCTTGACTGATCCTAACACAAACCTTGAACTGGCAGCCGGAATTTTGAACTCGGTTGACAACTGTATCCAGTTCACCTTCGAGGAGAAGAAAAACTCAAAATTGGCCTTTTGGGATGTGATGGTTACGCGAACATAGACCGGTTGGAAAACCAGCGTCCATCACAAACCGGACGCTGTTTGCCTACCACCACATGTCAAATCCGCACACCCACAATCCCAAAAGATGTGTTCTTTCCATTGGCTTACCTCCCGGGCTCTGAAATTGTCTTCTTCCGAACAAGCGCTCTCTAAAGAACTTATACACCTACGCAACATCGCTTCAAACCGGGGATATCATCCGTCGGTGATCGACCTCGCAGTAAAGAAACTATCCAGAGTTCCCAAGTTCACATCCACTTTGTGCCAAGAAACGGCTCCCACCAAAGAAACAATCTGCATTCCGTTTGTGCTGAATCTTTCACCTAGAATCTCCTCCATCCTCCGTAAATTTAATTTCCGCGTTATTTTCAAGCCAGGTAACAAACTTGGTGTTATCCAACTAAAAGACCAGATTCCTGACCACAATAATTTTGGCATTTATAAAATAGATTGTGAATGCGGATTGTCCTACGTTGGCCAAACACGTAGAGCCCTGCGTTTCAGGCTCAAAGAGCACCAATCGTACGTTCACAAACAAGATTTTGAAAAATCGGCCATTGTAAAACACTCATGGAAACATGGCCATCGTTTCTGTTTCGCCGATGCAAAAATAATTGAAAAGTCCGTTCACCCTCAGATCTCAATTTTTTCGAGGCCTTTCATATCTTCAGTAATTCCGGTACAATAGTCAACGAGCCGGTTGAGAACGATTTTTCCCCCACTTGTTACAAACCTCTCTTTCAACCAACATAATTTCTTCTTCCAATAATAATTGTTCCCTTTCCGTTTACTTAGCATCCTGCACAATAGATGGCGACACAAATCAGGCTTTTTGTTATGTTACCTTTTTTCGCCTTTTTCACTTTTTTGGTTTTTGATTTAGTGGCAACAAATCAGTTTGGACGAATTTTCTGACGATGGTGTACGCTTGATTTTCCACCGAAACAATTGTAAAATGCTTCTCCTGCTCAAATTAAACTGCGTTTGTGTGTAATTTGTTTTAAATACTTTTAGGTGCGTTTCAAAGCACTTGACAAAATTTTTAGGCGTGTTTCAAGACACGTAAGTTGACGTGTGTGTGTAGAAACACTTTTAGGTGCGTTTCAAAACACTTGTTGCCATAATTTTAGTTGTGTTTCAAGACACTTAGGTTGACGTGTGTGTAGAAACACTTTTAGATGCGTTTCAAAGCACTTAAGTTGACAAAATTTTTAGGTGTGGTTCAAGAAACTTAGTTTGACGTGTGTGTAGAAACACTTTTAGGTGCGTTTCAAAGCACTTGTTGACATACAGGGTTTGTCCCAGAAGTTCCCGGAATGATTTTTTGTAGTTGGCAACGCTGGCTGACGGGGCGGAGAAGTTGGTGGGGGATCTGAGCTTGGAAACGAGACCGGTATCAGTCGCCTGCGGGCAGTTGTTGAGGCAGGGTCACGCTCCGCGCAGAGGTATCTACTGCACCCTCGTCGATCAAAAAATGGACCAGTTTTTGGAGCAGCGTTATGCAATCAAATTTTGTGTGAAACTGGGTAAAACAGGTTTTTCCTGACTTTTCCATTTTCTCCAAGTGGTTCTATGAAAAAGTCTAGTTTTGCCTTCTAACCCATAATTTAAAGGCTAAAGGATTTCAATAATTATACATCAAATTTTCTAATTAAAATAGGTACTTAAATCTGATGCACAAAATTGTGTAAAATTTTATATTTAAAATTACTTTCTTTTTCAACACATCAAATACAAATACCCACTCCCTCTATCTTTTTCTTTATCTGTAATCATCTTATATGAGAAGAGTGACCAGCAAAGGGAACTTTATTATTTTCTCAGGGAGGATAAAATAGAAATGAAGAAAAGAAGAAAGAGAGAGAGAGCGAGAGCGAATAGATTACAAGTAGATAACAATAGAAGAATAGATAACAAATAGGGGAAATATATAAAAAGTAGATGAGAGATAAATAAAAGAAATGGGTAAAAAGTAGATTAAAATAGACGAAATAGGTAGCAAGTAGAAGGAATAGATAGTTAAATATAATTTTTGCTTTAGCTCTTAAGCTTCTGCAATTATAACATTCATTCATTCATTCATTCATTAAGTCAATCAATGTACAAATCCGCTTTGGTGATGAAATTTTAATTTCCAGCAAAGTATTAAAACGCTTTATAACATTAATTAACTTTGCACATTTTATTTTGATGTCATCAATCTTCGAAAAGTCAAAATATGACAGTTTTAATTATTTTTTACCACAAGATACCAGATTAGAGATGACATAGTTAAATTTCTTATGTTTTTTCGCAACATTTTTAACCTTATTCTTTAAATAGGATAGGAACGCAGTTGTCGACGATGCTGAGCTATGGCCAGGCGGTGTCGTATACTACGAGATCAGTGTTAAATTTCGTAAGTTGTTGCACTTTATTTGGATTTAAGATAATTTTTTCTCTATTTAATGCATCGTAGAAAGTTTGCATTTGATAAAACAAATAATTTAATAGAATACTTGTCTGTTATGAATGTTATAAATGCTGTTACAACATTGTTACGGATGTCGTTACACCATTTCTATAAACGTCGACGCAACATTGTTACAAACGTCGTTACAACGTTGTTATAACGTATATCGACGTTGAAAGCAATTTTGCTGGGCTTAATCGGTAAAATTCTATACGTTACGTAACGTCGTTAGGCAAATCACAGAGCAATTTTAGAAGCCCATTATACAGTGGATCTCAAATGTTTGACACACTAAAATCTGACATTAAACACAAATATGAAAGGGGAAATATTCAAAATAAAAACTCAATGTAGGAGCAATGAAATATGATAACGAAATGTCATTGGCTACAACAGCATTTTTGATTTAAAAATCGTGTTTTTTGTAATTTTGCATTAGAAGTTACTGTCTCACAAGTTTCAGCACATTATGCAAATTATGACAAATTCCGGATTGGTCAGTTAAAATGCCGTTTTTCCTGAGTAATATAAAAGAAAATAATCAATCCTCCATCATTATTTAAAATACGAATTCGTGAAGGAGGAAGTTTTACAGGTTTTGAAGGTGAAATCGGAAGGTAAGCGCGTTCTCGAAATTTCTAAAATTTTAAACTGTTCAAAGCGGGACATACACCAAGTACTTGCCAGAAATAACCATTTCGAGAGTGAACTAAGATGCGGACGGCCACGTGTAAAGAGTGTACAGACGGATCGACAGAGGGGAAGACTGGTGTCGAAACGAAATATCTTAATCAGGCAAATTAAAAATAATCTCGATGTAAAGGTATCAAAGGACACAATTCATAGACTCATCAAGGAATTCCAGAATATTGTGTTAAAGAAAATGTCTTGCAAGCCGCGCCTAAAACCACACCACAAACAGGCTAGAACGGCACGGGAAGAAGTGTCTCTCTCCGTATTATTCAGCGACGAAAAAAAATGGAATCTGGATGGTCCTGATGGCTGGAGATGCTACTGGCATGACTTCGGGAAACAGCCACGTACATTCTCCAATAGGCAACAGACGGCAAGTCTTTGATGGTTTGGGGGACGATTACCTTTAACGGACAAACATCCCTGGTCTTTCTCCAAAGGAGACAAAATTCGAGCAAGTATCAGGCAACATTAAAGCAGCATCTGCTTCCATTTGGTGACCTCGTGTGGGTCCTGAATATACTTTTCAGCAGGATAATGCGTCTATCCACACCTCTCACACTGCAGAACAGTGGCTTTGCGTTCATGATGTTTAAGTTTTGGAGTGGCCAGCCACAAGTCCAGACTTGAACCCAATTGAGAATATTTGGCGTTTGCTAACCTATCAAGTTTATGGGCAGGCAAATCAGTATGACTCTACTGAAGAATAGCAAGTGGCCATTAAGAAAGCTTGGTACTCTATGCTACCGGCAATTGTATAGATTCAATGAAAATACGTTTATCTGACATCATCCGAAAGAAGGGAAATTCAATAGAGAAATAGCATGCTATTTAAGTACTATATAACAGGTTTTTCCTGATTGCGCATAAACGTATGAAACACTGTATAATTAGGGATTTTTATGATTTTTTATCAAAGTCATGATAATACCATTATTTATTCTTTTTGATTTGATTTATTTAAATGATTTAAAATAATCTGATATATACATAATGTTATTGTGTTTAATATTTTATTGTTATTTAATAAACGACATTTTCTCTTTGTGCTTAAATTTTTGAGACGCACTGTGCAGTTCAACCTGCCTAAAGTGACCATCTTAGGGATTGGACCGTAATGGTCACCATAGATAAGTGGTCAATATATAGGACAGACTTTTCTATAGGTATAACTAAGTCTCCACCAATCCTCTCTTATAAATAGTGATCATTTTATTCAGGTGGTCAGATTATCAAGGCGGCCATTTTACCAGGTTCCACTCTATGTTGTGTTCAATGACTGAATCTTATATTGGGTACTATATGGTGTTCTAGCCATAATCCAATTGATTACTATGTGGTATTTTAGCCATAATCCAATTGATTACTATGTGGTGTTCTAGCCATAATCCAATTGATTGCTATGTGGCGATGAAGCCCAATTGGTCATAATGCAGGGCTCCTATCAGTGTCTAACTTATTCGATGATATAGTCACTATCATCTAATTCAGCAGTTCTTTAACTTTCCTAGACCGCGGACCCCCTTCAGAGATCAGTCGCCCTCGCGTACCCCAAAAATTAACTCAAAGTTTAAAGCCTGGACTTTGCATCATACATATTTATTTCTAGTGTTTCAGCACTCATTTTCACCATTTAAGGAAGAAATTTTTCGTTCCTTCATAATTTTTTCTTATCATTGAAGAGTAAATGCTCTGGTCTTAGTATTTTTCCGAACCTTTGTAGAACACTAGGAGGATGTTGCGGAGCTCCAGGACCATAGTCTCGGACCATAGTTGGAGAACCGCCAATCTAATTGATCACCACGTATCATTCCAGTTACTATCCACGTAGTTATTTTACCACCAGGCGGCGTTTTTATCCAAGCTATATGAACACCGTGTGAAAATCCCAAATTTACTAAAAAAAAGTTAAAAAAAGCCAGTTACGTATTTTATCAAACCAGATATTTATTAATATCGGAAATATTATTTTTTAATTGGTAAGTAACCTGGCGTTGAAAGGTGACTGAAAAACGTAACGATTTTTTTATGGGTTAAGCTCAGTTAAAAGGTTTTCAATGTTTAAAGAAAAGTTTAAGAAATATAAAAACTGTTATAATGTTGATGTTATGTTTCAATTCTTTCAATATTTGCTTGTTTTTATTGAGAATGTATTAATTTAAATTTCATGTAAAATATTTTTAGGACATAATTCCGATTTTATATACGATGCTATAAATGAAATTCAGCATAAAACGTGCATTCGATTTCGGGAGAAAACCTACTCTACCCCTGATTACATTAGCATCGGAGTTGGATTTGGGTAACACACGATTATGTAATATAATATGCAGTATACGATTGTTACAAAATATTAATTGTGATAAATTTAATGCAATAAATATTTAAAAAAAAAAAGAAGGAAGACGACGGTTGAACAGCCGAGAACATGTCATCTGACAACATAGGCGTACGCAGAAGGTTCATAAGGGGGTTATAGGCTCAAGGGGTTAAGCAAAGCTACAACTCACATTCCTATGTTAAGTGTACAAAATTCCACGTAATGGGTACAATCCCAAACACCCCCTGCATACGCCAGTGTCCGACAAAGTGGATGGAATAAGATTGGTTTTTCTCTTGGCCATAATCAAGGGCTACCTATCTTAGATCATTTAGAGGTAGAGACGGAAATTTGGCCAAAGAAATACAACGTGGAATTCAGTATATATGGTTAAATTTGAGAAAGAGGAGTGGGGTGCTATGTGCTAAGAGAGTAAGCGGTAGAATGAAAGGAAAATCATATAAAACTGTGGTGAGACCTACAATGTTGTGCGGGGCCGAGACCTGACCAATTACAAGAGCACATGAAAGCAAAATGGAAGCTGCTGAGATAAGAATGCTAACGTGGATGAACGGTGGTACAAGACATTGGCAGATCCAGCGAGGGGTGGAAGGGGCAATCGCCTCCCCCGCGTTAGGGTTAAATAGGAAAAAAATGGAGACGATGAAGAATATTTTATGTGTTGTTTGGTTCGACTGTAATAAATAAAAGTCTTACACAGGCGTCCAAAGTCTCTAAGTCTTGGAGAAATGCGATCCAGACGTTTTTCCACGAATCTACAAGCTACTTGCCTTTCAAACTACGTTTTCAGTAAGTCTTGCTTCAGCAGAACGTAGTTTTTTATCCTCGAAGCGCCGTCAAACTTGGCTTCGAACGCGGATCTCAGAAGAGACTTTTAATACACACCCACAGAAATATTCATATTGATGTAAATAAAGTGATTGACAAATTTTCAAAGAAACATTGTAAATTATCGTTTTGGTTATTGTATATGTCTCCTTTACTAGGTTATCCTTCTGTCATACTTGACTATAAGCTACCCTAAACTATACAGTTTAAAAAAAAGTCCAACTTTATTAGTTCACTGACGTAAATTAAATATTTTGGTGAATATAAAGGAAGGCTAGTAATATAACAACATTTACCTAAACTATTTAACAGCCCAAAACTAAAAATTTCCCCGTGAAGGCTTCCGAAACCCTGCTCCCCCCCCATAACAACATCCTGGATCCGCCATTGCTACAAGAAGGAACAAAATCAGGAATAACCTAATCATAAGTACGGCATGGTCAAACTGGGATCCATGGGAAGAAAAATATATCTACCCCATATAAAAATACCCCGTATGTCCAAGCCATCTTATTATAGGTTAAGATGGCTTGGACATATGGAGCGGAGAAATGAGGAATATGTGGAAAAGGTAATGGATAGGCGGGTGGTAATGGGTAAGAGGAAGAGGGGAAGACCACGGCTGATATGGAAGGATAAAGTGGGAGAAGATCTGGATGAGTATGGATGTTGGATAGAGTAGAGAAGAAGCCCTGGATAAAAAATTGTGCAAAGGAAGAGAAAAAAAACATAACGCCGACCTAAATGAAGATGGGAAAATGGCGAAGGAGAAGAATCAAGCGTTACCTATGGTGTATAGAACTAGGATCGTGTACAGAAGTCTTTTTTTTTTTCTTTTTGAGAAAAAATAAGGGGATTGATAAAGATAAAATTCTCACTTACAATAAATTTTCTTTTAGAGTTAATAATATTTTTTAAAATAGGGATGGAAGGTCAATTTTCAAAAGCCCTGTCACCGACATTTCAAAGGAATATGTTTGATAGGAGAAAAATGTATTTATTCTTTATGTGGGTGAAGTGTGTACTGAGACTTTGATAATCGCATTGAATTAAGAAAACTCGTTCACAAACTGATAAATCAGTAATTCATTCAGTCACTACCTCATTCGGTCATTGGCTTAAAGAGTCACTGATTCAGTCAGAAAATGATTTTGAATCACTTTACGTTGAATCAGGGATTTTATACCACATGAAACAAGTAAATAATAAATTATGCGTTTTATTCTTTAGATGCTATTCCGCAGTTGGTCACCAAGGTGGAGAACAGGAAGTGTCATTGGCTGAAGGATGCTGGGACAAAGTATCCGCAATCCACGAGATATGCCACGCACTAGGTCTGTGGCACGAACATAGTCGATCAGATCGTGACGATTATTTAGAAATTCTTTGGGATAATATTAAACCCGGCTCCGAACACAATTTCTTGAAGCTAAAACCATGGGAGAATAACCTTTTGAATGAAAAGTTCGATTACGATTCGATTATGCTTTACGGAGAATATGCGTTTTCTAAGGACCGAAAAAAATTGATGACCATGAGACCAAGACAACCAGGGAAGGTCATCGGCCTCATAAACGACAAGCCTGGCCTGAGCCAAAGTGACGTCAACAGACTCAATAAACTCTACGAATGTTTCGGTAAATGATATGCAAAATTTTTTTGCAATACTAAGTTAAATTTTAGATTGAAATAACATCTAGGGTTTAATTACAATGCAGTATACCTTGGTCATAACACGCATGGATATAACAAAATTATGGTTATAACCAGGATTGTCTCCAAGGGGTACGCGCTGTACGCCGCGTACTCTCAAGAAATTTTGAAAAATACAGGGTACGCACCGCATACTCTCAAGGTCTCAAGAAAGTTTTTGTATTTGCTGGTTTTGGGGAAACTTTCAACAAAGTTCAGCTTTTTTCTTTTTTTTTCTAGTCATTTACAAACTTGAATGAAAACAAACGAGGAAGCCCCCTGAATCCACCAAGCCTCAAAATAATATGCTGCATACGACCAGGAGAGGAATAAAAAACTGATGAAAATAGCAACTGCCACCTTGGGCTTGGATAAACGACCAGTTAAATGCCAGTTAGTGCCGCGCGGTGACCAAGTCCAGTAAAATGTCAATTTCAATACTCTTTAATTAAGACAACACAGCATACTCTCAACAATTTTCTTCAGGACAGCCCTGGTTATAACAGACGAACGATTTTGGATAGTTTGGTTTAAATTTTTATGTAAAATACGTATGGAATATTGCGGATTTAACAATTCAACGGATATAGCGAATTTTTTTCCTCTCTATATAATTGCATTTTTACACTTATGTTCGAAGATTTTAATACTTTTGTGTACTTTAAAAGTAAGACATTTATTATGAAACATTTATAAAGTATACTTTAGATTTCAGTAGCATTTTTTCTCGCATTGAAAACTGAATGCATTTTTACTACAAGTGTGCAAAAACATTTATTGAAGAATCAATGAACGACTTTGCTCATCTATCATAAACAACCAGACTCGTTCAGTGATTGGGTCATTGAATGATTGGACACGTCGTTAATTCCTATTGCTATTCTGCTGTCCTGATTGATGAAGTTGAGGACTTTCATAATGGTCAAGATAGAATAAATAGTAAGAGTGTCAGGCACGTACCAACAGGGACAGGAGTGTTTTTCAGTGCCCAGCAGTCTCGAAAGTGGAGGGGTGAAGGATATATTTCTCCCCACCACTATCGAAGAATATTATTATTAAAATTTTAACTTCGAAAGTGACATAAAGCACGGTTTTTGATAAATAGTTATATCGAATAATGGTTTTACCGAAGGAAATTCAACTTTCCATTCATGCTCGCCATAACCGAGTTTAATTATATTAGTTTAGCAATGATGACAGTTCATTCTTATATTTCGGTTGCTTATTTTTAGGAAATGTGAGACCAGAGAGACCGGAGGTGCCAGATTTCACCTGTAATTTCGAAGAGGATCTATGTGAGCTGGAAAATCAAAATAATCAAGGAACCAACTGGACCAGAGCAGAGGGAGAGCTTGGTGGCCGTGTTGGTACTGAAATACTTCCCCCTATACTGAGCTGCAGAAACAGCAAGTGTTGTTCCATGCTGATGGTAGCATAGATGTGATACTTTCTTTAATGTTTTAGGACAATACGCAATCGTTAACGCTGCAGATGCTTCATTTCGAAGAGTGAGATTGGTGACACCCATGTTTCCTGCTTTCGGACGTAAGACAGGTTGTTTGTCTTTCGATGCTTACCTCAATGGCCCTGGAGCTTTATCACTAAACATCATGGTGCACGATGTCAGTACCTCCAAATTGCTCGACAAACATGAAGAAAAAAAAGATGCTTGGCAACCTTTTGCTTTCGAAGTTAATTTAGGGAAAAATTCTCAAGTAAAATTGGTTTCGTAGTTTATTTTGCACATTGTTTTTGATGTCTTGTTCCTGTTATTTGATTAAGATTTGAGCAAAATTAATTTTAAAAAATTGCTACGATGAAAATGCCACAGTTTTATATTTAACAAATCTTTCGTTTTGTGTAAATTTAAAGTTATTCTTCCTCTTATCCTTTTACTCTATACTAACCCTTGACCTTAGTTTTCTAGTTTTAAACAAGTTTCTTGTTTTTATACATTGACATCTAATTCTATTGTTGCTCTGGTTCATATGAGGTTGTAGGTAATTTCTAGAGTCTCCATGACGAAAGCGAAAAAAAAAAAGAAAGAAATTTAAAATTTACATTTATTTGCTGATAATTAGTTAATAAGTACGTCTTCCAGCCCCTCTTACTTCTCGCCCACCTCGAGCAAAAGCAACTTCCGCCGCCTTTTATATTTTGCTTGCGTTTTTACATGTTCCTTTTCTTATGTCATAACCTTCCAACACTGGCAGATCTAGTGGGGAGGACCGGGGGGGCCACAGCTCCTGTAAACAAGATTGGCTTACACTGGATAAGATGATATTTTGATAGAGTATTCATATGTAATCGATATCTTAGTGGTTAACTAGGTTCATAGCTTCTATCAGAAAGATAAATCCTTACTCCACTATTGTTCTATCATAAGCACAATTTATAACCGTATAAAAAATTCATAACTGACATGAATGAAATGATGTAAGTTTCGTTGAAAATTTGTATGAACTTTTTGTAATATATAAATAATTTACACCTTATAAACATAGAAAGAGTTTTTAGTTATATTTTATAACTTCATGAAACGATACACTTTAAATTCGGAATTTTAAATAAATCTAGGAAGTTGAAATTGTATATTTAAAAGCATGAAAAAATTGAATTATACCTCATGTTTTTTTTATGTTTGCCTAATTTTAGAATTTTTTGGTTTGATACTTTTTTTACAGATTAATCGAAGTAATTTCTTAACTAAAAATTTATTAATACTTTGTTTATACTAATTTTTTAATTTATGCCGATTAATATTTCTTTTTTCGTTCCAGTTTTCATTGGACGCCCACGCAAGAAAAAGTAGGGGCGATGGAATCATAGCTTTAGACAACATACGTTTTACGCTTAAACCATGCAATTAAAAGTCCGAGAAACTTCATTTTTTTGTCTTTGTAAAACAAATTAATGATATGTTTTTAATAAATATGCTCATACCTGACTTTTTCTATTTATTTATTAGTTAAATTTATTACATACAAAAGCGTTCGATTTTAATATTCAGGTAATTCAGGAAAACAATGTTTCCTCGCAACATGTATATAGTGGGAAGTGGGTTATAATAACAATAAATACCTTTTTGTCACAGTTGATACATTTCAACACGTTTAATATGCCTTTATACAAAATTACGCATTTTGATACTTTATATTTAATTCTAATTAGAGTCCTTAAATTGTGTTCAGCTGGCATTTCTTTTTGGGGATGGGGAAGGAGTTAGTGGAAGTCAATTTATTTCACCGAATTTAATAGTTTGAGAGCCAGGCAAGATTTCGTATTGAAACGAGATGAATATGGTTTTATACAGAACAATTTTGATTGACTGAAATTCGCTTAACCGAAATGGTCTTTTGCACTTTTTTTTTAAGTAAACATTTGTTCAATGTTTCCAGCAAAAATGCTCGGATTTAAGATACTTACTAAAAACCAAAAAACCAAAAAATAAAATAAGTGCTCAGATTTGTTTTTTAGTGTATTTTGACTTTAAGATGTTTGCTATAGATTTTAGATGTCGGTCATATTAAGTATATGCAAAGAAATGCACATCCTTTGTTATACTATAACGAGTATATATACGAATATATCGGACTATTTTCGATGTTATTATCTTAATTGACATGTACCCAAGTTTTATGACGTTTATCACTATAAATATAGCAATTTAGTAATCAATTTTTTTTGCATAAATGCTAGTTTCTTTGCATTTTTACACTGAATATTAAATTTTCGAATTATCCAACATTTGTTTAATCGAAATCGCGTTTGTCCCCCCCATCCCCTATTTCAGATATTCATGGTTCTACTGTACATGCTACTTTTATGAGCTTAGGAAATGTGTGTGTGGGGAGGGGAGGGGAGGAGATCGAGGAGCAGTGCAGTCTTAATGGGTGGGCTAACCGGGCCCGGGATCAGAGTCCTGACCTAAAGAGGGGTCCCAAATTGACAAAGTTTGTTTACCATATATACAGTAGAACTGCCATATATCGAACTTCCGTATATTTAAAATCTATCTCTATAGATAATTTGTTTTCACATAACGAAAAAAATCCTTAATAGGGATTTTTTTTCAAGACAAATCGGGATTTTTTACCCATAATAAAGATGTTGAGGAAAAATTAAACAGATGTATCAAAAGAAAAAGAGAAAAGTGGGAGCACAAATTATAAATGGTGTCCTTAAATTTGATGCTCACCAACCAGAGGGTAGCAATTCATGGGCTATGGGGACTCAAGCGGTTTTAAAAAAGATAAAGTGATTCATTCAGTGCTAAGGCGAACAATAACACTTTAGTATCCAATGGTGGGGGGGAGGGGAATTGAGTCCCACTGTTTCCTACGCTGCTCCTACCCCAAACTTCGCTGTCGACTATTATATATATATAAAAAAAAAAGTGGTTCACCATGAGAACTTTTTAAGGTGTTACTCGACAAAAAACGTTTCGAAACATCGTGGGTCGTCAATCATGAAAATATTCCTGGTGATATAGTTCACCGACTTGAATATAACTGCAAACATATTTATGAAAAACTATCATCCAAATACATTGTGTGGTAAGGTATTAAAAAATTTATCATACAAATATAAATGAAAACAAATGCTAATGGCATTTCCAAGGTTTGTTCTCTCTCGTTGATTCTTGTTCTTAATGATCTATACGAGTATAGCTTGCATTTAAATTTGAAACTATTTTCAGCATCTAGGTCCAATTATTAAAGAATTTTCGAATATCGTGTTATTTAAATAAAGACACAAAAACAACGTTTTAGAAGCGTATTTATTTATGTACGCTTATATTATGAAGCCCGTATATTAATATACTAAAGCGTTGTTTTTGTGTCTTAACTATACATATGTTTCGATAGATATTTCCCGCATCATCGTGTTATTTAGAACCTTATATAACTGCATATATAGTTTTAAAATTTTCTCTCCTCTCCTATGCTATATACCATATATATAATTTGTAATAATAAGTTTCTCATCGCGGTTTCAAAGACTTCTTACTGCGTGTTACAGTAGAATCCGTTTATAACGAGGCATGAAGGGACCGGAACTTTTACTAGTTATATTCAGGTCCTCATTAAAACCGGATTACCATTAAAATAAGATTAAAAAAAAAAAAAAGAATAATGGAAACAAATATGTGTAAATATATTATACACATAAATATACACACATATTTGTGTATATTATATATTTATCGGAATTTGAAGTATTTTTTTTATCATTACTAGAAATTTTTTCTTAAGACCTCTAAGATATCAATAAAAGACTAAAATTACTAAACCCCTTAAAATACGAGTTTATTGAGCAACTTTTAGAGGGACGCAAATTAGAGGGTCCCCAATTAGAGAGCCTAAAATTAAAGGACCGCCGATTAGATGGTCGCCGTTTAGAGGGTCTCAAATTAGAGGGCTGGCAATACGAGGGCCGTCGATTAGAAGGCCTGCAATTGGAGGACCGCGAATTAATGTTAATTGAAACCCGCTAAATTTAAATATCGACCTTAGGTGATTTTCTTTCACTTGCTTGTTTTTTGTTTATTTTTTTATTATAAAATATTAGGTTAATGCAATTTCGTTTTTTCTCAAACATTTCAAATTCCTTAACTGCTTAGGCTACATTTTGAGGCGTTACGTAGACTTTTGTGACTGTATTTTATGCCCCATTAAATCAAATTCTGTGTCTCAGCTTTTTCAATTCTGAAAACGTTTATTGTTAATACAAATAAAGGTATTTTTGCAAAATCCTTTTGCAAAATGCACATATATATATATATATATATATATATATATATATATATATTGTAATATGTGCATTTTTTTCATGATGTAACATTCCAATAATGCAGTTTGTAACACATAGTGTGGAAACTTACTCCATAGACACTTTGTAACGTGATAGGTAGGGTTCGAATCAAATCCCTCTACAGTTCTGTCATTTGTGAACATATCGTGGTTTAGAGATTATGGTAAGCTGTTTGTTCCATCTCAGATTAAATTTTAGCTTTCAGATGTGAAACTAGCTAGCAAAAAGAAAAAAATGTGTAACATAGCTTCAAAGGAAATTATTTTTCCTGTGCACTTGATCCTAAGCATATGAGAATTCTCAAGTTTATTTATTCATGCATTTTTTGCATAAAGCGCTGCGTTACTATAAATTTAAAAATTTGTTGGCACACTTTCATGACCCATTGAAATAATAATTGTCCACATACTGACTGGTAGGAAAGTCTGGAAGTATCAAGGCAATTTTTTAGGGAGCTACCTCACAAAAGAGATTTGAGGCCTTCTAATTGGCGGCCCTCTAATTGGGGTCCCTCTAATTCTAGACCACCTGGTGGTCCTCTAATTAGCCACCCTCCAACTAGCGACCCTCTAATTTGTGGCTCTCTAAACGGCGACCCTCTAATCGGTGGTCATCTAATCGGCGATCCTCTAATTCGCGGCCCCCTAATTGCGAGCCCTCTAAGCGGTGACCCTCTGATCGCCGGCCTTCTACTTGGTCGCCCTCTAGTTGGCGGCTCTCTAATTTGCGGCCCTTTAATTCGAGATCATCTGGCGGCCTTCTAACTGTCAGCTCTCTAATCGGCGGTTTTAATTTGAGGCCCTCTTATTGGTGACCCTTTAAATAGCAACCTTCTTTATTTGTGGCCCTCTGGACGGTAGCCCTATAACTGGTAGCCCTCTAGTCGGCGGCCCTCTAATTCGAGATCATCTGGCGGCCTTTTAATCGGCGACCCTCTAATCGGCCGCTCTCTGATGGCCTTCTAATCTGCGATCCTCTACATCGAGACCATCTGGCGGCATTTTAATTGGTGGCGCTTTAATCGCGTGACCTTCTCATTCGCAACTCCCACCCTCTAATTCGCAACCCTCTAATTCTCAAGTAACTCGGTAGATTTGTAACGTTAACAATAGTCATCATCATTGCATTTACGGAAGACCTTTACCTTGTCCTTTTTATTGCGTACAGAGAGACAGACAGACAGAAAGCCCAAAAGCAATAGCGGGTTCAATATCTATTGAAACCCGCTAAAAATTATCTAGGGATTAATGTGTAAAATATTGTATTAGGAAGTTGTTTAAATATAATGAAATAAATTCGGGGAAAAGAACGTATTTTGTTTGATAATTACAGATTTTAAATAGTTTTCTAAGAAATTGCTTAAAAAATCGATGCCCTATTAAAATTCTGGAAAGCAATCATAATGTAAAAAAATGTACAAGTGGAAAAAAAAATTGTTTTAGAATGCTAATATTTCCGCTTCCCATTTACCTGTTGCTGGCGCTATTCCCTTAGTACCAGTTATGTCATAGGGCTGCGTCAAAATGGACCAATACCAGCAAACCGGCGGATTGCGCTACCTTATGTCACACATATCTTGATTCCGGAACACAACAAATGATAGTACAATAGGAATTTTCAGCAATTTTTTTTATATTTTTATTCGATTCAGTGAGTCAAAAAATGGATAAATTTAAAATATTTCTAATATTCGTGCAGTATTTAACTTTTAAATTTTTTTAAAGTTTGACGTATAAAAGAAGGGACGCGAAAACGACCTCAACCTCTCAAAGGCAGCTGTGACGTCATACACGCGACTAACGAGAACGGGAAACAAGATTTGAATTTCCATAACACTTTTAGCATTAGGACCGATTTAAGCAATCTGATTGGCTAACGATGACATCACTTATAGGTTTGCTACGCAATTTTGGCCGCCAATGTAACAGGCACCAAAAGATCAACCACTTCAGAGTTCGTAATCGTCCTTTACGTAAATCAGATTTTAATCGCGGGAGAATTTTAGCACAACGATCTTCAATAATACGTCAAATTTATTTTTAATATTACCATGAGTTGATTTTTTTCTTTAATTTAAATTTAAAACGTAATAAGTGGTTAGAAATCGTTAAAACAAAACAAAATTTTTGAAATATTGTGCTGCTAGCTTATATTTTTATAGAAAAATCATCTTTTGCCTCAATTTTTAAGTAGATGGTCTCTGAAATTTTAAAAAAAAAAAAAGATCATATCGAGTGCGTCGAGCAGTAACCCCGTATTCAAAAATAAAGTTTTCGCATCTCCCTTGATTCCTGGAATTGCTTTCCTTGATTGAAATTGAAAATTACTATTTTTATAATAGAGTAAAACCTCCCTCAGGCGACCATCGTCGGTTCCGTGAAAAAGAGGTCGCTCAGAGAGGTGGTCTCTGAATGGAGCTAAATTTAGCATTGGGTCTATGGAGGAGAAAGGAAATCCATTTTCAGAATTGATGGTTGTTAAGAGAGATGGTCGCAGAATAGAGGTGATCGTTACGAAAGATTTTTCTGTATATAATTGAAAATTATTTCCGAGTTGTTTTGTATTTATGGAAAATGCATATTCGGCAATTTTCACGATGACCGCAATTCCCCAAACACCATGAAAAACAAAAACACAAATGGGTTGCGATTTTCATGTAAAAACCCGGGTATTTGCCAACCCTGTTTGCCCTGCATCCAAGTTAAGTCTATATGAATCCATTATTTAATAACTCATTAAATGATTTGAATAGCTGGAAAATACATTACTTTTAAAAACGTTTGCTCAACTACATTTCTTATATTGGAGCACCTGCAGGAAGCTTCAGGTTTTGACAATGACATCACTTTCTTTTGTAATTATTAATGGTTCTTTTGGCTTACATATAACTAATTTCGCCAAAAAAACGTCAATTCTTTTTGACGTGAATTGTTTCGATCTGGGAGTGAGTGAGTGAGTGATTTGTGCAAGAAGGGTAATGGGAAGGGTGACCGCCGAAGGTGGCAGCGCTGTAATCCCAGGTTTCGATCTGGGA
>QLNU02015003.1:135304870-135374336 GCA_006491805.2 Dysdera silvatica | reverse complement strand
AAGCATAGGCTTAATGGGAGGGGTTACAGAGCTATAACACATATATAATATTCCTATGTTAAATATACAAAATTTCATTGCAATGGGAGGTGGGGGGTTACAATCCCTGGCTATGCTTATGCAGATAAGAACATTGTATATCTGTAAAATGTCTTTTGTTCGTCATCCCCCACTTTGCTATTTGCATTGTATTACAACCCTCTTTCCTTTTTCTGCTAAGAAAATTTTCTTCCTACTAACGATTTTCCGCTTTATGAAGGCTTTTCTCTTTGACGGGACTAAATAGTGCTTTCCGTTTCCGCGTTAGACAGTTTCCGTAGCTAATGTTAACTACCATTGACTTTTGAAGGGACCGCAAAAAAATTCCGTGTTGAGCAAGTTTCCACTTTATGCAGGTTCCGCCTAAGACAGTTTTCACTGTATATTATATTAGTTATATATTATAGATATAAAGTTAACAACCGTTAGTAGAATATTGCAATGTAGCCATGTTGAAATATAAAAGCATTGGGACCAGTTGGTATGAAATTCCTTATAAAAATAATTGCAACTAAAAATAGTTGCGGCGACCCCCCTTGAAGGTTGTGACCTCCAGATTGGGAACCACTGACATGGAACAGATGACAACTTACCTGATTTAATGAAATGAGACAGTCAGAGAAAAAAAAAAGTTCGGTCAACCCTAGAAAACTCGGCCAAAGTTTTACGTTTTGCTCTGAATAACTGTTTGTGAAAACACAAAGCTATTTTCTCCAAAATTGAAGCTTAATTTAAAGTTTCATTTTTGATCGTTCAAGGAGGTTTTTTTTATCTGGGGGGACGGGGGGGACTATATTTTAGGTCACTGGAGTCTTGTCTACATGCAAAATTAAATCACTTGTTCTGCGCCTGTTTGACTATGCGTGTACTTTGGTCTGTTTTTGATCATTTCTTCGTGGTGTGGCATTTTCTCTGTGTATATCAACCATGGTTTCCATTAATTAAATGCGATAGTTACTGTTAAATAACACAGAGAAATTATAATAATAATAAAAGACATAGAATTTATTTCTTATCAAAACTACACGTAATTGAATTGTTTATGTAATTCATTTTTTTAAAATATTGATTATCTTTATGACACTGATCGTTCTTCCACTGCAAAGAAAAACTTCGATAACACTGTTATACTGTGGGTGATATTCTAGTCGTTATGTTCCTGTCCTTTAAGTCTACTAATCTGGGTTCGACTCTTAGTAAGCTTACGGGTGTAACTGGAGAAATGGAGAGGGCCTAGCCCCCCCCCCCTCCTCCCTCCAAAAAAAAATGAAAATTGCAAATGAATGCTATAGGCTATGTAGAACATCGGTGTAGAGCAGGGTTGTCCAACCTTTTTCCGGCTTGCGGGTCACTTACAGTTTTTTCATAGATTTTGCAGACTAGCGGTTTTGCATAAAAAAAAACTTACTGAAAGCCTCCCTTTAGAATTTCTTCCAGTTATTTGCTTGTTCACTTACAATGTGGAAAGTTTTCACCCATGCTGCCCCTGCAGTTTTTCCTTTTAAAATTATATGCACTGTCTCACCATGTTTGGTGCAGAATGACCCTTGATGTCCTTGCACCATAAAAATACCATCAACCAACCAACAAGTTTTTTCTGAAAAAAAAAAAAAAATGTAAAATTTTTGTTTTGGAATTCTTTTTATTCCAAACAGTTATTAGCCTGGCCAGACTGTGGCCCGTATGATGGACAACCCTAGTGTAGGGGCTATATATATTTCACTTCTAGAAGTTGACACCTATGTCATTGTAGTCTGGGGGTTGCCTTCCTGGGCCAAAAGAGGTTTGGATTGCTCGGAAAACTGTTTGAACAACATGACCCTTGTTCTTGCACCATAAAACTTGCAAATAAACAAGTGTTTGGACTAAGAAAAGATCTGAAGGCTTTTTTTTTAAATAAAAGATCTGTCTCTTTGTAATTTTTATTTTACTGCAGTATGATACCTCATTAACTGCTTTTAAGGAATATGAAGAAATGGCATTAAAAAATCACCAAAATTGAATGTGCATAATTATATGAAGCATTTACCGGTACCACAAAATACCGTCATTAAACAATAGAATGACCTAATTAGAATGTATCGGAGATAGACCGTTAGTACATTTTAAAATGAATTTTGCAGTTATAGACAGTGATGATGTTTCTTAATGGTGGTATGTGTGTTTGTATTTTTAGAAAGAGCAACAAGGCTTGGACGATGCAGAATCAGACTTGCTATTAGCCACTGATCAGCCAACTGTATCATATCCTTTTTCAGTTTTCTTTACCGTTTTTAACAACTAGTGGAAATGAATCGCAACGTTCAAAGTTACAATTGTTGTAATTTGTTTTTTCTCTGCAAATTTACATTCATTAAACATTTGGATCGGAGAAAATGCTGCTGACCCCGTTTGGTTTCAAACTGACCAGTGGTGCCGTAAAGGTTCAACTCAGGGGTGATTATGTTCCAGGATTTCCATAAATTCCGAAAATTTCAACTTGCCTCTTCCGGGATTTCTTTTTAAAAATTACAAAATTTTCGTTGTGTTTCTTATAATTTTTTATATTCCTTTGGAAAGCAGTATCTTTACCAAAAATACTACGTTACTTGTTTAGGCAATTGTCTTGTACGTTCAGGGAACATGATTTGGACTTACAATCACCCCTGGTTCAACTAACCAGTTGCTGCTATTGCCACTACTGGAGTTGAGTTTTGTGGGCTGATTTACTATTAGGTATTATTCTATTTGTGGCAATTCACATATAGCCTGGTGATGTCAACTGGCGCTGGGGAGACTCGAGCGGAATAGTGTTAAGGCATAATTCTAAAACTAGATCAACAAGCAAACAGTAAAGAATTGCGGCAAGTATGTAATGCTGAAGGACTAGTACCATGTGTGGCTTATGTATCAACCTGCTCGGACGTGGGGGTAGCATCATCGATGCATCAAGCCACCGAGGATAATTGTTAATGATGCCTATGCTATGTTTTAAGTAGAGAAAAGAAAATGTGCCACACACATTCAGGCTTGAGTCGAACCAGCGATCTCTGGGTTGCCATCCCATTGCCTTGACTGCTGAGTATCTTTGTCTTTTCTCTACCTAAAACAAAAATTCTAATATGAATCCTATAAGCTAGTGCTTCTTTGCCTTTATGAGACTGCAGCCTGGTAAATTCTCTTTTTTAAGGCTAGGGCTTGGTCCCAAGAAATTTTCTGTAAGATTATTTTACGCCTTCACAGGGATAACACAATTGCCAAATATTGGTCAACACACAAAGCCACCGGGGCGAGATTTTTGTGAGTTTTTCGTGGGGGATTTTTTATTACTAATAAATTTGACACCCACGTATTAACACGGGGACCCTGGTTCGAATCCGGGATGAGGACAACGTCTCTTTTTCTCCAAAGCAAAAATAGCTCTAATTTGAAATACTAATATGTGGGTGTCAAATTTATTTGTAATAAAAAATCCTCCACGAAAAACTCAAAAAAAACTCGTCCCGGTGGCTTTGTGTGTTGAATAATATTTGGAAATTGTGTTATCCATGTAAAGGGTAATAATATCTTACAAATTAATATATGGAGAAAACAGCATTTGTTCTTGTTCTCATTTGTCTAGTAGATCAAGACACCACAGGCTCAATGCGGGGACCCTGGTTCGAATCCGTGATGAGGATGGCGTCTCTTTTTCTCCTAAACAAAAATAGCTCTAGTTTGAGCTACTAATATGTGGGTGTCAAATTTATTTGTAATAAGAAATTTTCTTGTAAACATCTTTTTCCTTTTTTAAAGTTCTTAGATTAAATTACCACAAGGAACAATAATTAATCATGGTGTAATCATAAAGAGTATCAATGCACTCCTATTAATTTTTGCTGATATACTTTGCTGATACACTTTGCTGATATACTTTCTTGCTGATTGGTCTCTGGCATTCGCAACTGACGTTATTTCATTTAGCTTCAAGGACAGATTATGTGCTGCATATTATTGTAATTGGCTTACAGATGCTTTTGATGTCTGGTCATAATGAGCAGTATACTTATTATAATTGGACATATCATCATCATCATCATCATATTCAACCATTATCTATCCACTGCTGGATGAAGGTCTCTCCAAATGCTTTCCACACAAGTCTATCCTGGGCCATTCGTTTCCACGTCACCCCAACCTGTTTTCTTATTTCATCCACCCATCTAGTTTGAGGACGTTTTCTAGGTCTTCGGTGGTCTCTTGGAATCCAGTTCAGAATTTCTGTTGTCCATCGTTGATCAGTTCTTCTTGCAATATGCCCAGCCCATCGCCATTTCAGCCCTTTTACTTTAACAATGATGTCCTCAACATATATATATAATGAGCGGTATACTTTTTCTCAAATGCTAAAAGGTTTCGATGTCTGAAAATTCTTGATCATCCATGAATGCTTACATAGCGTATGTTCAGTTGAAAAGGTCACATACCCTGTATATCTGTTTATAGGAGTTGAGTAGAAATTTGAAACAAAAACAAAACATAAATTTTTATTTCCTTGCGGGGGGACCAAAATTTATATCAAAGGATTTTTTATTCCACCCTCTGACCTCTAGGCCCCCAACTTTGAATTTTCAAATGGCACCCTCTATCTTATGACATATCATTTTAAACAACATAAAAAATAAAGTATTTCAGTGAAAAAAAAAGTAAATTGGTTCATGCATTTGAGAGAAAGAGCTAAAAATAAAATCGTACTTTTGTGTTATTTGCACTGATATCGCTATAGAAATTGTGAAAGAGTATCATTGCGCATGACCAATACGCAAAAGAAACCTGATTTTCTGCGTAGATGGCGTGAAAATCAGTTCATTCAATCAAAAGATGGTCAAAGTGAGTATCTCTAGTAATATTTGAAAGGGTCAAAATGCCGATTATATTTGTAGTTCTTTCTCCCGAATGCATGAAACAATTTAATGTATATATATGTATATTTTTTTTTTGCAGAAATGTTTTATTTTTGTGCCTCTTAAAATCATTTATATTACAAGATAGGGGATGCCATTTGAAAATTTGAAGTTAGTGGTGGTCGGGAGGGTCGAAGGGTCGGGGTTGAATAAAAAGGTTTTTTGATATTGATTTTGGGCTTGACTTTTTTTTTCCAAATTTCTACTCAACTCCTATCAAAAGACATACTGTGTGTTACTGAACACACCTTATTTAAAAATACACTGTTTGGTTACTAGCATATGCTACATAGATGTTATTTATATATTCTGGGTTTGGGCTTTTTGGCATATTCGCGACTATTGTTCTCCTCAAAATGTTTGCAGGATAAAATATTTATTCATGAAAAATCTTTGAAAAACTAAAATGACAAATTCCTGGAGAATCTCTTGCAGTCCCAGTATCATTGACACCAGGGCCCGGCAGTCGGGGAACACTACTATAAACAATGTGGAATACTAAAAGTTAATTCGTATTGAGTAATCTCTCCACACATTGTTTCTCCACTTTGCAACCCTTCTCATGTCATAGTGCTGCTACATAAAAATGATTCAGTGGACCTGAAAGTGTATTGTACGATGTTTTGTTAATATCTCTTGCACAAGTTTATCGTTTGAGGAAGGCCCTGCAGTGGGTATTGTAGCGACACATTTGACTGGCTTGTGGTTATTTCGTTTTCAGCTACGAACTGTGCTACTCCCCCACCCCCCCATTTTATCGACTAATTGCTCACTGTAGTCTGGAGGTTGATTTCCTGTACCTTAAGAGGTTCGGATTTCTCTGAAAATTATAGGCCTTTGATGACCAAGCATGACCTTTACTGACTTCGCTCCATAAAACTTGTAAACAAAACAAATAAACGCCATTTTCTCATATTGTCTCTTTGGTTTTTTTTGATATACCACACTACATTATTACACATTAGGTAATTACCCTGTTTAACCAGTTCGATATTGTTGCCTTACAGTACCTTTTGCCAATTAATTTCAGCAGTATCAACCTCGATTGGCACAGAATGACCATTGCTGTCCTTGCACTATAAAACTACAACCAACCAATGCAGCAGTATCAATGTTTTATGCTGTATTTTTTTACATTGATTTTTTTTAAATGTTCTTTGATTTGTAATATAATTTGTTCTCAAATATCTAAATTTCAGTATCCTAAAGCCTTATTTTTTTCATTTAGTTTTGCATTTTTCTGCTGCAAAGGATTTATTATATTTATGGGGCTAGCACGATATACTGTTACCAATTGCTCGTTGAAATGCGTTATCGCCAACTTCCTCAATTCCTATAACCTGTGAAGCAACGCAAATGTTCCAATCACCAGTGATTGGAACCTCTTACCTGGTTAGAACAGGAACGTGTTATTCAGAAGTAACAGTTTAGGACACCACTAACTAGTACTAGATTTACTGTGTAACTACCAGACAAACTTGATTTTGAATTTCAGTATTCCATTGTTATTTTCAATGTTCAGTTTTCAAACTGTAGTATTCCGGAAAGCTTTATAAGGTATCAGAAAAGGTAATTGTTTCGGTGTTAAATTGGATAAAAAATGTATTTTCATGTTTATAAAAGTTCGTCAATCTTTGCTGTAGGAAGAAATTAAGATTTAAAGTGTGCCCTGTGTGTGGGCACTGCTTTTGGTGCCCTCTCCCCCCATATGCCACTAAAAATCTCAGAAATTCTAGGGAATCGCCTTCTGGTAATTCCCTGCTGAAAGAAACAGAATTCTACCCTTCCCCTGAAATGAGATGGAAAAACCATGTGGAGAAAGTGTGGGGACCATATATGATCCTCATGTGCATTATTATTAGATACAATAAAGATATTTTTGACTAAATTTAATTTTTTTGACATATTTTGTTTTCATTGTTCAGTGGCTCTCTTACTGAATATTTTAGAATATCAAATTAAGGGAGGAAAGAAGAGGGGGGGGGAGTTCGCCTTTTTTTACAAATTTGGTGTCCTGAGTACTTATCCAACCTGCCCATTCATAAATTCGCTTGTGTAAGTGGTACCCTGGCCTCAGAACCATTCACAGAAAATTGCACGTTGCCACTGATATTATTCTAAAGTGCGTCTTCCTTAACATAATTTACATTTCGACTTGGAGAAGTTTTTGTTAGTCTTAAGATAGATGAGGCGGAAGAGATGATCGCAGAGCAGAAGAAGATGCTGGATAAGGAAATCGCCATTTTGCGTGAAAAACACGATGCGGTGAAAAACGTCATGTCGGATCTTAAAGTTCAACTGTATGCCAAGTTTGGCAACAATATCAATCTGGAAGCTGATGATAGCTGATTTCTTCAATCTTCTGTACATTGGTTTTTTGTGTTTCATAAATAAACAATATAGCTCATGAGTTTGAGTGTTTTATTACTTTCTCTTAATTGCTGACAAATTACTTAATTAGCAATTTTAATAAACTTTATCTCATCAAACCATGAATTAAAATGTGGTATTCTAGCTACAGGAACGATCGTAGAAGAGAAGTCGTTCTCAGTGGACTCCACATTTGCCATACATCCTTTTTTCTTTAATATCTGTTTAGGGGCAAAGACGCCCTGACAATCATTAAACTTTTTGCAGGTTTTGCGTATTTGTCAAAATTATAATAATTATTCATTATTATATATAATTATTCATTATTTTTCAAACGAAATGAATTTAACCTTTGTGGCATTTGATGTAATTCTTTTAATCATATTTTTAATTTTAGTATTTTAACTATAGAATATTAAAATTTAATCATGAAACAATTTTTAAATTTTTGACTGATGTGCCGTTTTTTTTTCAATCTCATCTGATTTTATTGCATCGTTTTGTTTTAATGTACTTTAGTGCGATTTTTACCATCGTATTGTTTGTTTTTATTTTAAAAATATATGCGGCGGTGTCACCTTTTTTAAATTTCTGTTTGTTTCTATTCAAACCTTCAAAAAGGCTATGAAGAGAGTGGTAACAGAGAGAACAAATAAAAATCTTTTGAACTCCACTTGATTCCCGCCCCCTCACAAACATAAAGCCCGTGAGCAGAAACAAGCCAAAGCATAAAGAAATGTAGTCTTTGCATATCGAATTTTGTCTTTTTATTTTTTAAATTTTCAATGAAATTACCATTTCTGAAGACGTTATTACTTCACCATGATGGTGCAGTGATAACGCAAGGGTGTCTACTCATCTGGAAGAAAAGTCAGGGAAGTTTTTTCTGACTGGAAAAATCAGGGAAATTGGAAATACAAAGGCCAAAGTCAGGGAAATTTTAAAGTCATTGTTATAATAAATAACTTATTAAAATAATTTTCCTGAACTGTGCTTTTCATACCACATTACCTACTGAAAAATTTGAAAAACTTGTACTTTTGACTAAACTTCTTCCAAAAGTTACCATTTTGCACCAAAACTAATATAATTTATATAAAATTATTAAGCCTATATATTTTTCAGGAGAAAATGTTTGCCAAATATATAACTAAAACTTGAAAAACAAAAAGTGTTTTTAGCTAAATTATTTAATCTGTAAGGAATTTTTATCATACCAATCTCCTTTGACTTATAGTCATACACATTTTAAATGAAATAGAAGATGAAGCATCAGCTTTGCGATTATATAGTTAAACTCTTTTATAATGAACTTGAAAAGGGCCAAATGGAAATGTTGCTGTAAATATTTAATTAGTGCAAGTTTTTAGTGTAAAGAAATACACTTTTTAATACAGCTTTTGAATTTGTAAATTCACTATAATTGAGTTATAAATGGCTTTGGGCTTTGCATTAATCGATTTTATGGCCTTGAAACTTATTGTGATTGCGCAAATTTTAGTGCATTGTGTGTTGTTTACTGTAATTAGCGACAGGAAATCGATCTGGAAACCTGGAAAAGTCAGGGAAGTTTGAAATAGAATTTGAGTAGACACCCTGTAACGCGTTCATATGGTGTGGCGTTAATTCAAGTTGGATTCCAAGCAGTGAAAAAAAAAAGATTAACTGCTCAGTGTAGTCCGGGGTTGCTTCCCTAGGTTCGCATTATTCTGGAAAATGTAGATCCACCACATACAATGGGGTCGTTGTAATCCATTCGTCTGTCGTGCTATTAATGACTGTCGTGTCCATAATCGTGTGTCGTGCCAATAATCGTTCGTTGTGCCATTAATGACTGCCGTGTCCATAATCGTCTGTCGTGCCATCATTCGACTCCCAGTGGTAGCGTAGAACGGAGGCCGTTTTTCTGCCCACCGTAGAAAAGCGGGACTGGGTTCCCTAGGCAACAAGTTCGATTTCTCGGAAAATTGTAGGTCCCGGCATAGTGTGATCTTTGATGACCTTGCGCCATATAAACGCAGCTATTTGCACACTACAATGAAATTTTTATATAATTATATGCCCTATGTGGAGGGATTTGCATTTTTCTTGTGGTAAACGCCATTCAATCTGTAGGCCGTGACGTAGACACTATGCAATCGAGCTAGTAGCCAGCACATGACTGGTCCGAAAGCCTGTTTTACCGCCCCAAATTTACTTCATTTTTTTATAACCCCATTTTGCCGCTTCTAAATAACTGCCGATTAGGGCGAATATCCGGCCCCTCTCCCCTTGGCGTCAGCCCTAACCCAATACTGATATGCCATCGTACAAATGACATCCGACCTATAGATTTTTAATTTACATGTTCATTGTAGGTGATATCATGGAAGGCAACAGAAGCTCCATTGACTGCGGAGACCAGCTTTACCTAGTGTGCGGAGAGTGCTCCACACGGTGCCCGGTATAACATTCAATTTCTGGTTTGACTACGACGCATCAGCCGTGATTTTGTTGTACACTTCCGGTTTCATAACAACGTTTATCATTGGAAAATTAATAATCTATTTTCTTCTTCTTGCAGGGTCTGTTTCAAGTCTAAACGTATGTTTTGTTCCTCGAGTGATTTGAACAATTCTTAGCGATACACCCACCCATTTGACCTTATTTTATTAAAAATTACACACTTGTAAATCACTAAACTTTAACAAAGCAGTGAATAGGATCACGTGACACGATGGCATCAAAATGCCTGACGCGCCAGCTTTCTTTTTAGGTACCTTAGGCTGAGCTAAGGCTCTTAAAAAAGGGAGCTGGAGCAACCGCCATTTTGATGCCTGAGTTATGGTTGCAAATTGCATTTATTGGCGACATTTTAAAAGTTGCGCCAATGTTTACAATAGTCGGATAATCGCGGATTTTTGATTATTTTTATGCCAAAATAGCGATCATTGCGCCAATGCGTAAAACCTTTATCGCCAAGGTAAATGACACAGGTACTATACAACAAAATGGCGGCTGATGCTTGGGCCTGTAATTCTAAGGGTTCTAGGCTGAGCGAATGCTTTACCGTTACGTTACGCTAGGATAAAAATCCGAATCACTAAAGGCAGGGGTTTTCAACCCGCGGGCCGCATGCGGCCCTCCGGCTTACGAAAAAATACAAATTGTTTCACACCTTGCTTCCTCTGAGTCTGAAATCTACAGATTTTATTCTGTTGTCATTTTCATATTTCGTAATAAATATCTTAAAACACTATAGAACTAAACATGAGGTTATGGAATGTTACAGGGAAAATTACGAAATACGTTCTTATAACACTTCATTTTTTTTTCTTATGCTGAAAGCCTATTTCCGAATGGAGACTTCTACACATGAACGAAAACATTCTGTCGCCACAAGTGCAATTTCTTGTAAATGTTATATGTAATTTTATTTTGTCTTTTCTATTTAGTTCTCGTGGTTTGGTGTCATTTTTCTCTTGGGAAGTTACCGTTCTATCCATAAGTGTTTCCTAGTTTGGCATCGGCGCAGGAGCTTTAGCTTTGCTCTCTTTACTAACCAAACTCCTCATATAATAACGGATTGCTAACTACCATGTCATGTCATCATTCTATCCTCGGAACCAAAAAGTGCTGAAAAAATGCACTTCATCGCATTGAGTAATCCATTTCGCATTTTGGGTGTGGCAAACTGACAGCGACATAAAAGATACAGTTATAATGCGCGTTCCGGAAATATTTTTCTAACTCCATCAGGATTGTCGTGCATATGTGTAACTGTCCTGAATGGATTATTAAAATTCAAGGAATAATCAGTAGTACACGAAAGGGAAACTCAAGCCGCCCCCCCCCGCGCCGTTGGATATGAAGCTGCTAAAGTGTTTTACTTAACAACGCTGAATCACATTTATTTTAGCTGCCCCCCCCCTCCCCAATGTTTTAATTGTTAAGCTCTGAGACTAATCATTGCAAAAGTTGTTTATCATACATGCTTTACCATAAGACGGTGGTTGAAAGCTCTTATTTTGTTTGAAGTAAATGCGGTAGACTCGGGCTTTTACGAATCTACAATTAACGTAACATTGCGTTGATCAGTGGTGAAGGAAAGGAAGGGTCTCCTGGGGGTGGGGGGAATCACCCCTCCCCGCATTGGAAAACATATTACATTGTTTTCATTAACACCGAATAATTTGATCTTTCGTAAAGCTGTTTGAGCCTCATGGACACCCATATGAGTACTTCTAGGGTTGGGGGTGGGGGGGTGACCTGATAAATTTATTATCTCCTCCTGAAGGCTGTCAAACATTTTAGTGAATGTACAAGATACTAAAATGCTGCAACAATAATTGATACTGCTTGATAATTAATAATAAGTTGAAAATTGCCTTATTTTAAAATGTGATTGACACAAATGTGACTTCATAAAACAGTCTTTTGCTTTTGACAAGGGTAGAAAGTATAATGCCTGACACGGGAACACATTTTTTTTTTTTTTAAATTTTAACTTTCCAGCTAATATATGCAATCTGGTTCCGTGAAATAAAGCGATACACATAGAGAAAGGGAAATGATGCTCTAGAGCAGCCATCTCAAGAATTAGCCTTGAAAAGCGGTATTTTGCTTTCAACACAGGGTAGCAAGTACGATTCCCGACATGGGAACGCACTTTTCCTTTTCTTTCTTTCTTTTTTTTTTAGATTTCAATTTTCCGCCTTTTAACTGCAGTTCGTTTCTGTGAAATGAAACGATGCACACATATTGAAAGAATAAAAACGTACAAGAGCAGCCATTTCAATAAATAGCGTGGGCAGAACACTTTTACTTTCAACAAGAGTATTAAGTACGATTCTTGGCATGGGGAATGCAATTTTACTTTTTTTTATCAGATTTCAAATTTCCGGATTATAAATGTAGTCTGGTTTTGTTAAATGAAGTGATGCGCATATTGAAAGGGAAAAAACGTTCAGCAGTAGGCATTTCGAGTCACAGCAGATATTTTTAACAGATCGAATTTTTACTTTTCTAAATTTACATTTCCTGCCTAATAAATTCTGTCTGATTCTGTGAAATGAAGCGATATATACATAGAAAGAGAAAAAGTTCAATAGTAGGCATTTCGATTAATAGCGTCGTTAAAGCAGTCTTTTGTTTTCAACACAGAATATTAAGTACTATTTCCGACATGAGAAGCATTTTTTTCCTTTACTCATATACACATACACAAATTGAAAAGACGTCCAAGAGCAGACATTTCTAGAAGCAGGGTCGGTAAAACATAATCTTATTTTCATCACTGGATAGCAAATGGGATTCCCGACAACTGAATGCAATTTTTATTTATTTTATTATGTTTTTTATGTTCATTTTTTTTTTTCATATTTCAATTTTTCGCCTAATAATTGCATTCCGGTTGTGTGAAATGGAGCGATACGCAGAGACTCCAAATATGTTTTCTTGGGTCCCCGGGGTTCAGTCTTATTTCTGAGGCTCTCACCAACATGACAGTAACGATGGGGTCGAAACCAAATCCCTCCTCCACGTATCCTAATCTCTATAAATGAGTAGCTCCCAGTCATTATAGTTCTGTAGACTGGACCAGTCTAATAAAAATAATACGACTTTTTTAGCTTTTGAGAGACCTCCAAAGTGAGGGTACTAGGCTTGTGGCCAGTCGGTTCCTGCTTTAAAATGGCGCTAGATACATATTTGGAAAGGGATGAGACGATCAAGTGCAGGCATCTGAAGAAATAGCGTTTGTAAAACCGTCTTTTGCTTTCAACACAGAGTAACAAGCAAGGCTTCAGATGTAGGAATGAATTTTCTATATAATAATAATAATACTAATAATATTATCTATATAATATATGAACATTGGTTCTGTCTTCGAGTTGGGCTGGATGCGTCTTCTCCCCGTGACAAAACTTCTGCGACTCTTAATGCTATTCCTACCAAAAAAAAAAAATGCTTACCGATTAACTGCTTACAGAAGTCAGGGGTGGTTTCCTAGGCCATCCCAGATAACAAAGATCGCCCTTGGGACGTCCTGAGGACGTTCCAGAGATCCTCGGGACGTCTTTAGGACCACCTTTGCTGTCTGGGACAAGAGATTCGGATTCCTCGAAAAACTGTAGGTTTTGGCGTAGCAAAATCTTTGCTCCTCCTTGTGACGTAAAACTCATAACAAACACATGAAACATAATCTAACAAGTACTTCTTTGTGTTTTAATACTACAATGCTGTCTTCGTCACAACTTCACAACAATATATCTGTACTTTTTTATACGTGTATTAGTAAAAAAGTAATAAGAGTTATTTCAACAGTCAAATAGATTTACTGTTTGGTTAAAATCAAACAAGAATAAGTCTTAACAATTAATTGATTTTTATCGCTAAGGATTCAACGTTTTAAACCATTTATGATCTTGCTAATCAATGGTTGAAATAACTGATTGCAACATGGAGAAAGACGTAGAATTCTTTCTATACAGTTTGTATTATTTTATTTATTTTGTTTTCTTTGTGCATTTATTTACAATATTTATATATTGTATTTATTTTATATATTTATACTATGTTTATTATTATTATTTTTATTTTATATATTTATTTGTTAAATTTGTGTTTTATGTTTGTTTTATGTTTTATTTGATGTATTTATTTAATAAGCTAAATAAATGAACAAAGAAGATGAAATAAATAAAATAATCATTCTAATTTTCTTTATTTGTTGCGATATTTTTGATTGAGACGCCTAGCTCTTTGTTATCGAAAGTCAGAGGCGTATCCATTCAAAACTTATGAGAGATCTTAAGCAGATTTAAGGAAGCTTATGTGATTTCACGTTAAAAAGAAACATGTGCTTTAATGTCTACTTTGGGGGAGGGGGGCTTGTGCCCCCGATCCCTTTTCTTACGCCAATGTCCTAAGCGTCCACGTATTGCGAATATCGTTACGCCCTGTGAATATAGATGGTGGCATTGGAAATTGCAGACTTCTGTAAAGTCGCTTGTAAGACATGCAGGCGCTGGCAATAGTGGTGGAGTCATAAGATAATGGAGGACACCAGGGTGTCCATTCAAGAAACCACATATACTCGACGATGACTGAAGTAGGATGAGTTGGCATCGCCATGAAATAAGCGTTTTTCGAGGATTTGTGAGATCGTACACATAGGATTATAAACGATATTGAGAAGAAGGCACTTCGAAACCAAATGGAAACTTCAGGTCTTGCCAACGAGCTTGCAAAACCATGACAAATCAAAAGTATATCAGTAAGCAAAGAAGAAAGCCAGTAAAGATTAAGGCTTACCACAAAAACGCCCCATCGATCTTTAATCCGTTTCCCATGACCAAAATCAAAGGTAGATTAGCAAGGATCGGGGTTAGTACACTAATATGCCAAATGTAAGAACTAGTTCAGTAATGGAAAACCGGACAATTAGCCTAATGTGTACATATGAAGCAAACTATTGGAAGGAGGAGGAAGAAGTAAAAGAGCTGGATTTGGACTAGTAACACAAAGAAAACTAAAGAAATCAATTTTTATGTATTTGGAAAGCTGACCGAATTATTCGGATAAAGATGAAAATATGTAATTTAAACGTTCTGAAGCATATGCTGTAGAGAATATGTAACGAAGGAAAGAAATGCAGTTATGCGACGATTTAGGTGATTCAATATGCATTTTACCAAACTAGGAGATTTCATGATTGAAGCATTGGCAAAAAAATTTGGGATGCGAGGAATACTATGCGGTATATAAGATTCGACAAAATAACAGAAAGTGGTGAAAGCATACTGGAATAGGCAAAAGCGAAGAAAATGTGTTAAGAATACACTTTACCTCAAAAGAAAAAACTTTTGAAAACGTATAATAGCAGAGAACACAGCAATAAAATTGACTCCATTGTCTTAAAGAAAACAAACTATATATGCGTTGTGATTTCGGTAAAGATCTCGAAGTAATTCATGGTATAGAAACGTTTGAATATCACCTGTTCCTAGTATGTGTGAGAGGAGGTTATGAGGAAGAATGTAAGGGGGAGCAAAATACGACAATAAGATTCATATTTATATGAATAGCCCTTGAAAGCTAGGAAAGCAAATCTCACAACCAAAATTAGCACAAGCACTAATTGAAATCGAGATTGTTTGCAGAAAGATAACAGTAAACGAAAAAACAGTAAACGAAAGAACAGTAAACGAAATGCGGAAGGGGTTCACAGATATTTTTTTCTCAGAAGTGATGTAGAATTAGGAAGGTCAGAAGGCGGAAAGAAAATTGGGCTACGAAGTTCGATAAGAATATCCGGTATATAGCAGGGCAGAATAAAAGGATTTGGGGATTGATAAAGAATAGAAATTATAGATTCCAAGAAAAAATGAAGCTAAACATCTTTTTTTTTAAGAATACAATTGGATGCAGAGAAATAAATGAAAAAATTTATATATGTATATTGTGATACTAAAACTGTTGTCTTTGAAAGGCTTTGTTCATTTTGCTCTATAAAGGTTTTATATGTATGATATAACTTAATAATCATGAACTTATTTTATAAAACTTATTTCACATTTCATGCTTATATTATAAATATAAATTGCAGGTGTACTGCAACTTACCAATGCTCTTTCTTTAAAACAGCAGTTTTATATAAATCGTTATCTTCTAACGTGGTTATAATTTCTTTGCATTGTCATTTATATTTACAAATTTGATAAAAGGAATATTTTACTACAATGAAATTACTGATCCGAAAGAATCGAAATTCATTCTTTTTAAAATATGAACGAAAATATTTTTTGAAATTGAATGTTGATTTCGCTATCCATATTTCTGAACAGGTATGATTATTATTTTAATCTTTTGATAGTAATTATGACAAATGTTGCAATTACTATCATATTGCAATAATTACGACATAAGGTTAATAGTTTCGTGATGTCACTTGCTAGACACAATTTTTCTAGAACTCATATGACTATATATTACGGTTACATTGGGTAAACGTTGTAATGTCAAGTCAATTTCTCCGTGGTCTTGCAATTTCAATTGTGAAGTGTGTACACTACGCCCAACGAATTCTCAACCCAAATAACGTGGACAAGATCAAAAAAGAAAACCCAACAATTTGGATTTTAAGAACTTCGAAAAAATTAATAACAAAATAAAAGTAAAACTCAAAATTTATGGGTTTTGGAAAAAGCAATTGAAAGGAATTAATAACGTAAGTTTTCTCCCTATGGAAATCGTCGGAATGGAATAGACAGAAACCTCATTTCTGTCATGCAATAAACGAGAGGGAGAAGGTATTCTAAGATGTAGAAAAACTGAGCAAGAAAAATTAAGAAAAAAAAAAACCCGAAAAGAAATATACAGGAAGAAAATGACGCCAGTTCATCAAATTCGGTTTTGGAAAGATGATTAAAATCTTATTAGGAAAAGGGTAAATTAAAGGGTAAAAGCGTGACGAGAAATCATTGAATCAGTGTAGAATATGTTCATTTGAAATTAATGTTTTAGCAAACAAAAGAACGAACAAAATGTATATTATATAACTAAAAAGATAAGATGATATAACTAAAAAGAAAGATATATAACTAAAAAGATAAGATGATATAACTAAAAGATAAGATGATATAACTAAAAAGATAGATGATATAACTAAAAAGATAAAGATGATATAACTAAAAAGATAAAAGATAAGATGATATAACTAAAAGATAAGATGATATAACTAAAAAGATAAGATGATACAATTAAAAAGATAAGATGATATAACTAAAAAGATAAGATGATATAACTAAAAGATAAGATGATATAACTAAAAGATAAGATGATATAACTAAAAAGATAGATGATATAACTAAAAGATAAGATGAACTAAAGGCGCATGTAAAAAAAAAAATTGAACATCTTTTGTACAATAGGCGCAACTTCGATTGTCATTTTTCTTGCAAGAAATTATAAGGCCATTCTGATCCAAGACCTGTAGCTTTCACAGGAGCCCGAATCTTATAGTCGCCTAGAATAACGGTTCCCAACATTTTTTCTCTCCCGTACGAGAGGCGAGTTCCGGCTCATTTTTCGTGACCTGAGTCTTTTGAGCCTGAGCCTGAATCAAATGACGGTTCCCAACATTTTTTCTCTCCCATACGAGAGGCGAGTTCCGGCTCATTTTTCGTGACCTGAGCCCGAAATACTTTGTGGGGATTTGAGCCTGAACCATAAGTTTCAAATGTAACTTTAACCCCTTAACATGTGATTTAAATTAAAAAAATGCTAAACTACATTATTTAAGTTCCTTCGAATTTTCATATACACGCAGATTTTTACAATCCTCGAAAACAAATCACATAATTGTATTTCTTGGAAAATTTCGATATAAAAAAATGAGTTTTCAAGTTTAGTTGTATCCATCTATCCTGAGCCTGGGGCTCGTATCATCTCTATCCCGTGCACCTTGATTAGGATTTTCATTTATGAGCATTCCCTCTTCTCATAAACCCACTACCCATCCATCCTTCCATGCAAAATTTTGTTTCTTAGTAATGATCGTAGGTTAGTTAAATAACCAAACGACTCAAATTAATGACATTTATAGGTTTTTATAATTTATTTCAAATTTTTATAATAGCAGCCTAACATAAAATAAATAAAAAAGCAGCATTAAAATAATTTCTAGCCGCATTAATTTATGATGAAAGTTTGTAATATTTATTCACATCGATATGCAAGTCTTCAATCGTATTTCTCAATAATTTCAATGTCATCTTTGAGCCATGTTCAATGGATCTGATTTTTTTTAAATAGTGAGAGGGTATTAGACTTTCACATAAGTGTCTCTTTGTAAAGCAAAACTCTATGACTTTGATTTTATGTTTTCATTTTAACCCCTTATTTTTTGTGTTCTTCGCCATTGCCAAGATTATGTTTACGTACCTGTAATCGGTCCATTGCGTACTTCAAGTTGGGAATCACTAACCTTAAGAATCTATCTCAGAACTGTAGATTTACAGGAAAAAGTAGACAAAATGAGTTCAAGCTGGAATCAAATATGGATTATTTGCATTTATTAAAAAAATATTGAAAAAATTGGAAAGAAAATGAAACTAATGGGCATAATCGCTTTGGCAAAAGCGACCATCAGTGTCAAAAGCGATCACAAGCATCATGAAGGGACCATAATGTGTCAAAAGCGATCACAAGCATCATGAAGCGACCATAATCAAAAGCGATCACAAGGGACCATAATGTGTCAAAAGCGATCACAAGGATTATGAAGAGACCATAATGTGTCAAAAGCGATCACAAGGATTATGAAGAGACCATAAGGATCAAAAGTGATCACAAGCATCATGAAGCGACCATAAGGACCAAAAGTGATCACAAGCTTCAAAATTCTGATGTAAAATTTTATCGATTTTCTTCATTACACAAATCGTCGTCATTACTAATGTCGTCGCCTTTATCATAATATTTAAGAGTTGTCAAACAATCGCTGTGTGGTCTTTAATACGTATTTGATATGGGCAGGGGCCCCCAACTATGAGAGTCCGAGTCCTGTCGGTGCCCCAAAAAACATTGGGGGGCGGGGCAAACTCTATAAAATGATGATCAATAAATAACGGCAAAAACACAGCTGAGGTGATAGACATAACATGTAAAATATATCATTATTTTCCATGTTTTTCCTGTTACTTTCAAGATGAATTTTATTTGGGAAGATAAATTTATTTAGGAAGGTGAATTTTATTTAGGAAAATGAATTTTATTTAGGAAGATGAACGTTATTTAGGAAGATGTATGTTATTTAGGAAGATGAATTTCACTTAGGAAGATGAACTATTTAAAAGTTTGAACCTTTAAAACAACAGAAGAAAATAGTGTTTAGAAAAGATGGAACAGCGTTTAATGTCAAGAATTTGCAGCCAACAATCAAACACCCATCATCAGTTATGGTTTGGGGTTGTTTTACCAATAATGCAACGGGAAATCTGGTATTCATTGATGGCCTCATGAACTCCCACAAGTATAAGGAGATTTTGGAATCAAATTTAACTCTATCCAAGGTGAAGTTGGGATTGAAAAGGGGTTGGTCTTTCCAACAAGACAACGAACCTAAACATAAATCTCGTATTTTAGCTGCTTATTTTGCCTCCAGGAAGATAAAGGTGCACGAACGGCTATCTCAGTCATCTGATTTGAATCCCATTGAGCGTCTTTGGGGGATTTTAGACAACCGTGTGCCATTATCATGTCGCACAAACATTCCTGCATTCAAGACTGCATTGCAGAAATCTTGGAGCAGCATCCCACCAAATGTTATGGCTAACTTGGTCCACAGCATGCCTCAATTGCTCCGTGAAGTCATTCGGGCCAAGGGAGGTCCTACCAAGTACTAGATCTTTACTTTTTTTGATGTTTTATTTATTTGTAAACTTAATTTTGCTCTTCAAATTCTGGAGGGGGTTCAAATGTTGTTTAAATACATAAAACCAATTTGTGTTACAAGTCTGTAAGTTTCAAGAAATAAAGACATGATTTGTACTTATTCCATTAAATTTGAAAAATTCTACTGTTAATAGGTTTTTGTTATATGGGTTAGAAACGTCAACGTTCCAGTGTAAACATACTTTCGCCACCCCCCCCCACTGTATATAAAATAAATGTAAATATATGAAATTTTAATTTAAATGTATAAATATATAGATGTGTGAACCTTTCATTTTAAGCTTAGCGTTGTTAAGTCCTAGCTTTACCTTTTCTATGAAATCGCTGAATACTGTTTAAGTGTTTTCAGATTCTGTATCTTAGCTAGAAATTCTTGTATCCTGTTTTGAAGGAAGGGTGTGTTTGCAAAACATAATCACTAAGGCTTAAGGATTTTCATGCATAAAATTTAGCCCAAATAATAATCCAATGTGCTCAAAATTATTACAAAATGTGGACGAAGGTGAAATCTAATCTACTGGTGGGGTAAAGGCCATTTTCTAACTCACCTTTTTAATTTTACTTTTTTTCCCAAAGAAAATCGAAATATCGGGGCAATGGACCTCCCTTGTTTATATCTGCCAGTTCCCGTGGCTTGGGCTGACTCTTGGTCTTGACTTGGAAAATAGTACGCATATTGAGAAATATCACCACACAAATATGCAGACGCCTAAAATTATTTTTTTCTAACTTTAATATTATCTAATTATATCATTTACAATGGAAACATATTCTGTAGCATTTTTCCCATTTTTATTTAAAATTTAAAAAAAGAAAAGGAAGGCCCTTTTTTTTTTAAAAAAAAAGAAACATACAATTAATCTAATTGGTTGAAGAATTACAAGCGGATTAGAAAAGTACAAATTTTTTTGAAAATTTCATGAAAATTTTGCAAAAATATCACAAAATGTGCAGAAATATTCAAAATATGATAATATGCGCACAAAGGGGAAATATGCAGAAATATGCAAATGCATAGAAATTCGGGCCTTCACAATTACCAACTAAGCACAGACGATTTAAATACTGCCTAATGTATATATTATTGCTAATAATTAGAGGTGTCATTAATAATAATTAGTATATTTTTGATATGCATCTTCGAACGTGTAAATAGACGTGTTTATATATATATATATATATATCATCATCATCATATTCAACCATTATCTATCCACTGCTGGATGAAGGTCTCTCCAAATGCTTTCCACACAAGTCTATCCTGAGCAATTCGCTTCCACGTCACCCCAACCTGTTTTCTTATTTCATCCACCCATCTAGTTTGAGGACGTTTTCTAGGTCTTCGGTGGTCTCTTGGAATCCAGTTCAGAATTTCTGTTGTCCATCGTTGATCAGTTCTTCTTGCAATATGCCCAGCCCATCGCCATTTCAGCCCTTTTACTTTAACAATGATGTCCTCTACTCTAGTTTGCTCTCTCACCCAAGTGTTTCTTTTTCGATCTCTCCTAGTTATTCCAAGCATGCACCTCTCCATGCTCCTTTGCGTTGTCTGTAACTTTCGTATTGCTCCAACTGTTAGACTCCATGTCTCTGATCCATAAGAGAGGACTGGCAATACACACTGGTTGAAGACCTTTCTTTTTAGACACAAAGGCAATTTCCCCTTCAGGATAAAACTGTTTCTTCCAAATGCACTCCAGCCAAGTTTAATACGTCTGTTGAGTTCTTTCATAATGTTGCCATCCATTGAAATCAGCTGGCCAAGGTAAATATATGAATCAGCAATTTCTAGCTCAATGTTGTCAACTTGTATTTTTGTTTCCTCTACGAAATTATTGAACATGATCTTAGTTTTTTGTAGGTTCATCTTGAGTCCAACTTCTTTACTTCTAGTTGAGAGCTCCTGTACCATGTCTTGGAGTTCTAATGGGTTCGTTGAAAAAATAACAATGTCATCAGCAAACCGCAAATGATTTAAATATTCACCATTTATTTTTATTCCCTTGTTATTCCAATTTATCTGCTGAAAAATCATCTGTAAAGCTGAAGTAAAAAGTTTTGGAGAAATGGTATCTCCCTGCCTCACCCCTTTGCCAAGTTTGATAGTTTTGGTATCTTTATGTAACCGAAATTTTGCACTTGCATTTTTATACACACGTTTCACCATGTCAATGTACACATCCTCAATGTCTGTTGATCTTAAAGAGTTGATGACTGCTGATGTTTTAATATTTTTTATATATGTTTTATACATATATATATAATTTTATTGTCATTTTCATGGATGATAACAATTTGAATGTTATTACTTCATGAAATTGTATTTAAAAAATTAAAGAAAATTTAATTTCTAAAATTCGGCTTCAGAAAATGGGAAGGAATTTTAATGCATTTTTTTTGCTTACAAGTTGAATCAAGTGCTTTTTTTTGTTTGCCTTCTTAAGCGAATACTAAACGTTTGAATCTTTTTCTATGTTTCGCAAGACATCTATTTGTATTGTTTGTTTGGATTTTTTATGGCGCAAGAGCATCTGGGTTATACTGCGCCAATCTATTTGTATTGAAGATTGCCTCAAGTGTTTTTAAAATACATTAAGCACATTAAAGAATGATTTTCTAAAACGAAGATTCGCATATTAATTGCTATTAATTATTCATCTTTTTTTTTACAAAACAAAAAAAAATCTCACAAAAAATCTCGCCCAGGAGGCTTTTCTGTGTTGACCATTATTTAGCAATTGTGTTATCCCTGTGAAGGGTAATAATATCTTACATCCTCATATACGGAGAAAAATGCGTTTGTTCTTGTCCTCATTCATCTAGTAGGTCAAGACACCAAGGGCTCAATGCGTTGACCCTGGTTCGAGTCCAGGATGAGGACGGCGCCTCTTTTCTTCCAAAAATAAAAAAAAGCTACAGTTTGAGCTATGTATACGTGAGTGGCAAATATTATTGTATAATCAATTATTTTCTCATAATCACAATTCAAATGGCGTTCGATCTTCACTGCGCTGGATTTTGCAAAAAAAGCGAGCTCCAGACACCCGTATTTTTTTTTGCCTATGTTATAATCCGGCCCTGGATACACGCACACACCATTCTCTCAGTAGAGCAATTAATATGTTTTGTGCTTTTATCAAATTCGGTGTCTATTAAGCGGGAGTTCGTGTGATTTCAGTAAAAGTTGATAAGAATATTGTTTACATGGTGCTATGGAAAATGCATCACGTCCAGTCCTTTGGCTTATAAGCTGTGAGCTTTTGAGCACAACGGCCATCAATGATTCAAGATAATATGAATGGCGAAAGTGGCTGAGACGAAACAGAATGAATCTTGATTAATAAAATCTCCGGGCAGGCTAATTTTGAATTGACGACGGCCGTAAAGCATAGGCGGGAAAAGCTAGAGCGGGTGAGCGTCTGTCTGGCCGCAGCGCCACCTAGTAAGATCGAGAGGAAATAGCGAGTCGATAAGAGATCACCCCCACAAATATCCTTCTATGGAACCGACAGTCTGCCTCGCTAGCTGCGGTAGACTTCCCAACACTCGCTCCTGCTAGTCAGGCTACCCCGTTTCACCTTCCAGGTCCATAGAGTGCTCCTGGAAGGTTCCAACTTGAGTGGGCCCCTTATTTTCCGGTCGTTTAGGTCCGCAGGGAACGGCCTTCCTCCTTATCTTTGTTTTGAAATTAAAGCTTTAGCATATTTTCTTCCGAGGAGGAGTATCAGAGGCTGAGTGAAAGAAGGAAAGATTGTTTCTGGATTTCCAAGATGGCGTCCGTCGGTTGACGTCATTCGCCGCTTCCGAAGAGAGTGGGAAAGGTGGTGGATGCGGGTTACCATGGCGACGGGCCCCTTGCCCTGAGGTTCTCATTGGCCGCTAGAAGGGCCGCCCTCATTATCAGCGACGGAGGCATACGGGGCCCGGGCAGCTTATAGTATCAGCAGCAGAATTTGCTGGCCACAAGAAGAACGACTTGAAGAGAGAATAAAAAGCAAGATACCTTCGTGTACCAGAAGCGCGTGTGCTGTGCTTTGTGCAGGGTACAGGTAGGCAAATTTCCACCTTCTGCCCGAAGGAGAGGACGAAAAGAAAAGCCAGGGAGTGGTACCTCCAAGAGGTACCACCGTATAGTAGCGCCAACAACAGTAGCGCCGGCTTGCAACACATCACTGCCAGTAACACTAACCACTTGTCCAGGCAACTAACAGAAAAGGAAAAAATAACAGGAAAAGACCAAGAAGATTTAGGAGAAAATATAAAGCAAGAAAAGAAAGGAGAATGCTGACTTTATCTTTTACACAGGATAAACGCCGCGGTGCGTGCCGATTTTGTGCATAAGGCCAAAGAAACAACACCACTACGGATATCAACGAGTCATTCCAAATTACCGAAATTTGGTAACATGGATAGCAATCGCCATTTCTAGGATATTTTCTACGTTTTCGTCTGCACCCGCCGGCGGCTAGCTTGGTGCATCGATTCTGTGCAAGGTTATCGGTGCTTTTAGTTTCATTTTTTTCATTTCGTTATTTCGTGTCGTCTCGGCCATCGTTTAACTACGGAGGATATTATCCTTGTGAAAAAAACGGAGCTCTGTAAAAGAGCCCACCCTCTCTTCTCTGGGCTATGGGGTGCGCTATGAGCGCAGAAGAGCGCGCTGCTCTGGCCAGAAGCAAACAAATAGAGAAAAATCTGAAAGAAGATGGAATCCAAGCAGCTAAAGATATCAAGTTGCTGTTACTCGGTAAGATTTATTTGTAATTTGGCGCTTTCCGATGAAATCAGTGCTCAAAAACTCTTGTATTCAAGAGCGATCCACGTTTTTGGGTGCAACAGTTATTTGGCCACGAAAGGTGTGTTATCAAACATGTATTTGTATTTTTGACTGAGCATCACAGAGTAAATCTTAGCGCTATGAGATTGCAGCTATTTATTCATTTATGAAGGAGATTTAGGCTTTATTTTCTAGACTCAATTTTTGAATTTATACAGTTGTACATACAACAGAGAGATCATATTGCAGTCATCATTGTATGTCATTGCATATCCATGGGGATTCATGGGAATCTTAATTCCCGCATTGCGATGCAATTTTGTATATATATATACATATGAACGTATGGTGTTGTGGCTTTTCAACCTCCCCTCATTAAAAACACGTAATTCCCCCTTATAAATTTTTTTACGTACGCTATTGTTTTATGTTGGCATTTTTATACATATATCAAGGTTTAATTTACAATTCTTGTTCTTAGGAATGGAGTTTCGGGTAATGTCTGTCGAATGCAAACGTTACAAAATTTTATTTATGCGTTCTAATAGTTTAAAAGTTTATGTCAAAACGGTTTTGAAAAATTATCTTGAATAATTAATAAATTATTAATTATCGATGAAAAGTAGTTTTTACGACAAATTTGAACTAACTCTTTTGAGATGAAAATTCTATTAGAATATAGAATAAAATATGCGTACGTTTAATTGTAATGATTGTAAAACTGTAAAATGATACCGACAGCAAAATGGTTTTGAAATTTAATTCCATCCCTGTACAATTTTTACAAAAATTACTATTATAACCATTTGTTACTATAAAAATCTGGAAACCTATGTATGTAATATTCAAAGCCTATATGGCATTTTTTTGGAAATGATATTTAAATATTTTTAATTCCTTCAGGTGCGGGGGAGTCTGGGAAAAGCACCATCGTGAAGCAAATGAAGTGAGTGTTTATTTTCGTATTTTTATTGATGTTTTAAATATCTATGTAATTTCTAATTTACAAAGAGCGGACATGTTTTAGTTACCATGCGCGGTGAGTTCATTTTTAGAGATGGGTGTGGTCGAGGCTTCACTAGGCGTAGCGAAATGCGTGCTTATGATTCAATCCTGCGTAACATACGAAGCGGAAAAGCAATATTTCCTGTCATTTGCATAACCCTTGCAAGATGATACTCGACTAGTATTGAAAAAAGGAAGTAGATATCGAACGTTGATACGTGTTACAACGTATACGAATGCAATTATTATTGCTATTATAGTTTTTTAATTTTTAAGTTCAAAAATTGAAATAGCTAAACATGTCGGCAATAAAATGTTGGTGTTGGATTATAGCGACGCATGTTTGAAAGTTTATTTTTTAGAGATAGAAGAATTAAATATATATATATGTAATAACCCATATTTAATTTCAGTTTATATACAAAGTTTCTGGAAATGTGTGTAAACGCTGAAAATTTCTAAATCGACAACTGAGTTTTTAAGCCAAAACAATATTTAATGTAGAGAACAAGGTTTCGATAACCGAAAGTTCTTATAAACGACATTTTACTATTAGAAAATGTTTATAAAAGAACTCATAAGTAAAAAAAAAATTGATGTGGAAAAAAAGTACGTGTAAAATTACTTTTTTTTCTGCATGTTTTAAGAGGTTTAAATATAGATTACTAAAGGACAGTTACCTCAAATTTTATACACACCACAATCGGCATAATCATCAACATTATTCAACAATTATTATTTGCTGATGAGTGAAATCCTCTGTTCAAGTACAGAAAATCATCATCTTGGAAGCATTTGCCACTATGAAGAGTTTTTTTTTTTGCCCCCCACCCCCACTTTTGTCTTTCAGTTTGTGATTCAAATATAATATTTATTTTATTGACAGACAACTTTCAGATCCCATTAATTTGGAGGGAGTGGAAGGTTACTGATCCAGCTGGTCCTACATCACACTAACGATCAATGTGTGGCTCATTTTCCACAGCTAAACCACAAGTGGCTCTTCACAAACAAGGCTGTTCGCGTGCATCATGTATTTTTTTTTTTATTTCTGACTTCCAAAGTAAAAATAGTTTTCTGTGAAGCGGAGCTCGACCAATCACTCACTTGCGTTTGTTTTTCTTGGTAGGTACGTTTCAATTTCAAATAAAAAATGTTCGCTGTCATTTTGCGTTCTATTTCAAATATAAACGCGAAGATGAACTGCATTGAAAAAACGTGGAGGAAATGTCTTAAAATTCTATGATGCTCAAGATCCTTTAGCGACCAAATATTTGAAGGTTTTCTTACATGTTTTGCTTCAAATTAAAAGAAAAAAGGTCTCAAGTTATGAGCCTTTGTCCTCTTTAGAAGTTCTTAAATTCCAGGCTTCAAAACTGAAAATGACATTTCATCTTCCTATGGACTTCTATTGAATGCAAATTTCTCGGGATATTGTTTTTTGGTTCAAACAGCTCTTGTTTATAATTGTGAAGTTCTGTTTTACACCGCTTTAAAAACGGAGAACGGTTTGTGTCAATTAAAATTCAAATGGTTGTCTTTCCTTAAAAATTATTTTTTACTTTTACTTACTGAACGAAAGAAACTGTAATAATGCTTATAGAAAATTAAATTTCAAGTGAAAAAGGGGGAGATGATCTACATGAGGCATGTGAATCTCACTTTATAAGTAAGTCAATTTTAAAATATGTTTTCCATATTTTCTAGTTCCTTTTTGTTTAAATTTCTTCTAATTCCTGTCCTGTTTCGACTAAAATCTTCTAACCGTCTTTTTTCTCGTTCTTTCTAAGATTTTTTTAGATCTATCTTTCTTTTCTATTTTTTTCAGCTAGATCTCTTTTCAGCCATATATTTTTTTGGTTTGATCTCTTTTCATCCAGTTATCTTTTAATCTAGATACATTTTAGTATTGATCACAGTTTGTCTAGATCTCTGTTTAGATCACCGTAAGTTTAAATATATGTTACCCCTCACACACATCTCAATTTCTCTACATTATTTTAAGTCTAGATCTCTCTTAAATTTTGTTATTCTAGACCCTTTTTAGGTCATCGTTAATTTAGATTTCTTTATGGTCTCCGCTACGCTAGATTTCATTACGATCTCTGTTACTCGAAATCTCTCTTAGATCATCATTAGTATAGCTATTTTTAAATATAGATCTATTTTAGTATATATTTCTGTTTATCTAGATTTGTAGTTGGGATAGATCATAGTCAAGATCTCCATTCGTTTATAATTTCGTCTATACCTTCTATAATGTGGATATCTTCTAGTCTAGAACACGTTTAATCTATATTTCTATTCATTTAGAGATTTCTGTTAGTCTGTGTATGTGTTTTTTAGATCTCTTTCAAATCTTTGTTGATCCAGATTTATTTTAGTTTAAATATCTTTGGGTCTAAATCACTTTTAAGTCACTTTTCATTCCCATTTTCGAAGACATGAGAATAGAATAAAAACTGAAATTTAAAGCGTAAGCATAGACTTAAATATTGATTATCTTTAGAATTTGACTAAAATTGAAATTTAATAAGATTTTACATTATAATATTAATTATATATATAATATATAATTAATATAAAATAATTAATATATTAATATAATGAATATTAATATATAATTATTATATTAATTATAAGAATTAAATTTATACATAACATAGGCACCAAAACTATTCATATTAGCTTTGTTTCATTTTGTAATGTAAGTACTTATATATTTTAAGGATTTTCTACTCCAAAATTTAGTTTTATCATTTAGATTTTTTTATAACTCTTGTTGAAGAAGCCGTTTATATATTTTTGAAAAGAAATTCATTGTCAGAACGGATGTTTCTACGAACAGGAGGAAAAAATTTGAAATACACAGCCAATAGTTATATAATACTGTTCATAAAGTTTCTGTGGATTTTGTTAATTAACCATTGATTTAATTATTAAAATTAGTAACTAATCAGTTATAATTATTAGGATAATTCCCGCTATATCCTAAATATTTAAAATATAGTTATATCTACCAGAAAACTCCTTTCACTATTTTAAAAATCAAAACTAGTTTGATTTGGAAGACAGAGCTTCCATAAAAAAATAATTTGAAGCACGTGATAAGTAAATTACCGAATTCGATTATTAGTTATTGTCATCAATGAAACTCGATAATCGATTCGGTTATCGATTAAGTGGAGCTTATGTTTGGTTTGAATAAATCCATTAAACGTGTTTTGCATGGAATGCTTTTGGTTTTATTTACCCAGATATTTCAACTATAGAAAACGCAATTTTTTTTTTAAATTACAGACATTTTTATTAAGATTTTGAAAAAAATTCAATTTTAAACGAAATTATTTTCGCTTAAAATTCGCTTAAAATTTTTCGATGATTGATATTTTAAAAACAAAAAATATCATTATGCATCAGCTGCAGTCGTCAAAGTGGCGCTGACCTTATTTCTTATATTTGCTATTGCACATGTGTATTTACTCAATGCAAGTGGCATAGAGCCAGACACGATCGCAGTGATTTCCTGGATATCATTACACTAGATAAAAACGTAACCAAAAGTACCACAAAAACAACAAATAGAATAATAAACGAAAATGAAGAAAATGATAGAAAGCATAATATCAGTAGATAATACACCGATAACCTTAAAAGAGAAATATAATAATCAGATAATAAAGGAATAACAGTAAGTGCACAAATAATAGCACAAATATAATAACAATAGAAAAAATATCAGTAACTGAGAATTCAGATTCATAACAGTAGCGGCAAAAAGCCACCAAAAGCTCTGAAATTTCAGAAATAACGGGGTTTAGTTACGGCAGAAAGTATATTAATAATTTAAACAGATTCAAAATAGCAGAAAATGGAACAAAAAAATAAAAGTTCAATCGTAGCGAAAATACAATATATAACAAATAAAATGAAATATACATCCAAGTGTACGCACAGAACATATAAAGCTATAACTAGGTTGAGAATTTTGTGAATATGAATAAACGAAATACAGTAAAACCTCCCTACAACGATATCCGATATAACGATAAATCCCTCTACAACGATAATTTTTCTCGGTCCGTATAATAGTGTTGCAGAGAGGTTTTACTGTATAATGAACCCTCCCTATAACAATAACTCCCTCTACAACGATAATTTTTCTCGGTCCGTATAATATTGTTGTAGAGAGGTTTTACTGTATAGCTTTTATATTCCATGAGAAATTCTGTTTTAGTAGTTTTCATATTTCATGAGAAATTCTCTTTTAGTAGTTTTCATATTTCATGAGAAATTCTCTTTTAGTAGTTTTCATATTTCATGAGAAATTCTCTTTTAATAGTTTTTATATTTCATGAGAAATTCTCTTTTAGTATTCTGTTTTAGTAGTTTTCATATTTCATGAGAAATTCTCTTTTAGTAGTTTTCATATTTCATGAGAAATTCTCTTTTAGTAGTTTTCATATTTCATGAGAAATTCTCTTTTAATAGTTTTTATATTTCATGAGAAATTCTCTTTTAGTAGTTTTCATATTTTATGAGAAATTCTCTTTTAGTAGTTTTCATATTTCATGAGAAATCTTGTTTCAGTAATGATCACTTTCTTTATGGCGAAAATGACGGCAATAACGATCGTTTTTTGGCAAGCATATGACGGTTAAAATGTTCCGAACACGAACGGATATTTTTAATGAATTTTAAATGATAATTAATTAAGAATGGAGAATAAAATTAATTAAAAAATTGTGATTGATTTAGATGCGGAATTCCGTTCCCACATTCGATAATTTTTTATCTCAGAGGCGAGGTTTGGATTCTAAGGTAAAAGTAAAATTGTTTGTCAGTTTTAAATACGTTCTGGAATTGATTTGTTCGAAACGTAGCTGTTGCTAAGGCCTTTTGACACTTTCGATAGCCATGGCATTCGACCGAAACAAAATAACGAACTTCAATGGCTTCTTTTCTTTGAACGCATTTTTGAGTAGAAACCTCTGTTCTGCTTTAAACCACATACATGGTTTTAGAGGAGAGGAGAAAGAGGGTTCCGGACAATTATAAAGAAGTGCAAGAAGTCCCGCTCTTACGGCTTGGGGGGGGTTCCGTAACGACCGTCGTTAAACGATCTATCATTTCAGCGTCAAAAATTGACGTCCCATCTTCGAAAATACTTTTCAAACCACATGGCACGGCAGAATCTGTCAAAAGTAATTTTTTTTAATATTTTTTATACCCTATAAATAATTTTTAGATCGTAAGAAACCCTGACAATATTGTTCAGATTGTAGAAAATTTTGAAATAATTTTCAGACATCAGAAAACCCTCGAAATGGTTTTCAAACGTAAGATAACCTTTGAAATAATTTTCAGATATCAGAGAATAGAATTGAAATAATTTTCAGTTATCAGAGAACCCTTAAAATAATTTTCAGATATCAGAGAACACTTGAAATAATTTTCAGATATCAGAGAACCCTTAAAATAATTTTCAAATATCAGAAAACTCTTGAAATAATTTTCAGGTATCAGAGAACTCCTGAAATAATTTTCAGATATAAGAGAACCCTTAAAATAATTTTCAGATACCAGAAAACCCTTAAAATAATTTTCAGATATCAGAGAACTCTTGAAATAATTTTCAGATATCAGAAAACTCTTGGAATAATTTTCAAATATCAGAGAACTCTTGAAATAATTTTCAGATATCAGAGAACTCTTGAAATAATTTTTAGGTCGCATCGGAAATTCTTTTAAGATAGTGGAGGACCCTAGAAGTAATTTTTAGATAGTAGAGGACCATTGAAATTATTTTTAGACAGCAGGAAACCCTTACGATAATTTTTAGATCAGACGAAACCCTTGCATAAGTTATTATATCTACAGATTTACTTCACTATAATGGTAAACACGATTAGTTTATTTTTAAATTGTCACATTCTGCGAGACGCTCGCTGAGGAATCCTGGTCTGAAGAGTCGGGATATTTATGCATATGGAACTATCGTAAAGTTTGTATTCTATATACAAGTTTTTATAATTCCATTAATATGTAAATGCATGTTTAATGGCATTGCTATGCATAAGCGTTAATATAAAAGTGCCTTATTGTTTGCTATGTTTGTATCAAAATTTATCTCAGTTAAATTCGTATGGCAGAAAGAGAGGTAGGAGCATGACACCATGCTCCTACCTCACCATGCTCCTGCCAAAAATCCTATTTCATACGGTTTGTGCCATCATAAATTATGTTAAATGGAATTTCGAAAAGTTCTTCTGTGAACTTAACAGATCCAATTATATTAGAATATTGAATAAAAATTGTTAATCAAATGTTACGCTATTTAAATATGTTAATTATGTTAAATATGTTAAATATGTTAATTAAATAAATAATTTTAAGCCTCGATTTATAAACATTGTGAAATGCATTTAAAAGTTAATTTCGTTTTAACTTGCATTAAATTTATTAAAAATTTAATTTAAATAAGATTATATACATCTCTGCCCTGATTTTTATTTTTATATATGAAACTTACATATTCAAACTTTGTTTTAAAAGACGGTCCAGGTAGAAGATAAGCAATTTTTCGAGTTAAGAAGGATGTTTTCGTAAAAATCACATTTTTTAAGAAATGAGCCACAAGTTTCTCATATAATTTTATATGGCTTTATCATATAATTTTAGGTAATGCTCTGATAAAATTTTACAAATTTTTTGTGAAGTGTATGAAATGTTTTTGTCAAATTTGTGACAACATTTTCATAAGATCTGGGATAAATTTTCTCATGAAATTTGAAATAATTATCTCATATGATTTAAATTAATTTTCTCATTTAAATTTTGGTCATTTCTAAGATAATTCTAGGTCATTTTTTCGTGCAATTTCGGATCATTTCGTCATGCAATTTTGGATCATTTTGTCGTGTCATTTGAGACCATTTTGTCATGTTATTTGAGATAATTTTATTATGTTACTTGGGATCATTTTTTCACACAATTCAAGATCATTTCTCATATAACTGATTTTTGATCTGATCATTTCTTTATATAATTTTAGAAATTATTTTTATAAAATCTAATTTAGTTTTCGGGAAACATAGAATTATTTTTATTAAGATAAAATTTTGTGAATATATGAGAGAGAGAGAAAATGAAGGAAATTTGTTTTTGAATAGATTTTGGAAATTTAATAAAATCAATATTTAAATTAAAATTACTTTGCAGCTCAGTGAGAAATATAATATAATTTTTTTTAAATAAAAATAAAGGGGAGGGGGAGATATATACACAGAACACTTTTGTCATTAAGTAAGCAGTATTCTATAAAAGACCCTTCCCCCCTCTTAATTTTGGACCTAAATTATTTATTCAGCTCATATTATATTCTCTGTGACAATAATAATAATTTTTTCTGCGATGTAATAATTTTTGCTTGTCATCACTGAATTTCTTCAATTTCTTCAAGCATTTTTCATGCATTTTTCATGCATTTCTTTATTTTAATTTGTATAAGTATACTGGGGAATAAGCTGCGAGAACAAGTTGGTGAACAAGTTACAAGCAATGCTTTATGTAAGTAGAAAAATTCATTTCGAACATCGTGCAAATATTAGATAAAATCAGAAAATCGAAGTATATAAATTCGAGCATTAATGCTTATTAGTTATTATTAAATTTTATTCAACCCAGTTTCCAAAATAGGAACTATTTTCATTAATCTATAAAACCGACCATTTTACATTTATTTGTGTTCATAACGCCTTTTATTCATTCAGAATAACAATTTTAAGCAAAAATTATAGTCACTTTTTAAGGGGGTTCGATAATTTCCAGGGCTATACTCATTCAGTTTTAAGATAAACATAGTTGAAAGTCAGAGCTTTTAATTATTTATTTATTTATTTATTTATTTATCTCCCAGCAAAAATCATGGGCCCATGTGGAAGAGCATTTCTTGAAGTTTAAAATTTAGAAGTGCATTTAGCCTTTGACTTACTAAATCGTGCATATATTTTCAAAATAGGGATATTATTAAATATGGACGTTCTTGATGCTTCATTTACGAAATTACTTTCTTTTTTACTTTCTTTTTCTGTAGCTCAACAGGAAAGCTGGTTTATGAGTAAGTTTATGAGTCTATGGTTAGGAGTTAGTTAATGCGTGAGAGTTAATGAATATATTTATGAGACGACTTATGAATAAGTACCCGAGAATATTCATGTGTTCGTACCTGAGTATATTTATTTATTAATATATGAGATAGTTTAAAATTATATTTGTGAACGCGATTATAAGCATGTTTACGAATTTGTTTATGAGCGTGTTTATGAGTTAATATTTAAACTTATTTAGATGAAGTACCTCAAATATCACGTAGTCATACATTCATTTGTTAAACTGTTGCAAAGTTTTTGTTTCTACCGACATATCTCATTGGAGGAATAACTTAATATTTTAATGTCCTGTACATTCACAGTTTTGTCGCCGTCAATTCAAAAGATAGAAATTGATTGGAGAAGAAATATGAAACCGGGGTAATAGAAATTAGAAACTGAATACTTCTTTCCCTACGAGTTTCTTAACCATTAAACTATATGGAAACACTCACTCGTTCTTCGCAATTTCGGTTTTTGCTTATCAGCTTTATGATGAACTTTTTAAGTTTAGAATACACTTGAAAATAAAATTTTAAAATAAAATTATTTCTTTTAAAATAAAGGTATAAACTCATGCTAACTAATCTGCCGAAGATCACGATTTATTTGATTTTGCCAATACCATTTACTATAAATCTTCAGCGTAGAAAGGTAATACAACGAAAAGTTTTATTAATTAGCGATATATGGAAATAACTAGTTTATTGGGAGCTAATATATGGGGACAACAGGGGGATTTAAGCGCCCCCTAGCCTTTGTTTAATAATTAATATATGGGGAGAACAGGGGGGATTTAAGTGCCCCCTAGCCGTTTAAAAATTTGATTCGCCCGAACCTGCTATGCATTTACTTTCAAAAGTTTTACAGTCACATTTTAAAATAAGGTACTTTTTAGCTCATTACGAATTGTCAAGCAATATCAATTATTTTTGAAGTATCTTAGTATCTGGTACATTTACTAACATGTTTGACATCCTTGGAGGAGATAGTAATTTTTCTGAGCCTCCCAAGAACTGCTCATATTGGTGCCGCTGGCTATTTTTTTTTTTTTATATCAGGTGACCCTAATATATATATGTTTAAGTTTTAACTTAATATTTTTGCAAGCTAAGATAATATTTTACAAAACATGAATTCGAATTTACAAAGACTTTTATTTTAAATAATTGCTATTGTTTATACTAGTCGAACACTACGCAGATTAAATTAAACAACGGTTTTGGCATAGTAATATTAACGCCGATGTTATGGCGTGGTTAGATGCTGAAACATTCGAAAGGAAATAAATGGGTTTTTTTTGCGTACGGTGAGGCACGAACCCAAGACCTTCTACTTGCCGGGTGGAGACTCAACTAACCGAGCTACGAACGCCAACACTCAATAACTGCAGAAAATAGTCTTTATATACGTTCGTAAAGAGATTATATATTGTCCTTCGTAGCTCAGTGGGTAGAGCCTCCGCCCGGCAAGTGGAAGGTCGTGGGTTCAGGTCCCACCGAAGGCAGAAATATTTATTTTCTTTCGAACGTTTCACCATCTAATCACGCCATACCATCGGCGTTGGTATCACTACGCCAATAAACGTTGATCAATATTGTTGCTTAATTGCAATTGTTTAAATAATCGAATATGAAACTTAATTGTGATAAAATTTCAGCGCCTGAAATTCATCGGCGCCGACGACATAAAAATATTGGGGGCGGGGGGACAATATACCAGTAGAAGGCATTTTGTTTGAAATTGGAGGGGGGATATTGAATGCTAATACCAACATTGGGTGGATGGATTCCCCTGCCCCCCCCCGCTAACGGCGCCCGTGCTGAGATTTAAAAACGGAAACTTTTTATCTCCAGAATTTTTTAACACTATAAAAAAGAGAGTAGAAAAAAGAATGAAATTATATATACTATGTTGTAAGATATTATTATTCTTTTCAGGGATACCACAACTGTCAAATATTGATCAACACATAAAGCCACCGGGGCGAGATTTTTGTGAGTTTTCGTGAGAGAATTTATTACAAATAAATTTGACACCCACGTATAAATAGCTCAAACTAGAGCTATTTTTGTTTTAGGAGAAAAAGAGACGCCGTCCCCATTCTGGATTCGAACCAGGGTCCCCACGTTGAGCCTGCGGTGTCTTGACCTACTAGACGAATGAGAACAAGAACAAACGCTCTTTCCTCCGTATATTAAATTGTAAGATATTATTACCCTTCACAGGGATAACACAATTGCCAAATATTGGTCAACACACAAAGCCACCGGGATGAGACTGTTGTGAGTTTTTCGTGGGGGATTTTTATTACAAATAAATTTGACACCCACGTATTAGTAGCTCAAACTAGAGCTATTTTTGTTTTATGAGAAAAAGAGACGCCGTCATCATCCTGTTATCCCTGTGAAGGGTAATAATATCTTACAACTTAATATATGGAGAAAAATGCGTTTGTTCTTGTTCTCATTCGTCTAGTAGGTCAAGACACCGCGGGCTCAACGCGGGGACCCTGGTTCGAATCTGGGATGAGGACGGCGTCTCTTTTTCTCCAAAAACAAAAAAAAGCTCTAGTTTGAGCTACTAATACGTGGGTGTCAAATTTATTTGTAATATATATATTATACATAAAAATAAACCATTAACCTACGAAACACTTTTTTTGCTATTTTTTAAACTAAACTTTAATTTAAAATTAAGATGCGCAGTTAAAAAAAATAAATTTCATATTAAATTATCAAATTTATAACATGGAGGCCCCGGATTTCTCTTAACAAGTAATTATATAATAATTATATAATATAGCTAATGATAATAATAATAATAATAATAATTATATAATATAGCTCTCAAAATACGAACTCTATAATGACAAATTTGGCTAACTTTTTAAAGCAATATATGTTAAATGTTTAGTTTAACTTAAATCCCGAATATTAATTTCAAATGAGTTTAAAAAGATACATAGTTTAAAAAAAAAAATGGAATTTCATGATGTGGTGGCATACGACATAGTATATTCGGTAAAAAATTGCATTTTACAGATCTTCAAAATGACAATTTCAGCTAATAAAACGTTACATTTTGAAAAAGGCATTTAACATTTTATATACAGGGTGGTCCAATAACTATGTCATTGAAAAATATCTCGGAAAAAAAAAGACTCCTATGCAAAAACATTCTACACCAAATTTGTTTATTATCAAGGGGCTACGAGATGACAGTGTCTGTTTCGATATAGGTGGCGCTATTATAGGTGAAACCCAGGTCAACCTCATATTTATTTTTTTCAATAGGAGCCCCCATTTTTTATTATTTTTACCAAAAGAAGAAAGAAAAATAAGTTATTTTTATTCTTGACGATTTTCTTTTTTAACGTATAGTTGTCGGGATATTCAACATTAAAGTTAACAGGATGTTACGTTCAACATTAAAGTTTGCAGGATGGTACGGATCAGACAACAGTGAGCACATTTTCTGCCCAGAACGCAGAATTTCCCAATTTTTAACCTTTTTCGGCCATGCGCATTAACTTCCACTGTTCTTCTTAGCTATCGTTCAATAAGGTTCGTAGAATAATACAAATCCCGAGTTGCAAAGCAGACAACAATGAATACATTTTCCGCTTAGAATGCAGAATTTTATTATCAAAATTTCTCTGTGTTACGTTAGATATTACTGCAGCAAATAGTGTTACATATAACAAACAATTAGCCAATGAGAATTAACCATATTAAAGATTAGGCATCCAGCGTCTTTAGTGGCAACAGTTCATGAAGCCCATAATACGAAGACACTGCAATTTTAACTAATAAATAAATAATGCTCTCAACAAAAACACTTATCAATATCTCGGGATTTGAGTTTTTCTACGAACTTTATTGAACGTCAGCTGAGAAAAACAATAGAAGTTAATGCGCATGTCCGAGAAAGGTTAAAACTAGGGAATTCTGCATTCTGGACAGAAAATGTGTTTACTGTTATCTGATTTGTACCACCCTGCATATTAAATTTAATGTTGGGTATCTCGAAGACTACGCTTTAAAGAAAGAAAATCGCCAAGAATAAAAGTAACTATTTTCTTCCTTCTTTTGATAATAAAAAATGCAATTTTTCTAGTCTATTACAATACAGAATGTCAGATGATGGAAAGCTTCTCCACTTTCTCTTTTGTTACATGCTATGCGCAGATACATTGCTAGAAGATATCAATTGTTACGCCTTGTAAGATCAATTATTCGGCTCGATGACACGTATGGCTAGCTGGAAATTGGCATTCAACCACCGTACTCCGACAACTGATGGACAGCTACTTCTAGCTATAGTGGCTATAAATCGAAGGAATGGTCTTCACGGAGTTCCCTTTTATTTCTTTTTCTTTTTTTTCTTTCTCCTTCGTTTTCAGCATTATTTCAGTGAAACTCTTCATTAGCGGACACCTAAAGGACAGAAAAATGTTGACCATAAAAGAAAAGTATTATTTTGAAGGAATTTATTGCCAGGAGAAATTTTTATCTGACCATATCTTACGGGTGTCCGTTAAGAGGTTTTTTTACTGTATTGTGATATAAGCGCAGAGTTCATATTAGGTTTGACGACTCGGTTTATCCTCTAGTATCTAATGTCTTAATATCGAGACCTTCCTAGGGGCCCGAGATGTATAGGTATAGGCCACTAGTATTTTCGTAGGATATATGCAGCTTCTAGTCAGGCGGCCTTTTGAAGGTGCTGTACTAGTATTGTATCTATTCTTATTATATCCAGCTATTATTATTATTATTATGTCCGTTATACATTGTTATATTACACAGCGTCAAGGAGATAATCGCTATCTTCTTGATCTGGAGTTCTTGGTTCAGTTTGAATCTCAACCATAAACCGGAACACGGTCCATGTATCTTTTTAATACACAGGTGCCCAGTAAGGCAGTTTTTTGTAGGTCTGTTGTCGTTATGTCAGTAATGTCCAGTTTTTCTTGGAAGTTCTTTAAATTAGGTGTGATGGCCCCCAGTGCACCTATCACAATGGGGATGACTGTTACATGTTTTACCAGTCTATTAATTTCTATTGCAAGGTCACGATATTTGGAGATTTTTTCGAATTCCTTCTCTTCAATTTTGATACCACCCGGTATTGCAATATTAATGATAAACACCTATTTCCCCTATTATCAATGTTATGTCTGGTGTATTATGTTCTAAATGCTCTCCTGTTTAAAGCCGAAAGTCCCACAGGATTTTTATTTAGTCGTTTTCTGTCACTTTTTCTTGCTTCATATCTGATTGGGCTATTTTACTGCAGCCTCTGATTAGGTGGTCGATTGTCTCATCTTTTACTTTTCACAGCCTGCATTTACTGCTCGTTTTGCCTTTGGATTTTTGATGTCATCACGTTTGTTTGCAGTGCTTGCTCTTGTGCAGTAAAGATCATGACTTCGGTTTCTTTTTTTAAAGTTCACAATTGCAACTATCTCCAGTTATGCTGACTATCGACTTTTCCTCGATTTCTTTCAAACATTGCCCATGGAGGGTTTGTTTTGCCAATTTGTGCGACGTTTTTGAAGTTCATTTAGTTTGAAGCACTTTTTTGAGTCTGAAACCTTTATTAGCTTTCTTGAAGCCATCTACATTAGGAGCATTCATTACTTGTATTTAAATATTCATTCAGATCTCTTTTTCACTCTTCGACAGTTTATTTAATTTGTAAGAGGCCTCTTCCTCCTTTACCTCGTAAGGTATAGTCTATCTACGTCACTCGGTGGATGTAAAGCGTGGTTTATAGTCATTTGTTTACGTGTTTTTCGGTCTAAATTATCCAAGTTCAATCTTGTCCAATCATTCCTGCCATGTATCTTATTACTAGTATGGCCAACTGTTTATGGTTCAAATGGAGTTTCCGACATTCAGTTTTCATCTTAAGGTTTTTCATATGCGTTTCATGTATTCTGAGCATGTAATAGTTTTCATATTATTGTGAAAGAGTTCATCCAGTTCTAAAGTTCCAAAGTACTTTTACTCTTCGCAAAGTACTTGTGCTCTTCGCAAAGTACTTGTAATCTTCGCTGGAAAGTTGTTTGATTATTTGTTGGTTGCGTAGAAGCATATCCTCTGTGCTTTCTATTTTTCCTCTTTTTGTGATTGTGGCACATTTATCTAAGCCAGCGATTCTTTAACTTTCATAGACCGCGGACTCCCTTCAAAGATCACTCGCTTTCGCGGACCCCCAAGAATTAACTCAAAGTTTAAAGCCCGGAATTTGCATCATACATATTTATTTCTAGTGTTTCATCACTAATTTTCACTATTTAAGGAAGGAATTTTTCGTCCCCTCATAATTTATTCTTAGCATTAAAGAGTAATTGCTCTTGTTTCGGTATTTTTTCGAATCTTTGTGGAACACTGGGAGGGTCCTGCGGACCATAGTTGAAGAACCAATGATCTAAGCCAAATTCCATCTTGATACATTCACTAAAAATTATCACAGTGTTTAATAATGATTCTATTTTCCTTTCTGGACTTTTCATATTATTTTAAGCCTTCCATATGTATGTGGGAAGGTTTTCCATTTTGTTTTGATATTTCATATCCCATTCTTGTATTGTTCAGGATTGTTGTTAATGGGATCAATGCAAGTGTGAATAAAAGGGGTGATAAAGATTCCCCCTGGAATATACCTTTTTTGGATCTTTACCTCTCTTAAGAGTTTCTTGTTTGCATGCAAGGCGGTTTTCCATGTATTCAGAGTATGGCCCACCGATTTCACAACATTGGAGCTAATTCCAAGCATTTCTAAAGGTTTTGTAATCCAGCTACGTGAGAATGAGTCGTATGCTTTCTTACAATCAATCCACGAAAAGGAGACGTCCATTTTCCTCATTTTTACATTTTTGAGAATCATTTTGCACCTTAACAATTAGTATTTTGTTCCATGTGAGTTTTTGTAATTGCAGTCAATGGAAAGAGTTCATGTGTTCACAAGTATACGTAGATCGAGTTGGCAATAATACCAGTAAGAAGTTTATAGGTTGTGTGAAAGCAAATGATTGGACGAAAGTCGCTAAGAATGGGGCCTTTTTGTTTTTCTCCTTTACAATAAGGCATGTTTTACCTGTTGTAAGCCAATCTTCTATTGCGGCAGCTGTCTGGAGGATGGTGTTGAAATGAAAAGCAATTACATACCTTACGGAGGCTGGTCGGGTGTTTGATCCAAAAGCTAGGTACTTCACCAATTCCAGGTGCATTCCAATTTTTAATTTTATTGCATGCTTTGTAAGCATTTCTGAAGTGATAACCAATTTGTCCAAACGTTTTCTTTTAAAGATTTCGATTTCATTTTTCCGGTCGGCATTTTCACTGTGATGTGATGGCTATTCTAAATGTTTTTCCGAAAGGCCAGAGTTTCCTTCTTGTCAGGGCAATGTACAGGCTTCTTTTCCAGGAAATTTTTGTAAAATGCATGTTAGTTTTTTTCTAAGAAGCGTGTTATCTGGAAGTTGGACAATTCTGTCTTTATACTTCACTATTTTCTTTGAGATTGCAGCTACTTTTTGTTTCAGAATTTTGTTGACTTCAGCAACTAATTTTGTGTCCAAGTCCAGTCGTTTTATTAGTCGGAGACCTCTTTTGCCACAAAGGCGCTTCTTTATATTTTTCAAGTTGCTTATGTCTCGTCTGATTATGGTTATTTTCTTTTCTAGTCTAAACTTCCACTTAGCCTTATGGAAACATGCTTTATTTTCCTTCTACCTTAAATCCTAGTTCTGTCGTAACTGTGAGTGAAATGCAGTAAATTTAGTTGTTAATTTCTGTTAAGTTATATGTTTTAAAAGTACTAAAAACAAGGTTTACATCCTTCTATACTTCTAGTTCTATACTTCTATTCTTCTAGTTTATTTCTTTTCGTGTGTGTCAGTACTGGAAATCTTATCCTTTCAATACTTCCTGCCAGATTCACTAAAATCTTGTCTTTTAACTCCTATTATTTTCTAGTAAGGCATGTAAACACCAGGTCGTCGACAAACACATCTTCCTTTCGTGGTATTATATTATCTGTTTCCTTTATCAACATGTTGTTCAACTCTTCTTCAATTTCTTGATTGTTAATAGCCATATTTACTTCTGTGGAATTGTTTTGGATCTTTTGCTCCATTTTTTTTTAATTCCAGTACCATGAAAACTCGGTTTCTGATAAATCGCCTATGAACTGCTAGTCTTGGCTCAGTGATATTTTGATTATTATTATTATCATTATTATTTTGCATGTGCTCTTGCTCTTAGCGGTATAGAATTGAAACGAGCAGTTTCAAGTATTCAAGACTTCCTTTTGTAGATTATTCCGGTGTTGTGTCTGGGAACTTCCTGACTGTTTGATACGTGCTTAAAATTGTGGATTTTTGTAGCTCAATGTAGGTGGTATTGAGGTCGATTTCAAGTGTTTCCAAGCTTCTGCGCAGTATGGTTGGTATTAGATCTGTAACTGACAAAATGACAGGTATACTGTCAATTCTTTCCATATGCCACATGTCTTTAATTTCGGATTTAATGTCTTGATATTTGGTGATTTTTGTTGCGTATGCGGTTTGTATGTTGCTCGTGTTTGGGATTGCTATATCCGTAATATTTGCTGTTTTGCTCATTTTATTAACTAGGGTTATATCTTATCGGTTATGTGGTGTTGTCTTGTCATTTATTATTGCCGTATCCCACTACAGCTTATGTGTTTCATTTTCTAAAATACTTTCTGGCATATACTTGTAGTACCGTAGTTTAGCTGTTATTAAACCAGTTCTGATGATGGCTAATTTTTGGGGAATCATTTTTGCCATCTGGTAATGTCCATGCATGTAATCAGTTTGTATTAATATTTAACAGCCTGATGAATTGAATTATTTCTATAGTTAAGTGGAACTGGTGGCATCTATCGTTGCCCAAGTTTTTCTTAAGGATGTAATGTATGTAATTCTTTGTCCGGACAACTTGGTCTTCTGTAGCAATCATGAATCCCTCAGTTTTGGGCTGAAAAGTTCAATGTGTCAACCAAGCATTTGAAGCTTTCTTATCGATATGGATTTTTTGTAGGTCGTTGTAATGTCTGCCATACAGTGCTTTACCTGAAATGTATTCAACGAATTATTGCTGCGAAATCCAGATATTTCATTATCTGCGCTATTTATAAGGTACTAGACCAAGTCCCATATCAGAAATAACTGAGAAGCGAAGAGATAGAGGAAGTGTTTGTGTAACTCAAAAAACTTATTATATTATTTAAAATAATCAACCATATTAAATATTTTAATACCGAAATATATAAAACTTTTCTTACTCTAGTTTTAAAAATTGTTTACACATTTCTTTTTTTCTTCATCTTTTTTTTAAGACGAGGATTAACATGAAGTTTTTATTCGTTTTACTTTATTACTAGAAAAAGTCTGTTCACAATTTTGAAGTAAGTTACGTTTTCTTAACAATCGTCTTACTTCATTCTGTTACGCACATGGGCGCCCCGAGGGGGCGCAAGGGGATGCACTTGCACCCCCTTAGCTTACGAAAAAAGGGGGAAAAAGATTGAATGCACAAGAAACTATAGTACAACATTATTCAATTGGAATTTTTTCTAGATGCACCCTTCTGCATATAATTCTGGGGGCGTCCATGATTGCGCATATTCACCGTGATTCTCTTTAAATATAATGCAAAAAAATTTTGAGAAGATTATGCATATAAATTGAACCAATGCCAAGAAAAGCATTTACTTGGAATATTAATTACAAGAATTATTTTCACGAAATTGGGGATGTTCTGTCATAGTAATTTATATTACTATTTAATTATTTTATTAATTATTTTTAATTTTTAATTATTTTAATTTTTAATTATTTTAATTATTTAATTATTTTAATTATTTAATTATTTAAATCATTTAATTATTAAATTATTTAATTATTTTAATTATTTATATTAATTATTTAATTATCTTAATAATTATTAATTATGCAATTATTTTAACAATTATTAAGCATGTAATTATTTTAATAATTATTAACAATTTTAATAATGAGTAATTATTAATCATTTAAATAATTATTAATCATTTAAATAATTATTAATCATTTAAAATAATGATTAATTATTTAAATTAATTATTTAATTATTTTCATTATTTATTTTATATTTATGTTATAATTTCATACGCTTTTTATATTTAGGAATTGAATTTCATATTTTCATAAAGTTCGATTAAGACAATGTTCCCTCATTCATAACATTATGTAAATTAAGAGGTTATATGTGATTTCTTATGAAAAGGTATATTTATAAATAATTTAATTAATAATAATTTTTAATAACTATAAACAGGTATTAACGTACTGAATGTGTGTATAACACATATTTAATAATTATGCATAGTTTATAATCTTTCAACATGTTCGTATCTCTGCTTTATTTATTGAATTTAGTGGGCTGTACCTTAAAAATCTATTAAAATAATTTTGAGTTTTTCTAAAATATTTTTGTACAAATGGGGAGAGGAGAGAATAATCATCGATTTTTTAAACTTTTAAATACAAAGAAAGAAATAAAAGATGCGAAAATGCAATTAACAAACAAAATATGTTGATTTTCTTGTTGATTTATAGGAAATTGACTGAGATATTGACAGTACTTTTATGTTTAAAATATCTTGAGTTTCTTAATGGGGCTGTTTATGAAAATAATTTATGAAATTACCAAAGTTTTTTCAAATAAAATTTAACTCTATATTAATGTTTCAATACTACAGGAAGTATTTACTCTCCTTTTTTATAGTAATTACTATAATTATTTTTGTAACCTTTGTAATTATTAATTTCCGACAACGAATTTGCGGTTTGATAGCTTTGCGTACATCCAGATTGAATAAATGGAGTAAAAGTTGATTATAAATTATGCACATGATTTATGAAAAACACCAACAATTTTTATAGACCTTACATGTAAAAGCATATAAAGTAAAAAGCATACATGTAAAATTATATAAAACAAAAAGCCATAATTTTATAACAATGACAAGATATTATGAATTGTTTATTATTAGATGATTAATTTAATTCTTGCTAACCAAAAGGGGAAACCTTTAACAATTAAAAAAAATGTGGAAGTATCATTCAAAACAATTCAATTCTCGACACTTTACATTTTTGCATGGTTCAAATAATATGGCTTACCAAGGTAGGATCAAAAAAAAAAAAGTCCTGCCACTCATTCAGGTTGGAGTTGAACTAAACGATCTTTGGGTTAGTGCCCCAATGTCTCGACCGCAGGACCACTGAGTGCAGCCGTGCCCTAGATGGCAAAGATGGTCCTAGGGAGGTCCTAAGGATGTCCGGAACGTCCATGACCTTTGCTATCTGAGGTATGGCTTTTTTTTAGACGAGGGCGAATCAGAAAGTCTTTGCCCCTATTTTTTATTAGCCAAAATAAGGTACATACAGGTAATTACAAATATACGTACTATTCTACGTACCTTACACTATTTTTCCACATAGTCCCCACACCGGTTCAGACATTTGTCCCATCGCAGCACTAAATTTGAGATGCCCCTGTGGTAGAATTCGTCCGGCTGACTGTGGAACCACCGTCGGACTGCTGTCTTGGCTTCAACGTTGCACGTGAATCGCTGTCCTGCCAGGAACTTCTTCAGCGGACCGAAAACGTGGAAATCACTAGGGGCGAGGTCCGGACTGTATGGTGGGTGGTCCAGACTCTCCCAGTGAAATGACCGGAGCTTGTCGGCGGTTCTGATTGCATACAGTCCGGACCTCGCCCCCTAGTGATTTCCACGTTTTCGGTCCGCTGAAGAAGTTCCTGGCAGGACAGCGATTCACGTGCAACGATGAAGCCAAGACAGCAGTCCGACGGTGGTTCCACAGTCAGCCGGACGAATTCTACCACAGGGGCATCTCAAATTTAGTGATGGATGGGACAAATGTCTAAACCGGTGTGGGGACTATATGGAAAAATGATGTAAGGGTACGTAGAATAGTACGCATATTTGTAATTATCTGTATATACCTTATTTTGGCTAATAAAAAATAGGGGCAAAGACTTTCTGATTCGCCCTCGTAAATATATGTTAACCAAAGGGAACCTCCTTAAGAATTAAAAGAGGGTTGTAGAAGGATTATTCAATACGATTAAGCATTCGGCACTCCACCTTTTAACGTGGAGGGCACGTGAATGCAGTTTCTTTTCTCCACTTAGGACACAAGTTCTATACTCACGACAAAACTAACCTGATACATGGACAAGGCACAGAGCAGTATGATTTCGCCAGTGCAATATAATTCGCCCTTTCTTACGTTAACAGAGTTAATAGAAGATACATTTTGTACATAAAACATTAACATACTGCTCAAATACATAAAACATAGGCATATTGGTGCAATTAAAATCTGGTATTTATTAAATTTAGGAAAAAGACTCATTATAGCGAGCGATGACGTCATTCAAGTAACTGACCACTCAGAGGACTTCGTTTGCTTGGCGGGAAATTTGGCGCCTGGAATTTTGGCAACCGCGTTTTTCTGCATTCCAAATTAGGCGATAAATAGCCTAATAATGTTGAGGGCTATCTCATTTTTCGCCAATTGGCGAATGAATACTTGTTGCACACACGTGAATAGGTCGCCGTAGCCTTAACAGTGTACCAGGTTAGCTTTGCCGCGAGTATAGTACAAACCGTATGAGAAGGTGGAGTATAAAAAAATTGCATTAACTCTTGTTCTTAGTTAAATTTCACGACTAGGAATTAAACAGTCATATTTTCTCATTATCAATTTCTATTTATTTATACTATCATCTACAATTTTTTTTTTAGTTGTGTCAACAATGGCTAACGTGACCGTTTATTTTTTTCCTCAAAACGGGACATACGGCGTATGTCCCGTTTTGAGGGAAAAAAATAAATGGGACATCTACTAATTTTTCGGTAATAGTATGTTATTCAAGAAAACCATATATCTTCATAGTTTTTATTTATTAATAAAAAGAACAGGAATAAATATGTAAAAAATAATTTATGTGGTCTTATATTTTTCTGAAGAACAAATTTGTTTAAGAATATTTGGATTTGATTTTAAATAAGAATAAATTTCTTGGCATGATTTCTTAAAATTTACTTTAATAATTACCATTGCTTTAGAAACTGCGACTAGTAACTGTGTTTTTTCGCTCATCCATAACTTATTTGTAAGAGAAAATACCCTTTCTACTGGTGCATTAGTTCCTGAAAGGCATAAAATATATCCAATAATTATACGAAAGTTCGTACGATTCAAATTATTGGTTTGAAAGTGTTTGAACAATTCCACCCAATGACTTTCAATTGAAACATTCCCAGTGTTCCATTCTGTCAATTCCTGCGGTGTAATGTAGTTATAAGTGAATACTCATCAAATACTTCTGATAACTTGGTCACAATTAATAAATCCCTTTTCAATCAATACATCCATTTAACTTTGAATTTTTCTCATGCAAATATTTTGGTTAAATTCACCCATTCAAATATTTCTAATTTTTCAAAGAAAAAAGTCCACTGCTACAAATATTCTTTGCTTATTTTATAGAATTCAGCAGCTGTAGTTTCCGTATGTTCTTTGTCAACACCACTGCAGCCATTTTCTTGCAATTTTGCCAGTAAATTACGAACAGAGTGGAGAAGAAATTGATTACTTTGTTTCAACGCCAAATTATCTTTAAGTTGGTTAATTTCTTTCGTGGCTTCGATTGCAGAAATACTCTGACCCTCGATCTTTGACACAGCTTGATGGAACGTTTCTGACTGTGCATGCATAAAAAAAAAGACCCATAATTCAGAGTTAGCGTTTTCAAAAAAGGTTCTCAATATGTTTGGACATTTATCGATACTCAAAAAGTAGTTTTAACGGCTTGTATAGTTTCAAAACTCTTATTTGGCAGACATAAGCGCAAGCCACCTAGTTTTGCTATAGCCTAGCAATTTTTGATACCCTCTGTCGACTTCATTATAAAATTCTTTCAAAGTTTCCACGCGAACGCTATAGATATAAAAATGTGAATATATTTTCACAATAATGCATTCAAAGTCTACAAGTAGACAACCTTCGGCAGTCTTAATCGCGTCGTGAATTATGTGAGCTCCACATCCGATTCCTATCAATGTTCTTCCGAGAGATAAATTTAGTTTTGCATAAAAATTATTGACGCCTCGTCTTTTCGATCCGCTAAAATTGCAGTTGGTATTATCTCCACGAAATACCACGATTTTTGAAGTCAAATTATTTTCCGTTGATACTTTCATTAGATAATTGACAATAACGATTAATGTTTCGCCTGGTTGGTCTTGAAATTCTAAAAGTTTGAATTGTCTATCTTCACATGGTAAAAAGAAACTAACTACGACAGAGCATCAGTTAATATAGTAACACAGTTGCATTCGCTGAGGCGATCTTTTAATTAACCTATTACTATTGGCGCTAACACATTTACAATATTAGCTTCTGTTTCCATACGAGAACATCTAACTTTCTGTTCAAAACATGCTTGAATTAACTTAGAGGCACAATCATTTGAGCAAAAACTGTGGTTCTCTTGCACCTTATGAAAAGCCCAGGCGCCTTCCGTCGCAGCAACTTCCAGATCTTTCAAAGTTGGTGAATCCGTTTTCTTAAAAAAAATTAAGCATTGAAGAATTCGAAGCGGTAGCAATATCGGAATTTTTATGTTTTTCTGATCTTAAATGTTAATATCGCTGGCACCTCTATGAACTATGCTATATTCTGTAAAACGCTTTTCACATCTGACGTCCGATGGCGTATGTCTTTGTTTTATAAACGGGTACTTTGCTTGTAAATTAACATTAAAAGTGCGCTTGCGTGTGGGCATTCTTAAAATGGAGGAGGTAACGTAAAGAAATTTAAATTGACTACAATAACACATGTGGGTAAAAAAAACAAACCAAACGATCAATCATCAAGGAAGCTACACAAGCTAGCAGGCTTTCGACCGACTTACATATTGTGTGTGTGAGACGTATTGCGCATGCCCCGTCATCGCCGCCCTACTAGGGTTTCTCTCTTTCTGAAAGCGGGACATTTCGGCGCCCCGAAGCTATGCTTGGGGACAACGGGACAGGCTACCTAAAAACGGGACGTATGGTCAAGTTAACAATGGCACAACTAAAAAAAACATATTTTGATTTGGTTTGTGAGTTCTGCTGTAGACAGTGCGTTGTTTCACGCAAGGAGCATGCCGCGCGGTCACCTACATTCTCCCGAGGCATGGGCACCTCTACAAGCCTAGTGAATCAACACCCGGTCTACGGTGAGCAGTTACTGTCCAATGCTGACGAGATGAGCTCTGGCGAAACTGTCAATCAAACCAAGTTCATTATTTTGCGGGGGAGTTAGGAAGGCCACGCGATGTGTATAGCAATGATGGGCTCTGTACAAACTGGCTTAACAAAGGTCCCTATGCCCTGTTTTGACCAATGAACTGTTCCAAGTCAAACTCGTAGGGTAACTTCTGGGGACCAACTCGTCAGCGTTAGACAGTAGTGGGTAAATGTTTTCATTTTGGCACCGGTGGAGTCAAATCCGGGGTAATAGCACTATAGGTGAGCGCGTTACCACTGCACCACCGAAATTCCCAAATGCGATTCAAGATAAATGAGTTCAAAGTTTTCCTTATTGGAAAAACACATGCAGCGCATTATAAATTAAATAATGGCCATGCAATATTGAATTAAAACATGTGCCAGTATTGCTTCTAGACGGAGGAGTAAGTCAACATGTTGACTTACTCCTCTGTCTATACTAACGCAAAAATTGCATTTATTCAGTTGTGATATTAGCGACGCCCACGAGCGGCATGCAGATTTTCCCCCCGCAATTTTCTGTTTCCTACACCGTTAGCGGAGTCAAGATAAAAGCTCATGGACAGGGCTTAATTTCTAACAAAAAAAAAGTGCAGGAGCCCTAATATTATGATAAATCGATTAAAAAATTGAATGGCTGCAAAAGAATCGATAAATCATATCAATTGTTTATGTCCATTTTTCTGGACAACAAAGTTTATGACTTTAATCAAAAATTCATTCTTTTTTCATGAAAGTGTCTATTTAGGGGTTCCGGCTAATATTTAAATAATCGCCAAAAATGAAGAAGTACCGGAGCCGGGCTCCTGTGGGCTCCCGCCCAATTTAAGCCCAGCTCATGGGTTGTGTCATAACTTACGGTAAACTTGAGATAACGTTAGGCGTTTTAATTAAATGGCACCTATTAGGCCAATTGAATAATCTATATTACGCTAACTGGATTTTAATTTTAGGACAATCGAATAATTCCTATCAGGACAATCGAATAATTCGTATTAGGACAATCGAATAATTCCTATTAGGAGAATCGAATAATTCCTATTTGGACAATCGAATAATTCGTATTAGGACAATCGAATAATTCCTATTTGGACAATCGAATAATTCCCATTAAGACAATCGAATAATTCCTATTAGGACAATCGAATAATCCCTATTAAACTAATTAGCTTCTAATTAGTTCTGTCGAGTAACTGCTATTATACCAATCGAATAAATCATATTAGACCAATGGAATACCTATTATTCTAATTAAATCATTCTTATTAGGACAATCGAATATCTATTATAATCAAGCAACTCCTATTAGGTCAAACGGAAATTCCTATTTGATCTAAGAAATATGGGAAACAAATATCCCATTAGGTCAACCGAATAGCTCCTATTAGGCTAATTGAATAGCGCTTATTAGACCAGCTGAACCATCTAATTATGTAGCAAAATAATCTTCATCATCATAGCTGAGCACATTGATTCCATCAGAATCTGTTATATTAGTTTAGTGCAAGAATTCTCCACGAAGGGGAATTTTCACGGGGAATTTTGGACTTAAATTGGTAAACGCAAACTATGGCAACACTGATGCTGTTAGCCAAAATATTCTTAGGAAGGGGATGAGGGTGGGGAAATGACATCTCGTAATATGATGAAAAGCGTGTAAGGGCAAAAAAAGGAGTAGAAAACCATTGGTTTAACGACCGGAATTGAACATCTTGATTCTACTGTTTCTTTTATTTTTTTTGTTTTGAATAAGTATCAAAGTATTTTTTCCATCTGTCGTCAAATACTTTCAGCAAAGATCCTTTATTGATTGCCTGCTCCCACTCGAAATTGGTCATATCGCCATAAATTCTCCTTAAATGTTAATTTATTGAGGTTTTTAATATATTTTTGGCCCTTGTTGTTTTCAAATACTTGGTTTTACTTGTTTCTTGAATTATTGTTATTATTGTGGATTTCTTATCAGTTTCCAAAGTTTTGACTTCATATTTAATTGGAGTAATTCTCTTATAGGCCATGAGGTGTTTGTATTAGATGATTAAATACTCGCAAAGAAAAGAATGATTTGCTTTGCAAAAAAACTTTTAAAATATTCACCTCATCCTATTTTATCCAAAATCTATTCACAACTGCAGCACCTGCACAATCATTCCAATATTAAATTCTGCTGGATCCCTGCTCACATTGGTATCAAAGGGAATGAGGCTGCTGATGCAGCTGCGAGGGCAACGAACTCACCACTTGCTTCTAGCCAGCTTCTTCCTTTCTCTGACCTGAAGCCAATTATCAAGACCTGTGTGAATCAAAAGTGGCAAGAAGAATGGGATCATCAAACCAATAACAAATTGAATAATATTAAACATACAATTGGTAACTGGCCCTCCTCATACCGTAAAAATCGGAAAGAGGAGGTTCTCCTTGCTAGACTTCGCATTGGGCATTCCCATCTCACCCATAGACATCTGTTGGAAGGAAAACCAGCACCAATTTGCCAAGTGTGCAATGAACCCATGAGTGTTTTACACATTTTAACTCAATGCCCCTATTATAGACTTGCCCGCACTCTTACTTTTAACTCTTCATCACTGTCTGACATTTTAAATGACCATACGCACTTTTTAAATTTTTACAAAGGACTGGGTTTAACAACAGTCTTTGATTTTACCATGTTTGGCGCAGTATAGCCCAGATGCACCATAAAATATTCAAACAAACGAACAAATATTTGCAAAAAATCAGTTTCTTTGCAAAATAATCAATTTCTTTGAAGAAAATTTTCTTTGTGAGTACTTATTTAATCATCTATTGACCTCATAGTTAAATGATTAATTATCGATATAAATAATAATAATTTAATCTGAATAGGTAATATTTGATTAAGGTTCTAAACTTATATTGTGTCAATTTTAAATGATAATATATAAGGCTAAGAGTAATTCTAAGGATTGAATTACATGCTCTGAATGTCACTTAATACCTTGTTTTGATTTTACGTTTATGCCTAATAGGAATGTGTTAGATAAACAAACATTTATGTATATATATATTGATTTAATAATCATTTTTTCACGCGATTCATAAATCTATTTCTATTTATCAAATACCATATTAATTGTTAAAAGTAATTAGAGCTTTCTACAAATAATTTTTGAAAATTTCGTTACTTTATGTGAAGAGAAGAAATATTTCATAACACTTAAAACATCAAGTGTTACGTAATACGTAAGTGCTATATAACACTTGAGGTCAATAATTAAATTTAAGTTTGTTTTTATTGTAATTTCTTTTATCAAGCGAATTATTTTTTTGGAAATTTCTTAACAGTTAACAAATGCATAAAAGGAAATAAAGTTTTTAATTAAGTTACCAAATTCACTGCTGGATAAAAAATGCTTCTTGATTTACAAAAATAAATAAGAAATTTTAAATTCCTTTGGTTAGTGATGGACAAAGATAATTTATGAGTAACAAATCAATTATGTCTTTGCATTTGTAATTCCTTTAAGGTCTCACAGCGGTGTTAGTTTTCATCTCCATGTCAAAAATCCATGTTTTTCATCATGGACTTTGAATCTACTTTCTATATTTCTCCTTTAGTTTCTCGTTCTGTCTCCACATTCCCCGAAGCCACTTCAATGGTTGTCACCATCTTTCCTTTGCTATTTGCTTACTCCCAATCTTCTGAACTGTTTCTCTATTCCATTCAGTCTTCTTTTCCTGGGACGTTCGTTCCACTTTTCCTCTTAGATTGGTTCTCACGATCTGCTAAACTTCGCTAGCTTCATTTTTTCTGTGTATTCAAGGCACTTAAGTATTTTTATTTTATTTTTTATTCCTGTGGCCTACTCTAAGCCTTCTACAAACAGCATGTTTTATCGTTTTTTCTAAAATTCATATGTGCGTTTAATACGATTTCCCAGTTTGAGGAAGAAGAGTTGTGCGCTTCCGTGACCCACTCGATGTAGATCCAGAAACCTTTACCTTTTTCAAGCTACACACTATGTTCTCTCTCTTCTTTCTAAACTGGTTTTGTTACACAGGCATATTTCATAATTCGTTGCATTAGTCAATAACCACATACTAAATATATTTTATGTATATACGGTGTCACATGCAGGGGCGGACACAGGCTTCCATTTTGGGGGGTCAAGGACAGAATTTGCCATGGTCTTGGAATAACACCCTTCATTTATCATGAAAGTTGGAATTTTTTACAGTGAAAAAATATATTTTGGGGGTCATGACCCCTGTGACCTTTCTCCCGTGTCCGCTCTTGGTCACATGTATATATACTGTCTATAAAGATATATATTTTTTTATATGATAAATATAACTGTATTGCCTATTACGATAAATATATCTATATCGATATCTTTTATCGGTTCCTAGAATATCATTATACGCGATTACTTTGCATATGCAATCATGAATTAGTATCACTAAGATGATTTCATGGTGTAATCGATCATTATATCGCATTAAATATTAATATATCTATTTAAACGTCATTATATAAGTATTGATCGATCGCATATCGATTTTAATCGACTATTATGCAGATCTTAACTCTAATCTCGATTTTTAATTGGCCCATAAGCCGATTTTGAACCTATTAATACATTGATTTTAAATCGATTATCATACCAATCAGTTTATTTAAATCGATTGTAACGTTTATTTTAATCGATCATCGTTAGCTTGAAAGAGTAGGAATTAAGGCCGTACGGGTAATATGGTTGTAGCATGTTTATTATTTGTCAAGAAACCCGGTATTTGAGCCCCGTTGGTGGCAATTTCTCGCTGTTTTTCTCTACCAATCCGTGTTCTGTGGTTTGATTCTCAAATTGATAGATGTCCCTTGGGCGGACTGGGTCCACTCAAAGGGCGCATATCTTGGACTTTTGGAGGGCGCGAGTGCTTGCCCATTCGAATTCACGAGGGCGCAACGGCTCGTGGGCCGATGGGCTGGCGGCCCTGTTCGCCCCTGGATGTTTCTACCTCTCGACAAACTGTTGGTCTGCCGCGGCATGACCCCTTGGCTACCTATGCATCATGAAACATAGGCACAATATTAAGTTTTAACTCCCATGAATTGCTAAAGCAACTAGTGCCATGATTTAAATAAGAAAACAATAGGGAACTGTATTTAAGTAAAAAAAATTTCGCATACACCAAATTTTACAAAAAGAAACCAATATTTTTCTTTCCAGTTTTTGAATATTTTGTCGTAATATACGAGTTTTTCCGGAAATTTTATGACGTCATAGTATAGGCGGAATGACATTTCAACCAATCGGAACCAGCGGCAGGATTTAAAAACCTACGCCGTTTGCGTTCATAATAAATTATGATTGCTACGTTATTAGTTTAGCACCGGACCCTTTAGGATCAGGGATACAGTAATTTTCCCCCATGTCCCCCAGGGTTTAGGGGACTAAAGTCCCCCCCCCTTTGACAGCAAGACGCATTGTTGTGTTTAACACCATGTTACATGACTTGCCATAAAGCTCCCTATGATCTTTGAATTGTGTTGAAATTAACCAGTACAAATTGTCATGCAATTTTATTCCAAAGAAGTTCATAATGGAATTTGAACCATTGCTCAAATAAAATGGTTGCAATTAAATAGCTAATAGTTTGTAGCCGGATGCTCTAACAATTGTGAGCAACGTTCGATTTCCGGTCGGTGGTTTCTAAAGTTTTTACAGGAAGTCAATATAAGCGCCTGATTTTTTTTTATTTTAATGTTGAAAATGTTGATACTGAAATTGATCCGTAAAAGTTATCACAAAATTTTGCCATTAGATCAGTGTTTCCCAATGTGGGGCCCATGCCCCACAGAGGGGGCAATTCGAAAATGGACTCCACTGTACATAATGTAATAAAACTGTAATAAATGTAATAAAAATCGGACCATTGTACAAAATTAATGCAATATATATATAATTTTGTACTTAATGTATGTTGGGGGGTCATAAATAATTGGGGGGGGGGGCACGAAACTTTTGGTTACTGTAAAAGTGGGTCGCAGCTTGAAAAGGGTTGGGAACCACTGCATTAGATCGAAATTTTGCTAGTAGATATTACTATAAGAAAGGATCATAAAATTTCGTTGTGAGATTTTGCAGGATTTTTCAGTCAGAAAAATTGAACTTTGGATATGTATTTCATTGAGGCCGAATCCATAAAGATCGTCACGTTTTTGCGTCACATTGCAATTTCAAATTTGGCTATTACGGACCCATGATTACGGATAAAGCTGTCTAATAAAAGATATATAAGTAAAACGTTTTCATCGTTATGTATTTTTAAGTTTATTTAAAATTTTATTATTTTTTTGGTGATCTTGCCAATTTTTTTATCTTCTATTCTAGCATTGTTTGTTTGTTTGGATTTTTATGGCGCAAGAGCATCTGGACTATACTGCGCCAAACATGGTCATATTCTAGCATCACCGAATGCTACCACACCTACAATATATACGTTTCGTTTAAACTATTTCTAACTTCGGTGTATTTTGAAAAAGATGTTGATTAGTTTAAATTAAAATGTCCCACAGTATTTTAATTTGATTTTTTTAGTGACTTTCTAGTTTTATGCTCTTAATATTTTTTGTTGACGGTTATATGTTAGTTTTTTTAGCAAGTTATGATTGAGTATAGTAGTAATTTTGCTATGATTTTCTAAGTAATCTATGTGTAAATTTGTATTAATGTGGTTTCCACAATATTCTACTTATTTAAATTTCTATTCTTTTTATAAAAATTGTGCTAGCCAAACTTTCACGGCAATTGTTCTTCTTTTTCTGGCGCTACAATTCCTAAAGTACTTGGGCCTTTCTAACGAAGGCCATCCATCCTCCTCAGTCCAGAGCTTTTCTTCGCCTCTTCCTTTTATTTTCATTCTTCTTAGCTCTTCCTCTTATTTTCGTTCTTCTTAGCTCTTCCTCTTATTTTCATTCTTCTTAGTTCTTCCTCTTATTTTCATCCTTCTTAGCTCTTCCTCTTATCATCCTTCTTAGCTCTTCCTCTTATCATCCTTCTCAGCTCTTCCTCTTATTTTCATTCATCTTAGCTCTTCCTCTTATTTTCATTTTTCTTAGTTCTTCCTCTTATTTTCATTCTTCTTAGCTCTTCCACTTATTTTCATTCTTCTTCTTAGATCTCCTTCCATCCCATCCAAACACCTTTTCCCATTACACTTTTCTTCTTTTCGTGTGTTAGTTCTCGTAATCTTCCTAACTATTTCAGCTTCTTCTCTTCTTCCTACATGTCTATGCTAGCTAAGCCTTATTTTCTTTGTTTCTATCATCAGTTTTAGGTCTTCTTAAAGATGGTGTATTTCATCGTTTTTATTTTGATTCTCCATTCGCCGTTTCCCTTAATTTCTCCTTATGTTTTTCAAATTAATTTCTTTCCTGTGCTCTCAGCATTTTCTTGTCTGTAGATGTCAATGTCCACATATCTACCAATATATACCGTCTTGTTATTGCTTTGTAGCTTGGTAGGCTTTAATATTTGTGTGATATTCTCAGAACTTAATACTTCCTTGTGCAGGACAATTAGAAGTTCAAATAATTCTTTTTTTTTTTTAACTTTCTAAATTTTATAGTTTTACTTTCTTAATACCTTATGAACCTAGTTTGGTAAATTATCGATGGTATGGGCTTACAGTTTTACGAGGAATCCGAACTACGGCCAGCCTATTTCCTCTCCCCAGCATGGAACTTGATATTAATAGAGATAGTAAAATGCCTAGCACTCTACGCAACTGTAGTTGCATATAGGGACTTTACGGCAGAATTTGTGGGCAACACGGACGGACGGTAGTACTGTTGCCATCCGCAAAACTCGCAGAAAAGTAATATTTATAACCAGTTGCGGTTTCAAAAGTACTCGCAAGAAGTCTTATAAACAGATTCGGCCTTAATAATAATCCATAAATCCAAAAAGTTAAACTGGTTTTGAACTACGAAGAAAAAACGAGTGTTCAGCTCGTAAACATTATGTTTTACAGCTTAACAACGGTCGGTTAAGTTATAAATAGCTCTAGTTTATTTGTCATGTCAATTTTTTTATGTTCTTGCTCATTGTCGACTATTATTTCCGCGGAAATCTCTAAATTCTCTAAATATTCTCCAAGAAACACTTGGCGCTATTCATTGGCGACATTGGCGTTTTCGTTGGCGATTTTTGTCATTTCCAGAGAAATCTTTCCGCGTAGCGAAGAAGAAATAATTTTCTTGAAACCGCTTTTATTTTTACCTCCTTAAAAATTAAGCGGCGTTTTTTTCTTTCAAAATTTTCTGAAAAAGGTTTGCAGAGGTGCAAGTTGAAATGTGAGGAAACAGCTTAACTGAAAAAAAATGCACTCGAATGCTATATAATTCCTCTTAATCCGAAGTACTAGTTAAGATTAGCCAAATATTCGGATCATCAACTTTTTTTCCATTCGCGCATGTTTTAATAAATGCACTGTCATGCCATGACGGATTGTTTATCCGATATCTACAAACGACGTTTGTTTATTACTTATGTATGTATGACGCTTAAACCATATTTATGTCATGGCGCCGTTTTCTGCGGATTAAACACTTACAAACACATGTCGAATAATCAGGAAACGCCCAGATACAATAACTAAATTAAACTTAAACCCAATTTTAATTGACTTCAATTTTATTCCATAAAATATCGTTCTACGAAATTGCTCTATATTAAATCGAAAACGAATACATAAATTTTGTGTGACTTCTCAGCTTCGTCTTAATTCTTGTGTATCTATAAATTCAAGTTCCGCGAGTCAGATAGATCATTGAATAATATTAACAAATTTTAGTCCTAATACGGAGCTATGTAAGCCCTTGGAGCCAGAGCGCCCTCTATAATTTTGAAAACGCTAAGTTGATGGTCATAGCAACAAGAATGAAGGGCTTCCTCCACTTTTATACCGAGCCCCTCTTTGTTTGTTCTCCACGTGTCAGATACCGAATTTTCCCCAAATAGGTTTGTGTCATTTTTTGGTTTGCCTATTTATTGCGTCTGAAGAATCTGACGAAATTGGACATCGAATTCAGCACTCGTTTTACCATCAACAGAAAACTCGAGCCAAACGACAATGAGGGTTGGGTCATTGCCCTCGTTGGTTCTTGTCTTTCTACTCTATCGATACATTTCTACGATTTCGTCCCAGCATTGTATAAAAACAAGTATTTTATCGGACGTGCGCGTAATATACGCATGCCATCGCGTCATTATCAGGGCCGTTTCTACCATTAGGCCAGAGTAGGCGACCGCCTAGGGCGGCAAAATGGCGTAAAAAATTAATTTTAAATAAAACAGAGACAAAATTGAGCTAATGAGAAGAAAAATAAAAGCAGAAACGAAAAATTAAAACATCGAATTGTTTTCAAAAGTATACGGAACGATTACTTAATAAGTTTTTATTTTGACAAATGTAAAATTTTTTTATGTGTTCCATATATTTCATTTATTTCATTATGTGTGCATAAATTCTTTTATATCTAATACATTTAAGCCTTCTAGCTCTGATAATACAACGTTGTGTTTTGAAATATTACTCCCTTAATATCATAGTTTTCAAAATATAAAATGTTGAAATTAAACAATTAAACATGTAGCAATTGTTTTACTATTCACAATACCCTAATGTTACAAAATAAAATGATCTAAATATAAAATAATTAATAATGTAATAAAATAAAAATGATTAAATAAATAAAATTTAATTATAAATACTTAATCTCTATATACCTATAAACACCTTGCCACGGCGGAAAGTATATTGTTTCCCGTCCTACCTGTCTAAGCGGTCCTGGGCTATCGTCTGAATCCGCAATAAAAGCGCCCTTTTTCCAAAACAACAAGCTTTCCAGCTCTTGAGCTTAATCAATACGTGGTGGCAAAAATTATTGTGAAGCTGTACCAACATCACAAACATAATTACAACATTTAATAATAAATATAATTATGGCACACAACAAATATAATTTATAATATTTAATAATAAACATAATTTATAATAAATAATAAATATACCTAATAATATAATAAAATAAATATAATTTAATAATATAATAAAATAAATATAATTTAATAATATAATAAAAAATAAATATAATTTAATAATATAAATAAATATAATTTAATAATATAATAAAATAAAAATAAATATAACAAATATGTTGAATAATTACAAAATATAATTTAATACTACACAAAATAACAACATAACAAAATATATTTAATAATTTATAAATATAATTTAACGGGTTTAACGACTAAAAGTATAATAAAAAACAAACAGGCGAAAGAGTGATGGTAGTAAAAGGGTGAGGGTGGCATTTTTCTATTCCCGCCTAGGGCAGCAAAGCACCTAGAAACGGTTTTTGTCATTATTATCCTTCACTGCGTGTTAACGTTTTCGATCGTCTCTAAAACAGATCCGCTGTCAGCTTTCGTTCCAACAATCGGCGTTTTAATAGCTTACAGTTGACGAGTGTAAATCTGTTAAGTTAGTTTATGATGTTTATTTTTATGTTTGCAGAGATTTCATCCATTTGTTAGTGATTTAAAAGAGATAATTGTACTAGTGCCTGTTGTTTAAATTGTGAAATTCATTAGTATTATTTTCAAATTATTTTCTGAATGGAATACAATTATAGCAAAAAATATATTATACAATAATTTCTGCCACCCACGTTTTAATTACAGCTCAAACTAGAGCTTTATTCGTTTTGGAGAAAAAGAGACGCTTTCCCCATCCTGGATTCGAACCAGGGTCCCTCCGTTTAGCCCGGAGTGTCTTGGACCGCTAGACGAATGAGGACAGGAAACAACGCTCTCTTTCTCCGTATGTAAAGGTGTTAAGGTATTATTACCCTCCGCAGGCTTTCTTGTGTTGACTATATTTGGTAATTGTGTTATCCCTGCGGAGGGTAATAATACCTTAACAAAAAAAAAATATATATATTCTTCAATAAAATGCATTTAAAGGTTTTATGTATACCTTTTCGCTGCCTGTAATTATGTAGTTAATAAATATATGTACGCTAAATACTGAGGCTGCATGCGAATACTATGGAGATTTCAAAAATACGACTTTTAAACGTCGTGTTTTTAAAATTTGGCCATTTTAAGTTTTCAAATTTGAATAATTAATTTCACAATTTTGACAAAATTAAATTTCACAAAAAACTAATTTGTTACATCGAAAACAAATCGCATATTTGTGTAATGTTACATTTCAAGAAGCTATTGGAGTTCGCAATGCACTGAAGGAATAGAACAAGAACACAAGAATTAATCTAAAAAATTCACCAGAAAAAATTAAAAAAAATTACCGCAATTTATTTGCAAAACGTTTTTTGTTAGAAAAAAAAATAGTGTGAAGTCAAGGATGAGAGCAAAAACTCGAATTTGTCTCAGTTGTGATAATTTTGACATTTGGAAGCATGCCCACTTATGAGGAAACATTTTCCTGAAAGCGTTAGAATCTAAAAACCGTAACTGGATAGCTTTGATAACTGTCCAGAATTTATTTTAGAGCAACCGCAAATGGAGTTGAACTAATTGCAGTTAAAAAAACACACACCAATACACGTATGCTGTATGATTGTTAGTTGTTTATTTGCACTTATTAAATTGAATGCATGTTGAAATGAGACAAACCTTTAAGTGTTTGTGTTCCACTGAAATGGGTGAGCTGCGCCTAAATGAAGTGTTTTGACATTGCAAGTTCTGAGACCGCTGTAAGAGAAAGGAAGTGATGTGCTAAGCATGTGAAAGTGACACTAGATATAAGCGACTTCGTGTAAAATATAGATAACGTTAAGAATAAGCGAAATTAGTTAAGTGTAAGCAACACCAAACAAGTGTAAATGATATGAAGTGTGAGCAAATCGAGATGAAATATGGGCGACGTTAAGCAAATGTAAGTGACACTAAATAAATGCGTAATGAATGACACTAAGCAAGCAAGTGTGTGCAGGCGATATTAAGCGCATGATAGTGATGCTGTGCATGTGTAAACGATATTAAGCGAGTGCTTTTCTATGCTTCAGTGCTTTTACGGCATCGAATAAACTCAAGTCTCATACTGTTCATGTGCAAACGATATTAAGCGTATAACAGTGATATTGTGGATGTTCAAACGATATTTAGTGTATAACAGTGATACTGTGAATGTGTAAACGATATTAAGCGAGTGCTTTTCTATGCTTCAGTGCTTTTACGGAATCGAATAAACGCAAGTCTCATACTGTTCACGTGTGGAAACGATATTAAGCGCATGACAGTGATACTGTGCGTGTGCAAACGATATTAAGCGCACAACAGTGATACTGTGAATGTGAAAACGATATTAAGCCAGTGTGTCTCTTTGCTTCAGTGTTTTCACGGCATTGAATAATCACGAGTCTGAATTCCAAATTTTCCTTTCGTCACATTTCTAATTTTCCTTCCATATCGCAAGAAAAATCTGACAACTCTAAAAATGTAATAGAAATAAATAAAATACAATTTTTATGGTGCAATTCTTTGAAATCGTTAACACGATAACATTGCTTATTGCTTATGATTAGCAATATTATCGTGTTAACGATTTTAAAGAACTGCACCATAAAAATTGTATTTTATTTATTTCTATTGATCAGTGCAGTGTGTCGCTATTAAACTGTCTAAAAATGTAAATTTGCAAGAGAACGGAAAGAAAGTATTTACAAGTTTATCATAGTGTATAACATATTATCATAGTGTATATCATAAGTATTTACACTTATCATAGTAAACATAGGGAGATATAGCACTATCCACAGCGTAGTTTTTGGACTACACTTATGAGACCTTTCTTGTTAAAACCCATAACATATTTATAATAAAATAGTTTTATATATTTCGAAAATTGACAATTTTAGACCTGTGCCGCACTTCTTTCAGGGGTACGGTGTAGCAAAGTGAGTATAGCCATTATTTTGAAATTTTTAATTATAGTGTGTTTTAGTAATTGATTTCTAACGTTTATTTACACATGTCAAAGGGTGGAAAATGAACGTCGAATGACAGCAGACTGAAATTTATAATTTGCAAAAAGTAATACATCCTCTAATAGAGATAATTTAAAGGGGTTTTCCCGGATAAAATCCCATTAGCTTTTATTAATATATTTAACTAACTTTTTATTTGAACTTTCAACTTCGCATCTCTAACTATCTTCTGCTAACACCTCTAATTAACCTAATTAACACAAACTTTTAAGAGTTCTATCGACGTTTGTAAATGTAGACATAGCCAGTAACGGAGGTGACGCCAGAAATATTCAGATCTGTTTTTCTTGAAACACGTGCCTTTAATAAAAAATTGTCTAAAAACGTTCCAAACAACTCAAGGAATAAATTCGGTTACTGTTTAATCATTCAGTATTGCATTTCCTTGCGCTATTTGATCCAAATGATTTAAGGTGCAAGAGATCCAAATGAGTAAGGCGTAATTTATTACGCCTTACTACTAATGAAGACGTATACATATAAGGCTGATCCATTGCAACGGAGTTCATAAATATAATTAATTAAAAGAAGGCTACGTGCATGAAATTTATTGCAATAAAAACCAGAGATGTAGCAAGTCAACAATTATTGGCTGCTTAAATAAAAAATATCACGTGACTTGGTGTTGAAGAGAGAGAGAGAGAGAGAGAGAGAGAGGGAGAAATGAGCCTTGATATTCTATGGGAAGGACGTTGGGCCCAGAGCCGATAAGAGGGGCGGGCAGCAGGGGCTTCAGCCCGGGGGCCCGGACGACGTCTAGGAGCCCGCGCTGGCAAGAACCTATACTGTGGGGGGGCCCGGCCCAGTGAAGGGGTCGTGGAGCTGGTCGAAGTGAGCCTAAGGGCCCACGTTAACTCTTGGCCCCTCTGCTTGAGCCTCCGGGAGCCCCCTTTCTTACTCAAAGCTTTGCTCTACATTTTTCCAAGAGCAGCTACTCAGAGTAAAGATTAATTAGACAATGACGACACATTATACACTCTCTGTTAATGTTATAATTACCGCACTTGCAGCTGATTCTTGTAACACTCATTCTCTAAGGATTGTATTCTCGCCATGTAGCATTTCCCAGAGTATTAAAATTTAAAATACATGAAGAAGTTCTAAGCTGGGAATTATTAATAGTAATGCAAATTTAATTACAAATTCAAGTATTTTTCAATATGCTTCCGGATTAATTATTAATTATATTCTCAAATAGAAGAGAAAGGTTATTTAATTCTCTCATCTGCGACTAGTGTCGTAGGAAAGAGGGGTTCAGGCATGGGGGCAGAGAGCTCGAGTCCCCCCCCCTCCCCAGAGGCGTTAAAAATTTTATTTGCCTAATTCTGCTATGCATTTAGTTTCAAAGGTTTTACAAGTACATTTTAAAATAAGGTACTTTTTAGCTCATTACTAATTGTCAAACAGTATCAATTATTTTTGTAGCATTTTAGTATTTTCTATACTTAGTCACTCATTAAACTGTTTTACAGCCTTGGAAAGAAGGTAATAATTTTCTTAACCCCCTCCCTCCCACTAGAATTATCCATATGGACGATCAGGGGCTCAAGCAATTCTAGCAAAGCTATTATATTGCATATATAATATAAGCAATTGCTACTCCACTGTCTGCGACATTAGGTTTAATTTATGTTTGCTTTGAAAAGTCTACTTGATGTGTTTGTAGCCATTATATCCAGGATGCCTTCCGATCTGGAAAACCTGGAAAAGTCAAGGAAGTTTTTTCTGCTGGAAAAGTCAAGAAAGTTTTTTCTGCTGGAAAAGTCAGGGAAATTTGAAATACAAAGGCCAAAGTCAGGGAAATTTGAAATTCATTGTTATAATAAATAACTTATTAAAATAATTTTTCTGAACTATGCTTTTCGTACCACATTGCATACTGAAAATTTTGAGAAACTTATACTTTTGACTAAACTTCTTCCAAAAATTGCCCTTTTGCACCAAAACTAATATAATTTATATAAAATTATTAAGCCTAGATATTTCTCAAGACGAAGCGCTTGCCAAATACATAACTAAACTTGAAGAAAAAAGGTGTTTTAAGTTAAATTTTCTAATCTGTAAGAGATTTTGATCATACTAACCTCCTTTCTTTTATATACTGTGTAGTCATACACATTTTAAATGGAATAGAAGATAAAGCATCAGCTTTGTGATTATATAGTTAAACTCTTTTATAATGAACTCAAAAAGGGCCGAATGAAAATGTTGCTGTAAATATTTAATTAGTGCAAGTTTTTAGTGTAAAGAAATGCATTTTTTAATACAGCTTTTGAATTTGTAAATTTACTTTAATTGAGTTATAAATGGCTTTGGGGTTGATGGTAGTGTATATATATTTTTTTTATTGTCTTTAAACTTGTTCTGATTACACAAATTTTAGTGCATTGTGTGTTGTTTACTGTAATTAGCGACTGGAAATTAATTAATCAATTTGTTTTGGAAAACCTGTAGAAGTCAGAGAAGTTTGAAATAGAATTTGGGTAGACACCGTATAAAGCACAAGACGCTGCTAAGTAATGTTGTAGAAAAGTTATGTAGGAATTTTAATATTTTGTAATTATATTTCAATATCCCATAATTAGTAATTTATAATATGATGGATACTAATTAGCAGAGCAGCCTTTCAAATATGCTGTAGTCATGGACAATCTAATACGAGTACTTCTAGGAGGGGCTGAGAAAATTTCGACGAGTATTTCTAGGGGGGAGGTTGAGAACATTTCCTCCTTCTCATAGCTGTCAAGAATTTTAGTGAATGTACAAGATACCAAAACGCTACAAAAATAATTGATATTGCTTGACAATTAGTAATGAGCTAAAAAGTACCTTATTTTAAAATGTGACTGTAAAACTTTTGAAAGTAAATGCATAGCAGGTTCGGGCAAATCAAATTTTTAAACGGCTGGGGGGGGGGGGGGGCTCGAGCCCTTTCACCTGCATATGGGCGCCCGTTGTTGCATAGGATTATAAATTTAAGACATCTGGTATATGCTGTAATCCATAGACATATGGTAATGAAGCAAGATCTTATAACGATGTAACATATAAACGTGAAGTATACGTACATATATAAACGTATATAAATAAAATGTATATAAGTACAAATAAATAGCAAATTCTCACAATATATAAAAATTTAATCAAAATAGTCACATATAAACTTTAGTAAATAGGATTGCTTGATATTTGTTTTGCAGAATGATTATAATTTCACTCAAAAAGCTTCTTCAAATTATTATTCTCTATTCTCAGAAATTCAATACATTCGAACCTGTTTATAACGAATGAAAAATAGACCCACACTTTTGCTCGTTATGGCCTGGTTCTTGTTGAAACTGGGTTACAATTAAAATCAGATAAAGAAAGAAAAAACCTGACAGAAAAAAGGAAATAAATATTATCTTTTAATCACATTATATAACTACGTAAAGAAATGATTGACATAAATGCAGTCACAATTTGGAAAATATTTCATTCACAAAAAATAAATATTACATTTGTTAGACATACTCCCCATCTAAGTCTATGCACTTCTGCCATTCGACTGGAAATTTTCGGATCTCTGTGGCGAACCAATCATTGGTTGTGTTGGTGAACCATCTATGGACACTAGCCTGCAATTCGCTGTTACATTGCAGTCATCCACTTCGAACTTGACCAATCAACGAATGCAATTCGGCTTGATGGCGCTTTTTCTCCGCACACTGACACCATACGATGATAGATATCGCCTCCTGAAACCTTCACTTTCCACAAAAACCATGCTGTCCGCAATAATCGTTTTCCATCTTTGCTGTCTATGCTTGCACTGACGGCGACTGGAAAAATAAACGTTTTCCTTAATCGTTCACGAGCTTGTAGCGAGCGCCATTTGTACTACAAAAAACTAAGGTCATGTTCAATAATTTTGTAGAGGAAACAAAAATACAAGTTGACAACACTGAGCTAGAAATTGCTGATTCATATATTTACCTTGGCCAGCTGATTTCAATGGATGGCAACATTATGAAAGAACTCAACAGACGTATTAAACTTGGCTGGAGTGCATTTGGAAGAAACAGTTTTATCCTGAAGGGGAAATTGCCTTTGTGTCTAAAAAGAAAGGTCTTCAACCAGTGTGTATTGCCAGTCCTCTCTTATGGATCAGAGACATGGAGTCTAACAGTTGGAGCAATACGAAAGTTACAGACAACGCAAAGGAGCATGGAGAGGTGCATGCTTGGAATAACTAGGAGAGATCGAAAAAGGAACACTTGGGTGAGAGAGCAAACTAGAGTAGAGGACATCATTGTTAAAGTAAAAGGGCTGAAATGGCGATGGGCTGGGCATATTGCAAGAAGAACTGATCAACGATGGACAACAGAAATTCTGAACTGGATTCCAAGAGACCACCGAAGACCTAGAAAACGTCCTCAAACTAGATGGGTGGATGAAATAAGAAAACAGGTTGGGGTGACGTGGAAGCGAATTGCTCAGGATAGACTTGTGTGGAAAGCATTTGGAGAGACCTTCATCCAGCAGTGGATAGATAATGGTTGAATATGATGATGATGATGATGATGATATATATATATATATTCTCAATTTTTTGGATAGGTAACTATTGAAATGGAATGGAATTAAATGATATTTTGATATGGATAAAAGAAAATACATTAAAATTAGTATAAAATAAACTATATTAGAATGGAAATAAAATAAAAGATATTGGAATAAGAATACGACAAAGATGTTGGAACAGGAATGCAACAAAAGATATTAGAATACAAATTCAATAAAACATATTAATACAATGCAATTTTGGGGACTATTCGTATATAAAAAATAAGAGGAATCTAAATAGAAATAAAATAAGTTGTGTCCAAATAGGAATATCATAAAGGTGTGTAAATATGAATATAATACTATACATAATATTGGAATGAATTGAAAGTCCATAGATAATTTTGGAATGGATAAAGGATGTAGAGAAAAGGAACAGGAAAAGCAGCAAAATTTACCTCTATTATAAATTTTCCATTTTTCGATAGTAATAATTTAGCTATTATCAACGTACGTGTATCTGGTATGCCACAGCACTGATCTTTAAGTGAGTGAGCTGGAGAAAAACGAGCTTCGGCAAGGAGCTGACGTGCGCACTTCGAGTAAAACGATAATCGATGAACGTTCGAACGAACGATGATGTATATCGATGATACATTGCTATCGTTATAAGCGTTCATGCCGAATATGTTCAGTTGGGAAAAGTAACTGCATTTATAAAATTCAGTGTTCCGAGAAAAAAAATAATAGTCATTTACTTCCTCCTCCTCCTCACCCTCCTCCTCCTCCCTTGTTCATTAATTCATTAATTCATTCATTCATTTTTTAATGTGGTATTGCTATTCCTGAAAATCCATCTCCAGATTTCATTCCTCTTTCAGGAATTTTTCTTTTAAACCTTCTTCAACAGATTTTTCCCACATCTTCCCAGTTATTCGATTTATTATACTTGCCTATTTTGCTTTTCAATTTCGTTATATATTATATTGTATCTCAATCCATTGTTGTTGGATATTTTTCTTGAATGTACTACTAAAATAATGATTTGTATATGAGGGATTGAGGATGCAAGTAGCATAGGTCAGTTTTCATTTTAAAGACCAATCAATTTGTAATCATTTCTACATTTACTTTACAGAAATGTTTATTAACTATATTCTTAAAGCTAATTTTAATTCAAATATTTTACTCCTATATTACGCTAACGAAGTGTAAAACTGACAATATTTCGTTAACTAGGACAAGGTTCAGTTGCATTTAAGCTTGAATATTCATAATTGTTGTATTATATTCAACATTAAAGACCGTTGCAAATCGAGAGGGCGGACCCAGCAAATATTTTTGGGGTTAGGGAAGGGTGCAAAACTTACGAACCAATGTAGAACTGTTCTGTGAAATTTGTTACGGAGTTTGGGTAAGTAATAGTAAGCGTAAATTTTTTATTATCTGAAAGTGGGGGCGCCTTCTGCATCACCCTTGGATCTGACCTTGTTATAAACATATTTCTTTATTATCAATATATTGTTATCAATATAAAATGTGTTAGGGATATTCTATGGTATTTTTATTATACTCTTTTTTATAAATTCACTAAAGATGGGATATGAGTCAAGTATGTATCGCTCCGATGCCTAAATAGATAGGCATATTAATGAATTATTAGAGAACATAAAATGACATGTGAATGAATCGTATATTTATTGACATATAAATAGGTTTTCCTGCAGATTGCATTTTAAAATTATATCATCAAGTATTGGACAATTGATGATATAATTTAAAAATGATATCATCAATTATTCAAAAACCTGGGGAAGTTTACATATTCGAGTACCTGCACTACTCTTTTTGTAATTCTTTCTTCACCTTTTCTTAACCTTCTCTTCTCTAAAGCGGATAGAAGTGAGGAATGCAGGCTTTTCTAAGGAGGAGAGATGTGGGGGATTCAATCTATTCTAAAGAGGAGAGATGTGGAGATACAAACTCCTCCAAAGTGGAGAGACATGGGGGATCCAATCTCTTCTCTAAAGAGAAGAGGTGGGGGGGGAATCAAATCCTCCACACTTTCCTAAAATCCTATGATGATACTGGTAATGCATACTTCCGTCATGCTGTTCAGCTGAGTTCAACTCCCATGGTATTATACAGCGCGTGCTGTGTTTTTTTTTTCATCCACCGTAGTCCGGATATAGTTTCTTTTGTAAGAGGATTTCGTATTCTTCGAAAAACTGTGGGATTCGGCACAACATGATCCTATCTGTCCTTGAATCGTAAGCTACAAATATACCACTTCTATGGGAGCCCCTTTTCCGAATCGACTGTTGTCCCGGGCGAACTCGTTCTTTCTCCATTAAGGAGGTCATCTACACAAAAATCAAATATCTATAATATATACGTATGTCTCGGTTTAATGTCACACATGAAGTGATTTGAGTCATATGAATTTAACATATGTTCATCGGTATGTATGTCCTCTATTTGAGTTTACACTTGTCATATGAATTTGATGTATGTTTCTCGAGTTCATATATATAAATACTTAATCTCATCTCAGTTGGCATGAAATGACTTTTGATGTCCTTGCTCCCTAAAAATACAACTAATCGCATACATCAAGCTACATCACTTATTAATTATATTATTACCAAATAGATGAAAACACGTGATATAATTTCATATTCATGGCCGATACTAAACTTTAAAATCTTTGTAATTCTCATATTTTGATATAAGCCTATGTTACTGTTGTTGGCCTGTCTTCGAGTCCATG
>QLNU02015003.1:135233734-135304770 GCA_006491805.2 Dysdera silvatica | reverse complement strand
TTCATTTAATTCATGAAAAAGTTTTGCTGAAATTTGAACTATTCGCATTTTTTGTAATATTTGAAATGTATTATAATTCTGAGATTACAGATGCCTTTTGTTTTATATTCTTGGTTCTTGAGTAAATTTTGGCTTCTTGTGCCTTGGTTGTCTCTTATGTATAATGAAAACGTTGTTTAAGGTTATACAGTTATGGAATGATCTTGCACGATTACTTTGATTGTATTTCCGACGATTTTGCATATTGTTTCCATATTATATGTTAATCAACTACTCTTTGTCCATACTTAGAGTAACAATATTGCTCATTCCGTTCTGTAATCTTGTTTGTTACAACACAGCTAACAATATTTATTTCAATAAAATCCTTTAAATCAGACCAAGGTTTGTTATATCGCATTTGTTCTCCTGTGGTGTTTGTTAATTGTTACTTCTCATTCCTTTTACTACGGTCTTTGATTTTACCATGTTTAACGAGTATATGAATGCTCTTACGCCATAAAGGCCAAAACTGAGAAATCAATCAACTATCATTCCGATTGCATTGTCCTAATCTAATGTTTATAATAATCACGGCGCGTTCACTCGCTCACTTGTTTGCTCACTTGTTCTTTTCTTCTTCTTTTTTATTGCTTTTTTTTTATTCTTTCGGTGTATTTCTTTTTAATTTTACGTTATGGTTGATTTTTTCTCTATGTCATGGGTCTAGGGCCCGCCCCCTACCCATGCGTCGTTCTGGTGTTGATCCTGATAAAATTGTGGCTGCACGAGACACTAATGACATTGTAACAATTAACTCTCTCTCGCGGATCTCCTCAACAATAGGGCTAACGATGAGATCTTAATGTTTCACATCAACAGTCGTAGTCTATACAATAAACTGGGTGAATTAACTGAACTTTTTTTGTATCAAGTTGAAATATATGATTAATATCATCAGTTTCAGTGAAATCTGGTTACAGACGGGCCTAAATTGCGATATCCCAGGCTAAAGGCCATCTATTATTTGGTTTGGTTTCTTTGGTCTTTACCACCAAAAGCATCACAGGTCATGCTGCGCCGGGACCTACAGTTTTCCGAGGAATCCGAACCTCTTAAGGCCTGGGGAACCAAACCCCGGACTACAGTGAGCAGTGCGATCTTTTATGAGATCTCTGAGTAAGCGTTAGTTCTCCTGTAAATGTCTGGGAGTCGAACCTGATTAGTTAAGTACCAGGGAGTAACGGGCAGTTACAACAATTGCGCCAAATTCTCACAGGGCCATATATCTATTATTTGTCAGAAGAGTAGCCCAAAGTAGTGGAGTGCACTAATTTTATTTTTTGGAAAGAATGGGAAACTTTCGTATAAACGCTGAATTGACTTGCTCTTCATCGTCTTATGAGGTGATAGTGGTCGAAAACGATAGGAATATTATTGGAGTTGTTTATAGGCCCCCAGCGGGGAATTTGTCGTCTTTCTATTCATTCGTTTGGAATATCTTAAAGTACACTCAAAATGTTCGAAAGAGGTTAATATTAATGGGCATTACAATCTAGATTTGTTAATTGATACCAAGGAAAATATTGATTTAGTTAATTTATTTCAGAGTTGGGATTTTATTAATACAATAAAATGGCCAATCACAGTGACAGTGATTTCGAAAAGTTGTTTTGATTTGTGTCTCACAAACTTGGAAAACTACGTGTCGGGGCTATTGCGGCTTGTTCTTAGTGATCATTTGCCTATATTCATGTCTTATGAGGACAGTTGTTCCAATCTGTATAACGAATATATTCAGTTTAGACGCTTCTTTGAATGCAATATTAACATATTTATTACGAGATTGGCTTCTATAAATTTTATGGATTTCTTTCATCATTTTACGAATCCAAATGGCAGTTATCAGATCAAATTACGAAATGAATTCTTTCCTTTAATAAGATATAGAAAAAAAAAAGAAACTGAAAAAAATGTTGGATGATTAATAAAATCCGTAGACAAATTAACAGGAAGAATAATTTATTCCATAGATTTATAAAAACAAGGAACGTGTTGGACTGATCAAACTTTAAAACCTTTAGACATATGTTAAATGCGGACATTAAGAGAACTAAAAGGGATTATTATAACAATTTATTTGAAAACTCTGACTCAAGGGTGTTGTGGAAGAATTTAAATTCCCTTTTGAGTGGTAATCCAAAAAAAAAAGACACTTATATCATCAAAGATTAATGGTAATATTATTAAAGTTTCCACTAATATTGCAAATAAATTTAACGGATTTTTTTTTGCAGAAATACAAAATTTACAAAGAGCCAATATTCCCCCTCAGAGTAAAACATATAATGAATATTTGAAAGGCAACTACCTTAATTCTTTTTATTTTGAACCATTTACAAATAATGAAATCATAATTGAATTAAAATGCATAAATATTAAGAAAGGTTCGGGGCCAGACGGTGATTTCCCCAGAATAGTTAAGATCGGTGATGAATTATTGTGTGAACCACCCCGTACTTTGTTTTTAATTACTAATTATTACACAATAATAATTGTATGGATGCTGGTACTTTTCCTACTAACACAAAAGTCTCCAAAATTATTTCGATTCACAAAAAGGACGCATTGAATGACATAAGTAACTATAGGCCCATTTCAATTATGAATATTTTTGCAGGTGTATTTGAAAGGTTGATTCACTCTAGACTTTCTACCTTTACTGATAAATATTCAATTCTTCATAAATTTCAATATGGTTTTCGCAAGGAAAAGGGTACGGACTTAGCTCTAATGAAAACGATAAAAATTATTCAAGATTTTTTAAACAATAACCAAAAAACCATAGCTTTATTCTGTGATCTTTCCAAAGCTTTTGACACCCCAGATAGAGATATTTTACTTTCTAAATTATATTATTATGGTTTTAAGGGCAAAATCCATGATCTTCTAAGTAATTACTTCAATAACAGGAAACAATTTATCCGAATTGAGGATCGGCGATCTGGTTTACTGATGTCACAATATGGCGTTCCCCAGGGCTCTGTGATGGGTCCATAGCTCTTTTTCATTTATATTAATGATATTACATGCATTGACACTGATACCACCGTTACACAATTTGCGGATGACACCACTATTATTTTTAAGGAGAGATATTTGGATCACCTGCTTTCAGGGATTAATAATAAAATGGAATCATATTATTCCTGCTTATGTAGTAATTTTCTAAGCCTCAACATTGATAAAATTAAGGGTATGCTTTTTTGGCCGAGGAATTGGGGAGAGGGGGAGACTAAATATAACGATTTACATTGCCGGAAGGAAGGTTGAAATGGTAAGCAGGATCCCTTTTCTGGGGGGGTCATATCATAGTTCAGGAAAACTTGCTTTGTAGTGAACATATAAAAAATTTAACACCTGAGATAAGTCAAAATATAGAAGTTTTGACCAGACTGGCACATTTGCTTCCAATTAAGGTAAAAATAACTTTATATTATGCACTTATCATTACGCATTTAAATTATCGCATCACTACGTGGGGTCTGACATCTAAAAGTAATATTCACTGGGCTAAGTTACTCAGAGGTTTATCTCTCTTGGATCATGGTTCTCACATGGACTTAGACAGTACAGCCAGACGCTATGGCCTCATGTACTTTGGAACTCTCATACAGTTTAGGATTCTTCTGCTTTTTTTTTCGTCGTTTAAAACTTCTAGAACTTACTCATATTATAACAACACATGACACATACAACATACCAATACATGAGATAGATGTGTTGGTGTTACTCATACTATAACACCAATACATCTATCTTATGATTATAATACACGACATAAAAATTATATAATTGTCGAGTATGCCAGGGCTGAATATACTGGCCAAAATTTCAATCATATTGGGACTGGGTTATAGAATGCATTACCAAATAATTTTAAAAACCTTTACTCCTTAAGAAAATTTAAGATTGGGCTGAAGGCACATCTACTAGATTTTTCCGTTTGATTTTTGGGTACTTCACGTTTTTTTTTTATTAATGAATTACTGAGAAGGGCTTCGGTTATTGAGAGCCGCTTTGATTATTGTCAATTATGACCTTGCGTCATAAACATACATACAACCAACTATTATGACAAGATTTATTTTATGTGGGATCGGGGTGGGATCCATTGACATTAATTACTTTTTTTTTTACAGTTTAATATTTATTCCTTTTCTTTCCGAGTTTTACTTACACTTTCATTTTATTTTTATTTTCCCTGTGTTTTTGTTATTGTCATTTATCTGTATCTATTTGTTAATGGTTTCTGGAGACATTTTTCAGTGCAATTGTAGGACTCTGGGCCCTTTGGACTCGTTAGATGATATATTTAGATCATCTTTTTCCAGGGGCCCCCTGGGCCACGGTAACATTGTTTATGAATTCACATTGTATTCAATTTGTGTATAAAATATGTATGCTGTTGGCCTGGAAATAAATAAATTGAAATTGAAAAAATTGAAAAGTAATGTTAAGCTTTTTAAATTACACACGACAAAATTCAAACACCAAGTTCCTTTGGACTTGAATTTTGCCATACTTCGTCGTTTATTACTTGCTCTGCTGAGTTGTCCTTTGGGCAGAAAATATCCCCTCTTCTAGCCTAATCGTAATAAATATGTTAATATTGCAGAGATATAGTAGGTTAAAAATGGTCAAACTTTGTTATATTTTTCAAAACCTCATTTAAATTATTTAAAACATTTTATAATGTACTATTTAGTCGCTTTTAATAATTTTTATGGGATTAGTCTTTACTAACGAATAGTAATGATTAACGTTACGTTAAATTTTTAACATCGATTTATAGTAAGCGCGTTAGAAAGTCTGGCGATAAGTTTATGAATGTGTACATCAATAAGTTTATCCGTAAGTTTGTTTATAAACTTAACGGTGGATTATTAACAATTTTTATTAACAAGTTTACACTCAGAAAACATCCGTAGTTATTTACTATTACACTCATGTGCACACTTGGCGCAGTATAGCCCAGATGCTCTTGCGCCATAAAAAATCCAAACAAACAAACAAACAAACACTCATGTCCATAAGTTATCTATTATCTGGAATAGTTTTCCCCTTGCAGCTGTGAGAAACATGGCCTAGGGGAAGAAATATAACAAACAGAAATTCAGTAAAGTGAAAAGAATAGCTTCGGTTCACTTGACTCGAAGAAAACGTAAAGCAAACAAGAAAATGGCCACGGAGCGGTAAGTGTGACACTGCTTGCGTTATGAATGTCACCCTAGTGGTTGTGGAAAAGTTAATATGGCGCGTAGTTGTCGTAAATGGCTGTACATGCTGTACAGTGGTTCGGCATGCTTTAGATAAGAGCGTTCACCAGTTCCTTGGGTGAGGAATCCTATTCTTGCGCAATCAACCTTCTGAGCAGTTCCAGGTTCGTGGTGGAGGGTTACGTTTTGCAACCTGGTGGTTAAATTCATCTCATATAATTTCAATGGGGGTTTAAGTCCTGCGGACAGTCTGGCCCGTTCACGCGCCATATCCTCAAATTTTAACTACTAATGAACCGATCGCGCTCTGTGAGGTTGTGTATCATCGTCTATTAAATGAAATCCAGGATCATATGTATGCTTAGAGGGTCTCACATATTGATGCATAATAACATCCCCATAAACCTCGTTTGTCACAGTACCAACACATACAGAGGAGTACTCGACCCAATGGGATGATGATACCACTCTAAACAAGGGCTTCTCTACCTCTATAACGATCACTTTCGAAAATGTGGGCGTGATACTAACGCGTACCTGGAGTTTGCCCGATGTACATGCATCGAGAATTACTGTCTAGGCTAAACGGAACTTGTCAGCAAACAGTACTCTCTCTTCCCCATTATTGTGGACTTCAAACTAGATGTCCAGTATACCATGTTCTACGGATCTGCGTATACCGTGGGGTTAAGAAAATGCATACGGTGGGCCACCTTGAAAGCCGATGTCATATAGCAGTCGATACATTATTTACCTGAATATCATGAATTCTGAGGCTATTGGTAAGTTTCTAAGCTGTGCATTTGCTATGCTGTTTAGATGGCGACGGGCATTTATGGCATACATATTACATACTGGTTCGTTCGTGCATTTGTGACATATGCACAACCTCGACCACATTGCCTTAGGTGATAGTCACCAGTTTGGAACTGTCTTCAAGCTTACAGGTGGCGTTTGGCTTTACAGTCGAACCTGCGTATATGCGGCTCTCATATATGCGAAGGTCGTATACATGCATAAAATATCGCGCCTTGAATTTTCTCCTATTTTCTAATGTTACCTAAACCTACAAGTATTTTTGAAGCCAAACGAATGTTTTATTACAGAATTTAAACCAGATATATGCAAACAAATTTTATGAACAAGTTTTCATCCATGTTAAATAGCTGGCAACCCTTATTTTTAAGGAGTGGCCTTTAAAACCGGAAATGGTTGTGAACCCATATCGAAGTTTCACATACTAGCTTATTTATTGCTTTGTTTATGCCCTCCTCCTTTTTCTGTGTTCGGAATCACTGTCAAAATTTGTTTTTGTAACGGCGCCAGTCTTGTAAAGAATCTGTTTCTGCTCTAATGCTTTTGCAAGATCAAGAATTTTGATATGAAAAAAGTTAATATTTTAATCGATTAAATCTTATTTAGTCATCAAAATCCTTCCTTCCTTCCTTCCTTCCTTCCTTCCTTCCTTCCTTCCTTCCTTCCTTCCTCTCCCTCCCTCCCTCCCTCTTTCTCTCTAACGCACTCACGCATATGCATACTCTTTCTGTTTCATTACAGTAGTGGCAAATATGCTACAGGATAATTCTCTTAACTTATGGCATCATAATCGTATTTAAAATTTGATTTTCTTGTTTTTAAAATTATTATTATTAGAGAACAATGGTAAACGATTAATCTTTTACGTGTGCAATAAAGCCAAGGTATAAAATTTAATTCCTCTCTTTAACATGAGCGTAATCTGGCGGGAGCTAGTGGGGGATACATGCCCCTCCCCCAGTTTTTTAGAACAGAGGCAAAATCGTATTTTTCCACCCAATTTTGGAGTTTTTTTTGCCTTCCTCTCCCCCAGTTTACGCTATATTTAACTCTCAAATTACACCTATGATCCTTAGCATTCTTTCGAAATCCATGACTTTTAGGATATATAAAATTACATAAACAAAAAACTATAATTTTCTTTTTCATTTCTTATGATGATTAGCAATTTGTTTTTAAATTTGGTATTACCAATTTTTGAGGCTCACTCTTATGAGCTATTAAGTTTTTAATATTATATACTATTCGTTCATAATTCTTTATTTGTGCCGGTTTCTGCGCTTTTCTTTGAGTATTTTGGTATCTAATGTTCCTTCATTTTCCTATATGGTTATGCATAATCAACACTTGCATATATGTATGCAGCAGTTTACATCTCGTTATTGGAAACTTTGTGTCTTATTGAGATAGTCATTCGTGGAATGGTATTAAAGATCCGATTCGAGATTTGTGACATGTTAGTCGATTTTGGTGACGCTTTGTTGTTATATAGTTTGTACTTTCCGCTAAGATTTTCTAGTTTTTCCAAACAGTGTTAACGTTCGAAAATGCTAAAACATTCGAATTTCATATCCAGGAAGAAAGAAACGTTAATATGTGATTTATAATATAATTGTTATTTATGTTATATATTTATTTATTATTATTTAACACTTTTTTGGGGTGAAATGCAAATACAATGGAACTCGATATAACGAGCATATGATTTAGGCTAGATTAATTTACTGTACAACGCATACCACTGGCGTAGGCAAGGTGGTGTTGATGGGGGGGGGTTGTAACCCCCACTGCTGTAAAATGTTGTATAAATACTTGTGAATATATGGAGTTGTAGCTCTGTAACCCCACTCAGCCTGTAATCCCTTCCTTATAAACTTTCTGTGTACGTCTATGATGCATATTGTTATATCGGATAATGGTTATAGCAAATAGCATCTATAACAAAAAATATCCTTCAGTTCCTTTATGTTCGTTTTAACCGAACGCTATTGTATATGTAAGCAATCCGCAGCTGTATAAACATTGTATTAACCACACTTAATATGCCACTGAACGGATAATTTATTTCATAGTAATATTAACTATGAAATATTACTATGAAATAAATTATCATAGTAATATTAACTCCAAAAAAAATGTATTTCCTTTTTCTAAAATAAAAAAAATAGCCGAACACGAAATCATTAACCATCATGTAATGTATACAGAATATGCGATTTATTAATGCCATGCAAAATATTAAAATAGTTATATGTAGTGTACATATAACTTATTTTATGATGATATCCAATGTACAACGAGTGAAATATTTTAATAAATAAAATTATACTTCATGTACCTTTTGAGTAAATAGACACACTGGCAGGAAATACCAGTATATTGCATTTCACAAAGCTGATTCCAGAAATATTTATTCCATCGTTATAATAAATCACTAATCGTGTGAAATTTTACTTACGTTGCAAAATTTTAAATATGTTCGTAAAGTTTAGGTAAAAATTATTAAGAATTTGGCTGCTTAAGGCGATTATAAAGGATACCCATTCTTTCTACAAGTCTAAGTTTTAAGTCTTCTCTGCTTTATTTTTGTCACCAGGTCTTCGCACGAAAGATAGATTCCCTTGCTTTTGCTGGTTCTCCATTTACCACTTTTACTAATTACCCGTATGTTTTCCGAAGTACTTTTCTTTCTTATATTCTCAGCAATTTATTGTCAGGATTAGGATTATATACAGTATTAACACGAATTGTTTATTTTTCACTTAGCGATTTATTTTAACGAAATTTTCTTCATGACTTCATTATATTTCCATACTAAAGATTAAAATAAAAGTTAAAATATTTGTTTTCTTACGCATCTATATCTCAAAATATCATTAATAATACCATCAAAATAACCTTTCCTTGCTTAGTATAGGCCAGTGGTTCCCAAGTCGTTCTCAAGTAGGTTCCCAAGTAGTGGCCAGTGGTCCCTTCTTCGAGTTGCGACCCATTTTATTGTATCCAAATGGTCCAAGACGCCCTTTTATTGTAATCAAAAGATCTACGACCCCTCCCCTATCTATCACCGCCACATTTGCATAATAAAAGCATTTTTAACAGAGTAAAGAAAACACATTAAATATAAAATTATATTATATTAATTATATATATTATAAATATAAAGTTCATAGACATTGCTAGAATATTGCAATGTGTGTAGCCATGTTGAAATATAAAAGCGTTGGAAACATTTGTATGAAATTCCTTATAAAAATAATTACTTAAACAGGTGTGCCTTCCCCAGCGCTCGAGGCCCTCCAGCTTGGGAACTGCTTATCTAGGCAGTATGTCTCCATATACGCATATATAACACATAAAAATCAAACAAATGCGACAAGAATTACCATAACAAACATTCCACTCATCTATAAATATTCCCATACCAATTACCCTCCCACCCCCCCCAAGTCTATAAAACATGTAAGTAATTTAGAAAGGAATATTAATAGATAATATTTTTGCGAAAGAAATTGAAATTTGACGAAAATTTGAATGAAAATTTTTAAATTATGGAAATTTGCCCCTGCATTGAAGCTTCAGGGTAATGCCGTACGAAAGCTTTATATAAGCAGCAGTGGAAATGCTCAAGTTAGTTTTGATAAGTTCGCTGTTGTGAAAAGATCGTACTTTTTAATAAAAACACTTCAATTTTTTGTATCTGTTAATTGCTATGAGCTTTTTTGCCATCATATAGTAAAAGATTAAAATATGAAAAATATAGGAAATGTCATTCATGGAACGAATTTTATCCATTTACTGTTTTTCTTTTAATGCAAGTAGTATTTAATACTCATATTATTCACTCTGAAGACGCCTTCAGAATTTTTTACACCAGTAGCCATAACACAGGTTATAAAGATTAGCTCTTCCTGTACGCTGTCAATTATGTATATTTTTAGTTTTATTTTGTACATTTCCCTAATAAACGAAAGTTCCAATGCAAAGGCAAAGTTCCATAATTTAATTTTTTTTAAACAGCTGTAAAAAATTCAGTTTTGCGACTGTCCAAAAAATAACAAAGGATATTTGTGATGCATTAACACAGAAGCGGACTGTGTTTTCTCAAAGGGCGAATACCTTGGGTTATCGGAGGACGCGAGTCCTATAGCCCATGAGGGCGCGTCCTATAGCCCATGAGGGCGCACCGGCTCGGGGTCCGGTTGGCCGGCGGCCCAATCCGCCCCTGCATTAATAGACCTTTCTGTTGTGCCCAGTTACTAATAGATTTGATTTTCATGCGGAACGGTTCTCTTGTGAAAAAGTTAATAATATCTCACAAAATTAGATTGATATACAAATACTATATATTATTATTACTATTATCCCTCTCTCTATATATTATATGTAGATATATAAATTTGCTTGTTTTACATATTAGTGTGTTGAAAGCTGGTTTCACTGAATTACTATATGCGTATTTTCCACGTATACATACTTAATTATTAAGTATTGTTGCAATGAAAAATAGGAAATTGAGAAAGTAAAAATAATAAGCAGAGCATATCTGCTTAAAGTAATCAATTACTTTGAAATCGAAAGTTTAACGCGGTCTTAGAATATTTGGCGGTAACCATGCCAGTTTTTACTCGCCAGTACTTGCAATGTTGTCGCCAAATACCTGTGGAGCTTGTTCATACGGGTTCTTTGCAAAGGCGATCAATGCAATGACTTTGTCGTTATGATTATATTTCTGATTTTGTTTGTTTCTTAAGGCCAAAGGCAACTAAGGGCATACTGCGCCGGAGTTAGGGTTGTTTGAGGAATTCAAATCTCTGGTATTCAGTTCGCCAATTCCCCATCTACGGTGGTGAAAAAACCTACGAAGCTAGCCTTTGGTAATGGCATTACAGACAAATATGTTACTTCTATGTGATTGTAGGGCCATAGATGTTGAGTTACGTGGGCTCGTGTGGCTCGAGTCCCCCAATAATTTGAAATAAATTGCAATTTTACATATATTGTAATGTATAAATGTACATAATAGATGTTTGAGCCCCTCTTCAGCCCCCAATAATTTTTAAAACTCTACCTTGATGGATAGAAAGGTTACAGTTGACGACTTCCTGCATTTTAATTGGAATTTCATTTTTTTTTTCACTTTTTTAACTTTACACGCATGCACTTATAAATCAAAGTTATAAAAATAATTTAAATAAATTTTAATTAAATCTTTAATGTATGCTATATTATGTTTAAAAAAACCCGACATTTTTGTATAATTTATACAGAAAATATATGTAAATAGTTAATTGAATTACATACAGGATGCAAGCAAACTTTCAAAGTCAGGGAAATATCTGTACAACTATGATAGGTAGAGATACGCAAGTTAGATATTGATAATATCTATGCGCTAGCAGATGAGATTGACTACAGCGCCTCTGCTGGCTAAATTCAGAAGTTACGAAACGTAAATCGAGAAATAAAGTAGAAAAACAAAAAGGTCAGCGACAAATTTATTTTGTCGCGTTTTATATTGCCGCAAATTTATTTTGTCATTTATTTTGTATGAAATGACATGTTACGTGCATACGGATATGTGGTGAATTTCTTTATTCATTATCCATCAAATTTGGAAGAACCTGGCTCCGAAATATCTTTGGGAGCTAAAGGAAATCTGGTGTCCTTAGTACTTAACCAATTCCTTTCAATTTAACGCTGTCCCTTCCGAATTAGAAATCACCCCTCTTGAATTCAAATAATATAGAATATCAGAAATTAATTTTTTACTATGGTAAAATTACGTATCATAGGACAGAGTGCTTATAAAAGGAAGTATGCAATTTCGAATTGCATTTGTGCATCGAAACCACAGAAGCTAGAAACTTAATTCTTTTTGACTTACGTGGCTTGAAGTCAGTTTTTTCTGCATAGTTGGAGTATTTCCAGTTGATAATGAGTTCACGTGTGTTCATAGAACGTGACAAATGCAGAAACAACGGTGGTTGTATCAACACAGGAGAAGGCTACTTGTGCAATATTACAACGAATTTTCAGAAACGTTTAAAAAAAGAACACCCTTTATTTATAAAATAAATGTAAATTCTCTTGATATACTTAAAGAGTGCATTAACGAAGCCTTTCTTAGTAATACCCGATATTTCGTAGTGAACATGAATGGAACTAGACTTTTTGTTTACACTTTATCGTAGAAACAACGAAATGCACCTGGAAGTATTTTAAATATCTGAACATTTTTTTTGACTGTTAAGAGCGTAATTAAAAAGAATTAAGTGTAAAGTTAGTGTAGTTTCGATACAAATAAATTTTGGAATTGCATACTTCTTTTATGGACACCCTGTATATACTAATAGAAACGTAAAAAAAATAAAGGAGGGATAAGTACTTTTATATAGTGTAAATAATTAAGATCATTAGACATCACAGCAGTCTTCTGTAAAATCGGATCTTTACTGATTTAGCATTCGATACCTTGATTGAAGTTTTTATGTCCCAAGGTTTAGTTCAACTGAAGACAAAGGTTGGTAGCCCTCGAAAAATTGCAGATTTCGGCGTGACACGATCTAACCTGTCCTGGCGCCAGAAAACACAAAAAACAACCTTTCTCTCTCTCTCATCTCCTTGTCCTTTTTGAAGGGTTAATAATCGTAACCCTAACCTGAATGATGCCTTAGTAATTGTAACCCTAAACTGAATGATGCCTTAGTAATTTTTTATTTGAAAGTGCACTTCATCTCTTCGTGTTCAGAAAGGTATACCACGAAGCTTACATAGGTAAATTGAAGCAATAACATACGCAAAGAAAACAAATGAAAGAATCAGAACCGGAAAACAAAGTAATAGAAAAAATAATAATAAAAAATAAAGAAAGGGTAACAAACAGATAAAAAATACAAGCTACAAACGGGTAATTTAAAAGCAAGACGAGTCTAATGTGCTCAATAAATTGGAATGAACAGGCAGCCTAAAAATAAGCAGTTGCTTTAAGCTGGTCTGAAGGGTCCGTCTCTGCTGATAATAACGAATAAAATTTAGAGAATAACGTGTTTAGCATTTTCACCTTTGTCACCACAGTTGGAAAGCTCATTAGTAGAAAGTTCAATACGCTTGAGATAATTTTCAACATTTCCATGTTCAGGCAAAATTTGGGTTAATTTAAAGTTTCTTTGTACAGGTATCTTGGAAAGTAAAGCAAAAATATGAATATTATATGGTTATTAGAAAGTTGAGAATTTTTAATGTTTTAAAAGAGCCGGAAAATATTTTATTTATTCAAATATTTTTTAAATTTTTTATTACGTTGGATTTTTGAAAGAAAAACAGGTACTTAGATTCGCAATCATAGGAAAAATGCAATTTTTGTACAACCATGAAAATTTTCGTCCTATTTATAAAATATTGCGTTCCATTTAGAATATGCAGTTCAATTTTGACGTAATCTTTGAGTACACATCTTAGCGTAATATGGGGATGTTCAGTGGGGAGCTACTGTATTGATCAAGCAACTTTGGAAATGATAAAGTTTAAAGAAACTCTAAACAATTTTTTTTGTTTCATCAGAAAGAGCAAGAATACTACAATACATTGAAATCATTTAAGGAAGTAATTGAAAAGGATTTAATTTGTAAAGCTGAGCTAAATTTAAGTATTGATATAAAAATGTTAAAATAATCAACTCTCGGTCGTGTTATATATATATATTAAGATCGAGTGTTAGAAGAATCTACTTTCAAGATGATATTTATGCAGCAAATATACGTATTCCTTCTTTTTAGTAAAGTATTGGTAATAAAATGCTGTGCTGCATAAGTTTTTATAAGATACATATTCTGCATTAAAAAATCTTGTATATGGAAGAAGTAATCTATTCTGTTGTTGCAACGGTTCTCTTCACAAGGAGTGTCTTTTTTTACATTCGTGTTCATTTAGAAGCATTTTTACTTTGATTCGTTATGCAATGTTGGCCTAAAAAGGATTTTTGCTTTATCTATGAAACTACCCCAGATGTTGACAATGAATAAAGTAATGTTCTGATGATTGGTTGTTGGTGATTATTAAATTTTGGATGTGTATGTGTGTGCATATTTTAAAGTTAAATTTGATTCAGTGCACTTCATTATGTCTTTTTTCCTATTCTGCCATTGAGTAATTGAAAGGCTTGAACCTCTTTAATCAGTGGCGAACCTATGTAAGGGGCCGAGAGGGCCTGGGCCCTTCCCTTGTGCTAACAAAACGAAAAATTATTACGCCAACAGACACTGGTAAATTATTTTATTAAAAAATATAAAATGAATATTAGTGATGTTCCTAACATTTTCCTGAATTCTGGCGACATCGATGACACTGCTGTTGAGGCAAGCAACAGCAGCAGCAGTGGTCTGGGACTGTCTTCAAACGCTTTTCAGGAGGTAAAGATGGATCAAAACACAATATCAAACACAGTTGAAATAGAAATTCTGACTGCAGATATTTGTAATTATGTCAAGAAATCTAACCTCACTGATGGAGATAAGACAAGAGTGCTGGCCATTGTAAAATTGTGCAAACATAATCTACTACTTCTAATTATTTAAGTATCTTGCATTATAGAATTATTAGTAATTCAATAATGATAAATGTATACAAAATGACAAACGTAATTGATATGGCGTCTGGCCATTTTTTTCTACCAGAAATTCCTTGCACAACTGGGCTCTCCCTTGGGAATATTCTGGGTGTGCCACTATCCTTAACACGATTGTTACCCACTCTTCTTTATCTGAAGCTTTCTCCTACGTCATCCTCTTACCCTTATCCCTCATTTTCCTTCATTATGCTCCATCCAGCAACCTTTTCCTGTCTTCCTACCTTCCTTATTTTTCTGGGTTGGTTCTCATGATCTTCTTAACAATTGTGGGTTCTTCCATTCTCTCTGCTTCTCCTATCCATTTAAGTCTTCTTATCTTTATTTCTGCCCCAAACTCTTGGACTTCATGCAGATGATAAATTACACTTCACCCGGTATTTTCCAAGGAAAGCTTTCATTGCAGCTGAAGAAGGGTTATGAAAAAGGAACAAGTCCATATTTTCTATTCAAAATTTAAATTTAAATGGAGTTATTGTTTTACAGATGTATTCATAAGAAAATTTTCTCTATGTTGTTACAATAATGACAATTTTAAGGTTGTTTAAGTAAATAAATCTGAGTTACAAATTACCTTTCTATTTTAATTTCTATTATACTTGGTTTTATTTCAGAGAACAATAGTTTAAAAAATTGCGTTCTTAAATAATTAGTATCTTATGAATATTTTCCGATTTTACCAAAACAATTTAACGTTCCAAAGAAATTTTATACACCTTGCTATTGAATATAAAAACAAATCAATAATTTTTTATTTTTGTGTTCTTATCATACATATTACATGCAGTTATAATTTAATGCAAATGTGTGATTGCCTCGAATGTAATTTTTAATAATAATATTAAAGTAGTATTATTTAATAATAATAATATTGACAAAATAATGAATTTACAAAATGGTAGTGTCCAAATGCCGCTTTGCTTGGAACTACAAACATCCTAAGAAAATATTCTTTGATAGCCCAGGCCCTTTGGAAGGGCTCGCTATTAAAGAATCTACCCAGTAGTCAAATTCAAGATAGACTGTGCAAACGCAGTATAATAATAATAATAATAATACTTTATTCCTTGTTATTATATATATATAGGAGACTTCAAAACCTATCGGCTTGGAAATGGAAAGAGAGCACTAGCGCGATGCTTGTAACGGGGCTCTCTTTTCAGGAAGAGCAAAAGTTTTCCAGCAGAGCGGATAAAGCTTTGCGATATCCCAGAAAAAGGTAGATGGATGAAGAGGAGAAGGACATCAAACGTAAATAAGAATGAGAATAGCAGAAGAAAGTCTTAAATATAGAGGAGAGTGGGGGTGAGGAGGTATTTTGCCTTTCAGAATGCCCCTGCTTGTTGTTTACTTGGCGAACCGAGTGATCGTACAGTGATGCCAACATTTAGGCGCTATGTCTTATTACTGGTGGGCAATTGCTCCCGGAATTCTTCTCTTTGCTCTTCATCCTCCGCGTTTCACCTTTGACATTAATAGGGCGTGCCGATAAACGATAATAAATATCAAGAACCTACGGCTAATTTTAGCCCAAAATCCCGGCGTGTTTCTTATTCTAGGGGCTTGCTTTTTTCAATTCCGTATTGTTTGCCTGGGAGCGGGTCCAAATCTTCATATCTCATATTAAGTTTTAGTTTTCGCGATTTTGATTCTTGATCATCATAGCTTGACAATATTTTTAAACTGGTCTGTCTATTTTTCAATTTGTAAGTGTATCGACTCATTTTAGAAAGTGATTGAATAGTTGCGAATCTACTTCGTCTTACGAGTCTTAAAAGGATGACAAGATTTGTTTTAACAAAAAATTATTTTAACTTTTTCATCATCATTAAATAACGACCAGTATGTAACCAGTATGTACCAGTTCATATAATTTTTGTGCCACTTTTTTAAGAAAGATTTTGACTGCAGAGATCCTTGCTCTATTTGACATGTAATTTGTGTTCTTTAGATGAAACCTATATCTATATTAGGGAGTTTTCAAGTATTACGTAAGAACCTTGTGGGGAGGGGTTGCCGTTGGTCTTATTTTCCTATGTTAGCCAATGTTAATTTTTGCTTTCTGAGGTGGGGGTGAAATGGCCAAAATATTGCTTACGTAATACTTGAACTCACCCTTACTCATGAACAGAAGATACGGAATCAAAATATTTTATTATACACTCTATAACAAACAAATCGACAATAATTTTTGCCACCCACGTATTAATTAGCTCAAACTAGAGCTTATTTGTTTTTGGAGAAAAAGAGACGCTTTCCCCATCCTGGAAAGCTCCCCTCCTCCGCGGAGGGACCCTGGTTCGAATCCAGGATGGGGAAAGCGTCTCTTTTTCTCCAAAATTACATAAGCTCTAGTTTGAGCTGTAATTAATACGTGGGTGGCAAAAATTATAGTATAATAAATTCCCCCACGAAAACTCACAAAATTCTCGCCCCGGAGGCTTTCTTGTGTTGACCATATTTGGCAATTGTGTTATCCCTGCGGAGGGTAATAATACCTTAACAAAAAAAAAATTAACGCACCAATAAGGAGTTATTCGATTACGATAAAAATTGGTGGATATGAAGAACATACATGGGGAAAAAAAAGATTAAAATTTTAGAATAATTGAATGATTTATTGCAGAGTTTGACCGTTACAAAGGGAGGAAGTCAATAAGGCGTTGGTCCACCTCTGGCCTGGATGCAAGCTGTCACTCGGCGTGGCATAGACTGATAAAGATCCCGGATGGTGTCCTGCGGAATTTCTTGCCAAATTGTCTCCAACTGTCGGGCTAAATCGTCAACATTCCTGGATGGTTGCAATCGCCTTCCCATAGCGTCCCAAATGTGCTCTATGGGAGAGAGATCAGGAGATCCAGATTGCCAAGGAAGTGTTGGGCAAGCTTGAAGACAATTCATAGCAACACGTGCCGTGTGCGGCCGGGCATTGTCTTGTTGAAACGTAAGTCCAGGGTGTCGCAAAAGGAACGGTAACACAACCGGTCGTAGAATGTCGTCTACGTACCGCTGTGCTGTAAGTGTGCCAGAAATGACCACCAAAGGGGTCCTGCTATCAAAGGAGATGGCACCCCAGATCATAATGCCCTGTTGTGGCCATGTGTGGCGTTCGATAGTAAGGACATGATTCCCCATGCTACCCTGGATGTCTCCAGACACGTCTGCAGTTGTCGTCAGGACACAGTTGGAAACGGGACTCGTCACTAAAGACTATACGTCCCCAGTCAGTGCAGTTCCAAGTTGATCGAGCCCGGCACCACTGTAATCGGACTTGACGGTGTAAAGGCATGAGAAGTAAGCGGCGTAACTGTCGGCGCGAGCGTAAATTCCGCTCTCTCAGTCATCTGCAGAGGGTCATGTTGGACACATGTGTGCGGTCCACACTTTTGATAGTTGATAACGACGAATCCGGTGCTGTGACATCTGCTCTGACAATCGCTCTGTCTTCCCGCCTTGTTGTGCCCCTAGGTCGACCGCTGCCGTCCCGACGCTGACATCTGCCGTTGTTGACCCACTCTTGCCAGCACCGTCCAATCGCCGCATCGCTTCGACCCACATGTCCAGCGATTCTTCGATTCGTCCAACCAGCCTCTTTCAATCCGATAGCACGACCTCTTTCAAACTCTGACATATGCTCGTAATGAGCATGAATCTTTCAGCGAGGCATTGTTACAGTCGACGTAAGATATCCGCAGTCAAAATGCAACAAAAATTTTAACCACATATTGAGAATCGCTCCTTATATACACCTGCTGAATGCGCAGTTCCGATGGGTTGGAGTTCCCCCTACTCATTCGTTGGACACCAAATTTTAATCATTTGCATGTTCGGTCAAAATGTCTTTGCATACGAAATTTCATTACAATCGGACAACTTCTTCTTGGTGCGTCGATTTTTTTGTTATAGAGTGTAATTGTAAAATTCAGAATCGAATAAGATAAATGTATTATATAGTTTTAACATAAAATTTGTTTTTGAGCTTAACCAAAATTCCGAATAAAATTTATTTTGAGCGGCAATTTTCAATGCGATATCTGGCGAAATGTCTTTGAGATATTTCGTCATCAGTTGATGTCAGACAGGCTGGTTTGTGAAAGTAACAGTAAATGCATTTATAATCCAGTCATAATCCTTTAGAGCTATTTTTCGGGCCATTGGAAAATATTTCTCAAAGGAATGGCACAAAAGCGTTGGAGCTCACAAATGTTACCCAATATGCCTTCTGAAGCCTCCAACTGATGTTTAAACATTTAATGTTAAGATATTAACATTTTAATCATAATCTGATGAAAACTGATTACCGACTGCTATGATCATCATTTATTTTTTTTTTATTGGACAAATGGATTAGCTTTTGTGAAATTGTTTTTCTATTGTCAATGCTTCCATGGAGCCCTTTATTAAGCTCCACTGAACCCTATGGACTCCTCAGAGTGCAGAGCATGCTTCCGTGGAGCCCTTTATCAAGCTCCGCTGAACCCCATGGACTTCGCAGAGTGCAGAGCACACATATAGACTCGAATAATGAAATATCCAAGGAAAAATTTATATTCCATATATAATTGTAAACATTAATAAATGTAATAATTTTAAACCAAAGTTTTTGAGAAAGTTGTTTCGAAAAAAATACCCTTTAAGACTAATAACTGACATTTTCTCAGAAAATGTTTTAATTTACTGCCTGAGATATGTATAACATGAGAGTCTTCCTTTCAGCTATTGAAGATTGCAACTTCTAAATTAAATACAGAGGATTTTTGCATATACAAGAAGAAGAAGGGCCGTACGGAGCGTGTAAAAAAACGGGACAGTCGTCTAAGGTTAAAAGCTTAAAGGGGAACCGAATAATGTAATTAATATATATATTATAAATAATAATTTGTGTAAGATATTATTACCCTAGGGTAATAATATCTTACATCTTCATATACGGAGAAAAATGCGTTTGTTCTTATCTACATTCGTCTAGTAGGTCAAGACACCGCGTGCTCAATGCGGGGACCCTGGTTCGAATCCAGGATGAGGACGGCGCCTCTTTTTCTCCAAATATAAAAAAAGCTCTAGTTTGAGCTATATGAACGTGGGTGGCAAAAATTATTGTATAATAAAATTTCAACTATCGTCACAATGAATCGAAATTTTAAAAAAAGTGTATCTTCATCTTACATCTTTATTATTATCAGCTACCAGCTTTTGTTCTAAGGTTCTTAAGATTTTTAATATTGAACTTTAGTGCAAAGGCGTACTTTAGATTAACGTTAATACTAACTGAGAAGCGAGGTTGATATAATCTCATTTGTACTTAAGTACGATACAAACTTATGTGCATTTTATACGTGGTTTAATCCCTGTAAAGATAGCTTTCATTCGTTAAAAGTAAATTTGATTTAGTAGAAATTCCTTTAGTTCGATAGAACGAGACAGTCGTACCAATGTATCCATAATGGAAAAGCGAGTTCAGTTAAAAGTATAAAAGTGAATATAATTATAGTTATTAATTTTTATAAATCATCATCATATTCAATCATTATCTACCTATTGCTTAATTAAGGTCTCTCCAAATGCTTTCCACACAAGTCTATCCTGAGCAATTCGCTTCCAAGTCACCCCAACCTGTTTTCTTATTTCATCTACCCATCTAGTTTGAGGACGTTTTCTAGGTCTTCGGTGGTCTCTTGGAATCCAGTTCAGAATTTAAGTTGCCCATCGTTGATCAGTTCTTCTTGCGATATGCCCAGCCCATCGCCATTTCAGCCTTTTTACTTTAACAATGATGTCCTCTACTCTAGTTTGCTCTCTCACCCAAGTGTTCCTTTTTCGATCTCTCCTAGTTATTCCAAGCATGCACCTCCCCATGATCCTTTGCGTTGTCTGTAACTTTCGTATTGCTCCAACTGTTAGACTCCATGTCTCTGATCCATAAGAGAGGACTGGCAATACACACTGGTTGAAGACCTTTCTTTTTAGACACAAAGGCAATTTCCCCTTCAGGATAAAACTGTTTCTTCCAAATGCACTCCAGCCAAGTTTAATACGTCTGTTGAGTTCTTTCATAATGTTGCCATCCATTGAAATCAGCTGGCCAAGGTAAATATATGAATCAGCAATTTCTAGCTCAATGTTGTCAACTTGTATTTTTGTTTCCTCTACAAAATTATTGAACATGATCTTAGTTTTTTGTAGGTTCATCTTGAGTCCAACTTCTTTACTTCTAGTTGAGAGCTCCTGTACCATGTCTTGGAGTTCTGATGGGTTCGTTGAAAAAATAACAATGTCATCAGCAAACCGCAAATGATTTAAATATTCACCATTTATTTTTATTCCCCTGTTATTCCAATTTATTTGATGAAAAATCATCTGTAAAGCTGAAGTAAAAAGTTTTGGAGAAATGGTATCTCCCTGCCTCACACCTTTACCAATTTTGATAGTTTTGGTATCTTTATGTAACCGAAATTTTGCACTTGCATTTTTATACACACATTTCACCATGTCAATGTACACATCCTCGATGTCTGCTGATCTTAAAGAGTTGATGACTGCTGATGTTTTAATAGAGTCAAAGGCCTTCTCATAGTCAATAAATGCCACACACAATGGAAGTTCATATTCATGTGTTCTTTCAATTAATTCTCTTAATACTTGAATATGGTCCACTGTACTGAATCCACTTCGAAATCCAGCTTGTTCTCTTGGTTGAGCTGCATCTAATTTTTTCTGCAGGCGATGTGTTAGTACTTTTGTGAAGATTTTATAAATAGCAGGTAATAAACCAATGTATTCGTACTAGGAAACCGAGTTCAGTTAAAAGTCTAAAAGTGAATATAATTATAGTTATTAATTTTTTTAAATACAATAATTTAAATATTATAAAAATTTATTTCTATAATGTATGTAACAAAGTTCAATTTTAACAATAAACAACCACCATATTACTTGTCATTAAAGGATGAAATATTTGAGGCATATAATTTTAGAGTTTATTAAATAACTCTTTATTTTTCTAAAAACACTACGTAATGTCCAAAAAAGCTTTAACACACAAAAAAAACACTCAAAAGTTACACCAATTCAATGTAAATTATAATCTTTATTGATGCTATAAATACTTAAATAGATTATTTGGGGAATACAAGGACATTTTGTTTTTAAAATAAACGATTTTGAAAACTGACTGATGTATAATAGGTCTGTTCATTTTTAAAATGATTTTAAGGGCTGCCCCCAAAGGTATTACATATTTTATTCGCTTAGAATGAATAGGGAATTTTATATTATTTCTTCTTAAATTGTTTATCATTTTAATAACTCCGTATATTGATTATTAAATGTCATGTAATCTGTTCATGACATCATGTAATCTGACATTCATCTAATCTGTTCACCGTTTAATGTAATCTGTAATCATCATGACAATCATGTAATCTGTAATCATCATGACAATCATGTAATCTGTTCACCGTTACAATTATTTTGCAATTTGTTCCCTATCATCATTTCAGTGTTGCATATTATTTTAAAAGAGTAATGACAGCATTTAGGATGGAAACTCAAACAATTAAAGCATGAGTGCCCATATGGGGGAGAACGGGACTCGAGTCCCCCTGGCTGTTCAAAAATTTAATTTGCTCGATTCTACTATACATTTATTTTCAAAAATTTTATAGTCACATTGTAAACTAAGGCACTTTTTGGCTTGATCACTAATTATCAAGCAGTATCAATTATTTTTGTAGCATTTTAGTATCTTGTACATTCACTAAAATGTTTGACAGCTTTGAGAAGAAGGTAATAATTTTTCTCAGCCCTCTCCTCCTAGAAGTACACATATGGGCGTCACCGAATTAAAGTAATTATTTGTAAATATTTATATATGAAAAGCCCCTAAAATATTTGTAATGTTTCGTGGACTATTAATAGAATGAATTTATAAGATATGCAAAAAGGATTCGAATATATGGAAGTGTTATCGCGAGAAAATGAAATACATAATTACTTGAAATTCACGCAAACATCGTGATGTTTTGAAACTTAGTACAATAGAACCTGTTTAAAGTGGCCACCATTGGAACTGGACTGCAATAATCACCATAGGCAGGTGGTCACAACACGCGATAAACGTTACTATAGGCATGACTAAGTCTCTACCACTTCTCTCTTATAATAGATGGTCACTTTACTCAGGTGGTCAATTTACCAGGTTTCACTGTATATTTGCCCCCGATATATCTTCTCTTCTTCTTTTATGCACTTTGCGCATGATCTATAAAACCATTTTTCTTGATATCTTCTATTAGCGCCTTTCCGAGCACAAGGAGGCTAAAATCTTTCCAGCTCAATTTCAAAGAGCCTAGATGTCAACTCTGACCTTTCGTAGCTACTCGCTGAACGCAGATGCAAATGTCTCTCCTGTCATTGGCAGCTATTTATAGGTCGACCCTTACTGTTTGACAAAATTCAATTTTAAATACTTCTGCAAAATGCTTTAATCCCTGAACGAATGATGAAAAATAGCATGCAGCATCAAATAGATAAGCGCGTGAAGGGAGCAAAAATATCCTAAAAGTTATTCACGTTATAATCATATCAAATTCCAGAAAGTTAGCTTCTTTACTTATATTTCCTATGGTAAGATACCAATACTTAGTTTTAAGATATTTAGTCAAGATTTTTGTAAAGATAATAGAGGGCGAGAGAGGGAGAGAGAAATATGATGAGAGTAATAGATAAGTGTGAGAAACGGGAAGGGTGATCATAAAATGTAATCGTGAGAAACATAGTGAATATAAGTAATAAATAAAAGAAACATGATGGATATCAGTGAAATTAAAAGAAACAGGATGAACATAAGAGTTAAATGATAGAAAACAAGACGAATTAAATGATGAAATATGATGTACTACAAGGTAAATGGAATAAATAAAATAGACATAGGAGAAAAATTAGATAAATGAGATGAACGTCCGCTATTAATGGGATAAACGAGATGAGCGTAAACCATAAGTTGTATAAATGGGATGAATATAAGCTATAATGGAGATAAACAGAATGAACATAAGAGACAAATGGATAAATGAGAGAAGCAGGACAAAGATAAGATATAGGTGGGTGAATAAGAGAAATAAGATGAACATACGCTATTAATGGGATAATTGAGATGAGCGTAAACCATAAGTGGTACAAATGAATATAAGCTATAAGCAGGATAAATAGAATGAACATAAGGGACAACGGGATAAATGAGAGAAGCAGGACAAAGATAAGATATAGGTGGGTGAATAAGAGAAATAAGATGAACATGCGCTATTAATTGGATAATTCAGATGAGCGTAAACCATAAGTGGTATAAATGAATATAAGCTATAAGTAGGATAAATAGAATGAACATAAGGGACAAAAGGATAAATGAGAGAAGCAGGACAAAGATAAGATATAGGTGGGTGAATAAGAGAAATAAGATGAACATATGCTATTAATTGGATAAACGAGATGAGCGTAAACCATTAAGTGGTATAAATATGATGAATATAAGATATAAGTGGAGTAAACAGGATGAACGTAAGAGACGAAAGGATAAATGAGAGAAACAGGACAATGATAAGATACAGGCGGGCAAATAAGAGAAATAAGATGATGATCCTATTTCATTACATGAATAGATGAATAAATGATAAATACGATAAATATCATGAACATTGAATATAAATGAAGCAAGAAGGATACGAACAATGATTTATCATTAAACTCATGTCTCTTTTATCATGGCTATGAAATACGTTCATTTTCACCAACCTACCTCAAATTATTTATTATTATTTCATTGATATATTATAAAATATCTGTTTATTTCTGGGATAGGATACACATTGATGTGTTATGAATGAGCGATACGAAATAATTTAATTTAATTCAATTATTTTAAATTAACGAGAAAAAACCTATAGACATAAAAAGTTAATATCCATTCATTATACATTCATGTTAATCGATATTTTATATCAGAAAATAAATCCAATTTGCCATTAAGCATTTTACTTTCTTCTAAATATTTATTTTAATTGGTCTGCAAAAATTCAATATAAAGAAATAATTTCGTTAAAATTAATTTTTTACCAAATTAAAGTCAATACATTTTCTTTTAATTATTCTTCTGTCAAAATTTTAAGTATTTTAAGTAAAAGAGATAACTAATATAAACGAATATTTAGGGATTTTAATGCTACACAGTTACTTTGGTTTCAACTACATTTTTTGACCTTAAAAAACAGAATTGTTAACTACATTGCAGTTAAGTGGTTAACAACATATTTTGATAGAAAATCTAATCAATGCTCTAATATTTATTAAACTTTATAAAATTTAAAACTTCATTTTCGATGTAGAGGATAATAGTTTATCCCTGAGTACTGTAGCAATATTTCTTAACCTCCTCCACTTCTTCATAGAATATATTAATTTTGAGTGACAAATTATTACCTACTTTAGCTTATAGAGCCATGTACTAAAAATGTATATAGTTATGCGTATAAATACATTACATTAATCTTAACTGATCTGCCCAAAAATTTGGCAGTATAATAATCTTCCATACATTGGAGAACAGTGAATATTTTGTAATTTCAGACTAAGTCAATATATAAACGCAGTATTTAATAACACATGTGACTATACATTCCCAAGGGATACATACATACAGTCCTAATATCAAAATTCTAAAATTCTACTCCAAGAAGTAGCTCTCTCGCCAAAAGTGGATTCGGTCTCTAATTTTGAGCTCGTTTTCCACTTTCCTGGTCCAGGGATTCTTGACATTCACTAACTATATATATATATAGTGGTTCTTATAGAATCGCTAGTTATACAACTTTCACGGTAATACATATATGACAAGAATTGAGCATCGCGTTCCAATACACTATAATACAATTACCATTTTCGCGTATGTATGACGTACAGTTTTTTAATCAATAAAAGAATGCGAATTATAATAATTAGGCAAATATACAAATATAACTAACACTGCAACTCATTTTACTCGGTTGTATAGGAGCTCTCTGGAAGGAAAACCTTGGAAGGTATTCTTTCATATGGGCACAATAACAAATTATTAAATGTACCTTAATATTTTTTTGAAATTATAGATACACAGGATTGAAAAATTAAATTCGATTATTAAGTTCATACTTATATAAATTATTGGCGCAAAATTTCCTCACATTTCTAAGCAAATACTATAATTCGGCTAAATTCTTCACTTCCCCCTTATTCATTTCAAAAAGCAACGAACGTACAGCGGGGGACGAAAGTATGTTTTCACTGGGATGTTGACACTTCTCACCCATATAACAAAAAAAAAAAACTGTTAACAGTAGAATTTTTCAAATTTAATATAATAGGTACAAATCATATGTATTTATTTTTTGAAAGTTACAGACTTGTAACACAAATTGGTTTTATGTATTTAAACAAAATTTGAGCCCCCTCCAGAGTATGAAGAGCAAAATTAAGTTTACAAATAAATAAAATATTAAAAAAAAAGGAAAATTAAAAGCAAATTTCTGTGTTCATGTAATTTGCATATAATCTAATTTGCATAATCAACGATTCATGAGAATGTGTGAGTCATGAACTGATAAAGGGTAGAGTGAAAATGGTGAAAACACGGGAACTATCGGTGATTGAAAGAACAGCCTTAACTAAAGACAGAGTGGATGGCAAATTATCCTACAGACAGTTAGGAGAAAAGTATGAAATAAGTGCAATGGGAGCTCAGAAAATAGTGAAAAGATATGAAATCAATGGACACGTTGTAAGCACCCAAAGGACAGGTCGAAAACCAAAGTTCACAGAAAGGGAGCGCAAGACGATTATGAGAACCATAAACAAAAACCCATTTACATCGAGAAGGGAAATCCAAGAAGAATTTCAAGATCAATTCAAAAAGACAATATCACGGAGACAAATTTCAAGGGTGTTAAACAAGGTGGGATATAAAGAAAGAATTGCATCTCTTCCAAAAATAAACAAAGGAGTTCAAAATTTGCAATTCAACATGCTGATAAGCCACTCGAAGTTTGAGAAAATGTAATATGGATGAATGCGTTTGGTTCTATTAAAACAACAGAAGAAAATAGTGTTTAGAAAAGATGGAACAGCGTTTAATGTCAAGAATTTGCAGCCAACAATCAAACACCCATCATCAGTTATGGTTTGGGGTTGTTTTACCAATAATGCAACGAGAAATTTGGTATTCATTGATGGCCTTATGAACTCCCACAAGTATAAGGAGATTTTGGAATCAAATTTAACTCTATCCAAGGTGAAGTTGGGATTGAAAAGGGGTTGGTCTTTCCAACAAGACAATGACCCCAAACATAAATCTCGTATTTTAGTTGCTTATTTTGCCTCCAAGAAGATAAAGGTGCTCGAATGGAAATCTCAGTTACCGGATTTGAACCCCATTGAGCAGTTTTTGGAGGATTTTAGACAACCGTGTGCCATTATCATGTCGCACACACACATCCCTGCATTCAAGACTGCATTGCAGAAAGCTTGGAGCAGCATCCCACCAAATGTTATGACTTTGTCCTGTAGCGTATATATACTGCAATATAATAATTTAATTTCTGATTTGATCACGAGAAAGCGAAATGTAATTTGAATGTAGTTTGTATTCGAATGTAGAAAAACAGTTACCAGTTTGATTTCCATTATTAAATTACGAATTGTAATATTGTAAACGAAATAACGAGTTCGAAACAACCAACGAACACATCAGACCACAGCATGCTTCAACGGCTCCGCGAAGTCATTCGGGCCAAGAGAGGCCCTAACAAGTACTAGATTTTTACTTTTTTTTATGTTTTATTTATTTGTAAACTTAATTTTGCTCTTCAAATTCTGGAGGGGGTTCAAATCTTGTTTAAATACATAAAACCAATTTGTGTTACAAGTCCGTAAGTTTCAAGAAATAAAAACATATGATTTGTACTTATTCCATTAAATTTGAAAAATTCTACTGTTAATAGTTTTTTTATTATAGGGGTGTGAATTGTCAACATTCCAGTGTAAACATACTTTTGCCCCCACTGTATCTAGCCAACGTGTTCGTTGGTGATAAGTCATTTATTATGAAACAGAAGCAATACAAACACCAACTTAAAGCAAGAACAGAAAGTGTCTTATATAACACTGTTTTCCACAGCACCATAAAAAAGTTCAATCACAACTATTAATGCGGGAAGATAATAAAGCTGCCATTTTAAAAATTCTGGCTTACATGTTGATTGAGGAATAACTCAAGTCAATAATTTTGTAATGACTTGGAGAATTTTATTTTCAATTTTAATGAATAGAGCAGTAATTATGTTTACGTCAAGATGTTGCACGATGCCATTCTTGACTCAGTTTAAGTCAGTTGACTCGTTATTCTGCTTGGCTGCTTTTAAAGCATGAACAGATTTTTAAAAATACTTACGTTTCTCTCACAAAGATCTTAATGACTCTATTTTTAAAGAAATGCCTTAGCTATGTTAGTAAAAATTGCAGAAAAGAGATCGTTAAAGGGTAATCCTAGTTTTTCCCATTAAAAAGTTATGTAACATCTTATTTAGTCCACATCAGGAATGGTTTTACAAAGCTCTCGTAAAAATAGTTTCTCGAATAAATAGATTTTAAACCATTCGGTTTTATGTTTACTTAAAAAGCTGTACTGGACAATGCGGAGAGATAAAATTATTAATGTCTCAATTAAAACGTAGTTAATAATAAATATCCATAATTAAAAAAAACCGGTGTATTTCAGTTTGGATAATTTGTAAGTACGGTAAAACCTGCTTAAAGTGACCACTTTTGTGACTGGATTGCAATAGTCTCCATGGACAGGTGATCACTATATATACGAAAGACTTTAATATAGGCTTGTATAAGTCCCTACCAGTCCTCTCTCTCTTATAAAAGGGGGGGGGGGTCATTGTATTCAGATGGTCAATTCACCGAGGTGGTCCCTTTACCAGGTTTCACTGTATGAGCTAATACTTGCGATAATACTATATATTAATAATACAAATGCCATATTTTAGCGACAGAGCATAAAATTCGGGCTAAAAGAAAGCTCAGGAAAAGGCTACCATCTTCTAAGGGACATATTGAATCCTGCGACATGAATCATTGACTCCTTATATTACATTCTCTCATTGATTCCTTACATTACATCCTCACATTGACTCCTTACATTGCATTCTCTCATTGACTCCTTACATAGCATCCTCCCATTGACTCCTTACATTGCATTCTCCCATTGACTCCTTACCTTACATCCTCACATTGACTCCTGCGACATGAATCATTAACTCCTTACATTACATCCTCACATTGACTCCTTACATTACATCCTCACATTGACTCCTTATATTACACCCTTACATTAACTCCTTACATTACATCCTCACATTGACTCCTTACATTACGTCCTGACATTGACTCCTTACATTACGTCCTGACATTGACTCCTTACATTACATCCTCACATTGACTCCTTGCTTTTCTTATGGGCATATTGACTCCTGCAACTATTCTTTACAACAAATTTTTACACTTCTTACAGGGCATGACCATGTACAAAAATAATCAGATCGAATTATTATCGCTTAAACTCACTCCGGCTTGTGAAATATGCTGACGTAAAGAACTGACGTATGACATAAATTAGTAAAATATTTTGACATATTCGAAATATACTTATATATTAAATACGTTGCCTTGCGAAACTTACACACGTCAGTATATTTAACTTTAAAAATGTGTTCCGTTGTGCCCAATAACTTACTTTGTAGACAATTCAAAGTTTTAAAAATTTCTATTTCTTTCTTGCAGAATTATCCATGACAGTGGTTTCACACCGGAAGATTTTAAACAATACAAGCCCGTGGTGTATAGCAACACTATACAGTCGATGGGGGCTATATTGAGAGCGATGCCTAATTTGGGGATCGGATTTGGCAACAACGAGAGAGAGGTAGGATCTGACAACGAACAAAGGGTTAAATTAATAAAACGCAGATTGTTTTATTGAAGAATAATAATAATTTACTTAACCTGCGATATATCATTTGATTATATGTTGTGAAGAGTTGTTAAATTGTATAGATTAAACTCTTTAATTTAATAATATAATTCTTCCGCATGGACGCTCCAATTATTGAATACGAACTATAATGATGTAGTATTTTATACATTAGTATACGCAAATATCGGTATACGTAAATCAGTATACAAACAGTATACGTAAACAAAATAAGCTACATAAGAATACATAATACGTGGAAAAAGAAGAATTTTCTTAATCATAAATATTATTTTCATCATATTTTTATCATTCCAATAGTACTCCTGCTTTGTGTGGTTTATGTCAATATGCAGGCAGATGTCTAATGACCAACACAGTGTAGAATGTCCGGGGAAAATACACAAATACAACTTGCTCCAGACCTGGAAAATCACTTACATGTCATCAGCGCTACTTCGGCGATCCCTTTTTAGCAAAATAATTACTAGTTTGTAGAAATACATGTAAAAAATACTTAAAGATCCGTTTTGTTATAAAAGTGAAATTTAAATACACGTTTTACACAATGAAATAAAGATATTAAAAGTAAGTTTCAAACACACTTTTGAAATCATGAAATTGGCCAAATTTTTTTTTAGACCAAAACGAATTTATACGGATCAGAAAACAGTGCAAGCACACAGAAACTTGTTCTAAATGACACATAAACTCAGGATTTAGTCAAAGTGTTAGCTTATTTCTTTTTACTTTGGAAATGTCCCCTAATATCTAGACGATCAATGCTAACATTTTAAATGTATGATATATCTCAAAGAATATTCTAGTTAAAACATGATACTTTACATTTAACTAATCTTCTATAGGGCAATAATTTCCTAATTGGATATTTCTTGATAGGAGGGCCCGTATAAAAGTTAAGTCTCGTGCTTTTATGCACATATCATCCCTTGGAAAATAAACATAGTCAACGTTGTTACATAATTTGAGCATTTTTCTTTTCCTATTGTAAAATATCTCTTTATGCCTAACGATTAGAAAGATTATTGTCCCAATACCTAGTTTGGCTCATCCTGCATAACACATGCATTACTGCATAACTGCATTGCACATGCAAGAAATTTTCCGTTCTAGGTGCAAAAATGTTTCTTACTATACTCGTAGTGTATAGTACATTTTGATTTGTTACGAGTATTCACGTAATTTTCTCAGTAATTTAAATTAAATCAGATAAATTATTTCACTTATTGGAATCACTTAACAATGTCCTTTTCTTCAATTTATAATATAAACTTATAATATAACTTAAATATAACTTAAAAAACTAAAAATATAACTTAACTAATAGTTCAAAATATTAATAAATCAACTTATTTTCTTGTACGTTTGTTTGCAGTAAACTAATTTCGACAACGCACTGTTTACAAATGACATAATTGTTTTACAAAATATTTGTCAGCGTAAATTTCTTTGAAAGCTCTCATCATCATAATTTTATTTTAAGTTTAAAGCACGAATTTTTTATGTTTGTCCCAAATTGTTGCTTCCACATTATGTTATCAAAATAATGATCTACAGTATATCCCTCTATGTTTTTCAGAGTTTCAAATCCTTCTTTTTTAATGCTAACCAAATTCTTCTGCTTTCACTGTAACTTCTTTAGAAGTTTAATTATATATTTTCTCAACAAGTTAATTTATGTACTTTCTCAAAGCCATAACTTGAGTACCTTCGTACGATATTTTTTGCACTCAAAGTTTTAACTTGAGTGCCTTCGTGAAAAATATCGTAACTGGAGTAATTTCTCAACAAATAATAATTCTCCAATTTACAAGTAAACATTGGTTTCTGTACTAAGTGGATAAGCACGGCTCAACGAACAAACTTCAGAGTGAATCGAGAATAGGAAATGGATGTATGTCTTTTGCATACAAAATAGAGAATAGTTGCTTTCTATTACATGCAGTATAGAGAATAATTTATTTTATTACATGCAATATATTGACGCAGTATAGCCCAAATGCTCTTGCGCCATAAAATATCCAAACAAACAAACATGCAATATAGGGACTAATTTATTTTATTACATGCAGTACAGATAATGGCGACATTTCTTGCACACAATGAAGAGAAAGTGTTTATAGTTTCTTATATACACTTTATATATATATATATAGAGAGAGTAGCTACATTTTCATACCTACAGCGTGGAGAATGGTTCTATATTTTTGCATACGATATAGAGAGCCGTTACATCTGTGGAGAATGGTTCTATATTTTTGCATACGATATAGAGAGCCTTACATCTGTTGCATGCCATGAAGAGGACCGTTGCGTCTTTTGCATACAATATAGAAAAACCCTTATATTTTTACATACAATCTAGAAAATCATTATATACAAAATAATGAATAACTACACATTTTCTTGCATATAGTTTAAAGAATTGTTACATTTTCATAAATATACCGCACTGTATTATATGCGACAGTTTCCATGCATTTGTAAACATACTACAATATATTTACTAAACAAGTATATGATGCATAACAAATATATAGTTTCTAAAATAAAGTATCACACGCAACCCCTAAATTATACCTTAATAAAATTTTAGAATGAACTTTAAAAAAAAAATCTCCCATGACTTGTATTATTTTCCAATGTTCGTTCGAAAACAGGAATGATATTTTTTGTACTTGCACTTAACGTTCTAAATTCATATGTCTTGTGAATTTGCTAAATGATCTCTGGTGTTCTGGGCATATTAAGAGATTTAGCAAAACGTTCTTTCGTCAAAAATTTTATTTATTGGACATCGACAACTTTTAGCACCAGTTTTGTTTTTAAATTTTATTAATAAGTTAAATTAATACAAGAAGATACAAAATACTTATTAATAAAGTAATAATATAAATATTTGTGCATAATTGAACTAATAATAGAAATATAAGCAATTATTAATAAATATATAATATGCACTTGAGAAATATAAGCAATTAATAATAATAATAATAATATGCACTTGATATGGTGTTAGGCGGACGCGAAGATGGTGTTTGACGTCATGTCTAGAATGGAGGACACAGAACCCTTCTCTGAAGAGTTGCAAATGGCGATGAAGCGGCTCTGGGTTGATTCAGGAATCCAAGAGTGCTTTGGGAGATCTAACGAATATCAGCTCAATGATTCGGCCAAATAGTAAGCAGAATAATTTTCTCATTGTCTTTTGTGTCTTTGTGTCATTTTGTTGTCATTGTGTTTTGTGTCATCTGAAACGAGCAGGTATTTATATCATTGTCTTCTGTGCGTTTTGTCTTCATACCCTCAAGTATCTTTTGTGGTGAGCAACACAATTTATATCCTTGTCTTCTGTAATTATCAATAATTATATATATATATCATTGGCTTCTCCTTGGTAAACAATAATTTTAGCACTACCTTCTCTAGTAAGTGATAGTTTTTCCTTTTGTGTGCTGTGTCTTAATACTTATGAGCGTTACTGTGGTAAGTTATACTGTTTATCATATCACTGTCTTCTGTAGTAAACAAATATTTTAATTATTATTTCTATGATTGAAGTAGTAAACATTCAAACATCAAAAAACATTCTGTAAGAGGGGAAGTGCAATAAATGTAATTTTGTAATTGATAAAGGCAGATTTTGATGGAAATTTACATATGTACTTTTGTTACACACTCGTACATGAAAAAACTCACGATGAATGATGATATGACACGTGATATGGGTATTTATATATGTACTATGTATATAGTGTATAATATGTATATAGGAAGCATACAAAGTGTGAATATCTACATACTGTTTATAGCATCAGGGAATGAAAGTACTTTATAAAATAGTCGCTATCAAAATAATTCTGGAGATTTTTTCGAGATATTCTGGAGATTTTTCTTAAATGAACTTCGCACAAATCACCAAGATGGGAAGCTCATCAAGGCCCATTTCTAAAAGAGAAAGAAAAGTATTTCACAATCATTTTTATTGTGTGGCATACAAGACACAAATATTTTGTATTGTTTAGTATATTACGTAGTGCAAATAGTTGTATTGCACACATTGTAATGCGAAGTGTATTGCATCTGTGATAATTGTAGCAATCGTGCACAATATGGTCATTTTGAAACGTACTGCATCTCGGGGTTACTTAAGCCACTTTTCAATTTAAAACATCTGCCAATTCAACATCATTTACTTTAGAGATTAACTAGTTATTATAAAACTTGGGTCTACAGTTACACTCTATGTTCAGATGTATGAAAGTCTTCTACAACATGTATGTTAAAGACAAAAACAAAAAAAAACATGGTGGCTTAAGTTACCTCTCAATATGGGGTAACTAAAGCCAGCAGTGAGAATTCAATGTTTGACTTAGGTTAGTTGATGATGGGGTATCAAAATCCATATAAAGGGCTAAAATAAATGTACATATACTGCTCAAGATATTTATTAGTAAAAATGAAAGTAAAAAGTAAATTTTTTTACATTTTAGTGTTTCGGATGTTTAATTCACACTAAAAAAGTTCAAGATGTTTGATTTAACATGTGTTACCAAAATCGGTGTTCGAAATTTACCCAGCATAATGGCTTTATATAATAATTTTCACCACCTATGGATAAATGGTTCAAGCTAGAGCTTTTTTGTTTTTAGAGAAAGAGAGACGCCGTCCTCATCCTGGATTCGAACCAGGGTATCTCTGTTGAGCCCAGAGTGTCTTGACTATAGACGAAAGAATACAGGAACAATTCTCCTTTCTCCGTATAGAAGGGTGTAAGATATTATTACCCTTCTCAGGGATTACACAATTGCCAAATAATTGTCAACACACAAAGCCTCCGGGGCGAGTTTTTGTGAGTTTTCTTGGGGGAATTTATTTTTACTCAATAATTTTCGACACCTACATAGAAACAAGCTCAAACTAGATCTGTTTTTGTTTAGGACAGAAAAAGACGACGTCCTTATCCTGGATGAGGACGGCAAAAGCCACTCCTGTTCGGTGGCATTTGTTACCCCGTACAGGGAGCAACAATGAATTTAAAAATATATAAAAAAAATGGAAATATAATCTAGGAAGTATAACAACCGTAAGAGTATTGTTTGAGGTTATGTTTAAAAATATTTTTAGTGAATTTAACTTAAAAATGTGATTTTGGCGATTTTAGTGAATTTAGTTAGTGGACTGTTTTAGTGAATTTTATGATGAAATTATCCTTAAAAATGTGATTTTGGCGATTAAAGTTATAGACTGCATAACTTTATGACGAAATTATCCTAAATATAAATAAAGGATTATAAACTTAATTTTAAAACATACACACTATTAAAATATGTGGCCCAAAGCTTCGTCAAAATATGGAATTGATGGCATGAAAGTTAACAATCAAACTCAAAACAGTGTTGCCAGAATCAGTGTCCGAAATTTACCCAGCATAGTGGCTTAAGTTACCCCAGCGGCTTAAGTAGCCATGAGATACAGCAAATGAATTTTTTATTTTCATGTCGTTTTCAATTCATTTTCATAATTAATTAATTAGGGCATGTGATTGATTTTTTCATTTTTCTCGGTAACATATTTCGATTTCAAGATGAACTTTTTCAAAAATATAAAAATATAAAAAATATATAAAATTAAAAAATATATTAGTTCAAATGAAGCTTTCTGAATCGCCTGTAGCCTTTTCTTAATCTGGAATATAATTAAAATTAAAAAGAAGATAATTACAAATAAAAAAGAGAACTGGAGAATAGAGATACTTTTATTTTTTAAAAATTATTACGTGGAGAAAGGTTTTTATGGAAAAAATGTTGTTGATGATGAAGAATAATGTAAGATATTTTTACCTTTCACAGAGCTTACACAATTGCCAAATAATGACCAAAATACAAAGCCAGGCGAGGTTTTGTGGATTTTTCATAATGAAGAATATTTTTTGTTCTAAGTAAATTTGATAAAAGGAACATATACGTAGAAAAATCTTAAGGAAAAAAATAATTTAAGGAAAAAAAAAAAACAGATAAAGAAACATTTCGATAAAGTAAAAAATCTTGGAGAAAAGAAGATGAGGAATCTCTGGCTCAAATGAAAAGTTTTTACATGCAAAAGGTAACAAAAAAGCTCTTGATGAAGAAAAATCTTAAGGAAGAAAGAAAAAGAAAAATTTTGATAAAGAAAAGAAAATCCCTTGATCAAAAAAGCGAGAATCCTTGATTAAAAGTATGGAAAAGTCGAAAACCGACTTTATTTTGTATCAGCCAAGTTATCCAATCTCTATTTTGTATTATCAGTAACATCATGAGGTAGAAAATATCCCTTAAAACGCTTAAAATATATGCAAAATCCCTAAAAGAAGTACGGAGATATCCCTAAGAGCGTTTATCGAGACCATCTGGCCTTCAGTCAGCAGGTAAAGCAAGTTCGTTTGATGAGAATGGAAGGGAAAAAGTATGGGGAAAAAAAGGACAGAGAACCGGTGGAAAGGGAAGAAGAGATTTCCGTCCTATTAATAGAGATGACTTCGCTTCATTCTCATCATTTCACGCTGGAAGATAAGTGGAGCGTGATGATGGGTGGTCCGCCCCTCTTCTGCCGCCAAATTAACTGCCACGATGACCCAGTGTTGTTGACAAAGACCAGCATAGGGGCAACGCTGCCTTAGCGGCACTCCATGTTGGGCTTAGTTCGCTTTACAGGATCATATTATGCGAGATATTTCCGTACGCGTCTCCGTTGCAGGAATCGGTAAATTTAAAACGACAGACGATCGATCGAAAGCTGAGTCACCTGCATATTGTTACCTGTCGTTCAATGTACTGCGGTTGCATTTGAGTTCGTATTTCATGTGTTTTTTATGAGGATGGGATGGCAACAGGATCGATCAACCAATCAATCAGGCTTATTTTTACTGTTTTCGGATAAAGTTTGTGTTTTATTGCCTTCTGGTTTATTTCTTGACTTCGGGATGATGCCTTGTGGATTGAATTGGCTTGTAAAGTTCGATCAGTAAGATGGATGTAAATCAGCAAAATAAAAAGCAAGACAGAAAATTTAAAAGTTCGAGAACCGGAAAGAGGAAAGAAAAAGTGCAAATCTCTTTTTAATGTTCATGATGTCATTGAATGCTTCGAAAAAATTTAAAAAATTAGTTCATGTGGATTATCGTTGTCTCGAATTGCTCAATAACCGAATAAGTGAACGAGTCTTATCCTGTATCACATATGGGCAAAATCATTCATTGTTTCATTCAGTGAACGGCTTGGCATATCTGTAATGTGGATGCAGAATTGGTGGATGGAGTACGGGACGCTGTAGGAGACAAGGATGAAGGCGGAGGTTCAACCAGGACAAGTAGGAACAAGAGGAAACAAATACAGCGGATGGAAACGAAGTATAAGTGGATCATAAGAGTGATGGTACAGCAAAACCTCCATAATATATTTTCCAAAATGGCGAATATCCCTATTTAGCGGATACTTTTCCAGTTCTAGTTTTAACCAGGCCCCAAAACTCTTGAAGAGCGGACATATTCACGGGGATGAGGTGTCAGATATGCGAAGGTCTTACGTATAATATTGTCAAGTAATTCACCTGTGAAACGATGATCGATATGAGAAAAGATTGGGACTAAGTCATGTGGAGAAAGATCTTGCGGTTCAGAAGACCTTGACTATGCTTTAAGAGAAGCAATCTTGAAACACGGAAATAAAGTGAGATAGCTTGGATATAACACAGAAGCAAAATAACTTTATTGTGAAATCTTCTCTATGGGCACTCCCTAATAGCGGACACCTCTATTTAACATACTTTTCCAATTCCTAATCCCACTGCTTGTTATTCCCTAACCCCTCCTGAATAGCGGTCAGGTATTTATGTCTCAAGTGGTCTTCTAATCGAAGGTTCTACTTCAGTTTGATTTTAGCGAAAGGTCAGTAATTTGAACCTGAATTATGGAGATGGGGTTAAGAAGACAGGAAGAGATACTAAGCGAGAAAATGAAATATAAAGGGGGGAGGGACACGCTAAGGATGAATTGGGTATAATATGAACCAGGCTGGATAAAATTGCAAGAAGTCGTCGAAATGTTGTAGACCTACAGATGGTAGGCAAGACACTGGTGGAACAGCACCAGGGTTTGAGCATGGTTGGACTTTATGGTTCAAGGGCAATGAAGGTCATTCCGCGCCAAATGGGATAGGGTTTAAGAATAGTCATGAGCGTATGGATAGTATACAAGATTACTGTCAAAAAGATGGTTGAGGTTGGCGCGCGGCTCGAACATCACTAATCTGCCCCAAAGATGCCAACAAACATACTTCCTTTGACGCTTTTGATGAATAATATCGATTATTTGCTCATCCGAGGATAAAGCTAAATTAAATTAAAAAGAGAGCAAACCCAGATACGTTTAATTGAGATTAATATGCTCACTTTTTTTATCGGATTTCTTCTTCTGAGAATATGGTAAAGAATTGTGGATATCTACCACGATATCCATCTATCAACTTGTATCGTCTTGAATTCAAAAATCAAATTAAATTGTAGAAACTTGGATTCTCTTTGGCTACAAGTCCATAAATAGCAAAGGATAGTTCGTTCTTAAAAGCTCTTGTACTTCAAGACCTTCGTGGGCAGTGGCATAAATTAGGGAGTGGCTTAAGCTCTCCCTCCTATTAGATAATAAGTACATTGCTCTCTGTAATGCTGAACCACTTGCTCTCTTTTAAGGCTGCTGGAGCACCCCACCCCGATGATTTTTGAATCTATACGCCCCTGGTCGGAGGTAAGTTTACGAAGGAAACGAAATATCTTCATGGAATGAGATCGCGGGTACATTGCGATATAAAAGCTGCTGCTGCCGCTGCCGACGCAGCGTATAGGACCGAAAGAGAAAAAGCATCTGATGTGGCCACCACCCGTTTCGGCCGATCGATTAAACCCATCGCGAACGTAAAGGGGCTCGGAAAGCTAACCCACGCATCCTCAGAGTTACGTTGTCCTCCTCCCCCCCACTTCTTACTACCCCCCGACGCCACTATACTGATTCCGCCGCATTGTGGCGCCCCTATTCTCCTCCCGCCGATCGATCGGCCAAGAAATGAGGCTCGTGACGGACGTCTTGCTCGCATCGACTGGGACCTCCCCGTGACGTCAGAATTTCTCGTTTTACAGTCCAGGAAAAAAAAGACGGAAAAGGAGAAATAAAAAGGAGGCGAAAGAAACGTTTGACCTACTATCGATGACGACGGTTACGTCCGGGAATTTCACATTCGGTCCTGGCATCATTGACTCTCTGGATGGGCATCGGGAATCAGCGCTTTTACGAGAAGCTTTCTACGACTTCCGAATGGGAATTTTAATGAAGAAAGACTCATTTGGTGGATCCAAACGATCCACGAGCACGTGTTCCACCGTTCTTTGGAATGAATCGTACGATCTAAATAGGATCCGCACAGGAATCATTGGATCTCTATCTAGCAATAATAGCTATACTCAATCAACACTAAATGGTTCAAATAATCGTATCTTTCATCGATATCGTATTTTTTAATTTCGATATACAGTCGAGCTCGGTCATAACGATATTCAAGGTATCGATGAAATTCTGACGCAATAATTAATATAAATAATTTTAAGATGTTGCTACATGGTCTTTGGTGTAATTAAGGAGGGGGTAAGTTAGGGGTGGCCTAGCCGTCGTTTTTGGGGGCTACCGCCCCCACCCCGAAAAAACTCACGTCTAGCTAGGCCACTACACATAGTATAAAATTTTTTGTGTATTAAAAATACACTTAAAATAAAAATATAAAATTGTTCCTGTAGATATGAGCTTGTTAATATTGTATTATATTATGATTGTTTTTTAACATCTCTCTATGTGGAGAAAAATACAGGTTAATGTAACAGATTAATGTAACAAGAAATTGAGTATGTAACTAAGGCAATGAAAAAATCAACTACAAAATAATGAGAAATTTTATACTCATCACATCTAATGGGCAGAAATTGGTAGCTTTAATATAAAACATACAGAAAATGTAAAATGACTATAATGAAACGTACAATGATGATTCATTAACAAATATCTTTACTTAGACGGGTTGGGGCATGAGCGTAACGGGGAAGGGGAGAGTTGATAGGAGTCATAACTCTTATTTATATATATATATATGCTATAATTTTTCTTGTATGTACGTTGGAACCTGCTAAATTGGTCACCTGCCTATTTTAACCACTTGATAAGAAAATAAAAAAAGTCCACGGTAACTTACAATGATCCTTTGAAAGTTGGTAGCCAGTCTATAGTTTCGTTCACAAAAGGTAGTCTTATGGTACAGTTAGAATTAGCTGACGTCACAAACGGCCTAGCCGATTACAGCAGAGGGAAGGGTGTCATTTCAGAACTGTTTTTTAGCGAACGTTTGTCTGGGCCAAAAACCAGTTCTGAAATGACGTCCTCCCCTCTGCTGTAATCGGCTAGGCCGTTTGTGATGTCAACTCCCGTTATTTCTAACGGTACCATCGGACTACTTTTCGTGAACCAACAGTAGATTGACCAAGAAAGTACGGAACTGTTTTGTGGTCAACGTGGAAGGTTTCACTTCATGGAGTTGAAGTCCTTTATATATAAGCCACCCCCATGGGCACCCCGAGGGGGTGCAAGGGGGCGTACTTGCACCCCCTTGGTTTATGAAAAAAGGGGGGAAAAGGGACTGAATCCATAAGAAACTACAGTCCAACAACATTATTCAATTGGAATTTTTCCTGGATACACTCCATTGCATATAATTTTGGGGGTGCCTATAGCCATCCCCCACTTACAAACTTGCTGCATACACCAATGGCCAGGACATTCAGTTATACGTTGCTATGTGCTCTTATTTTGAGGTTTAATTTTATTTAAAATGCCACTATCGTGAGTGATACCCCCCCACCTTCCTCACCACGGCTCTGTATAATTAAAAAGAAGTGGAAAGTGCTGTCATGGAGAGGGGTATAAACAAATATTTTAAATTATTTATTATTTTACAAGTATTTTTGGGGTACTCTTTTAGGCCAGAGTGAGTCTTATCATAGCATTATTCGCTACTTTCTAAATTCCTTTATTTCGGGCAAAATTGTACATAAAACATATATAACTAAACAATGGTATGATAATATGAAAATTTTGCCCGTGCAGTAATGGGTAAAGACTTTTACATCTGACGGTTCATCAACGGTTATTTCTTGTCCAGGATTACAGCACAAATAAGAGTTATCCATCAGCTTCTACCAGGTGTCAGAAGCGAGAGCAAAGTTGTTACTGGCCAGAAGCTCAGCTCTGCTGCTTCGGACATCGAATCTAAGATACCGCATGATTTCACGGAACCAATTGCGCGACATTGTTTCTTTGAACACAAATGGTCCCCAATTTCTGTTCCACAAAACATCTGCATAAAGTTTTGAATGACCTCGCGTACCACGAGCATACAGGAGGACTAAAAGGCAAAAAGTTCCTCCCGAGTAACATTTCAGTTGCTCTCACCTCCAAACCGACGTCATGCTTCAGCAACTGCACATGTTTGAATGTATTTCATCATCGATTCATTCATCATCAAACGCCAGGCTGAAGCATGATTTTCCCCAATATCACGACGAGCAAACGACACTGGTCCACTTGCAATTGTCATAATAATGCAAGCTGGCGTGAGACCTGTTGTGGAAGCAGTGCTGCTAAGGTTTATCGGGTCCAAAGAATACCACTGGATGACGGGTACTTATCGTCTCTGCTGTCAGCAGAATTAGTGGGTAAGTTGTTACTTCATCCTTGCCCACGCTCGTGAACGTCTTGGTCCGCGCATACCAGTGGAGATCATTGGAGATTGCCACAATTTGCCACAATATCACTGTCACTGCTTTCAGAGGACGACGCATTTTGTAAGTTTACAATAGCAACAAAATCTTCATCGTTGCTGTCGTCACCACTGATATCGGAATCTAACTGCTCTAGGAGGTCAAGGGCCTCCTGTGTAAGCAATCCTATCGGCATTGCTTAAACGGAAAAATGGGTCGAAATCGAAAGCTCCTAGAACACTGCTGTGGAAAGTTGCATCGAGTTTTGTTCTTGATCGTAGCTGTAGCAGGACTAGTTTCCCTTCAAAAATTCTTTTCTAGCGGCTTTTACTTTTCTCCTGTAGGTCATCGCGACAAGAGATGCGTGTTTCCCCCATGTGCGGAAAACAAAAATGAGACACCGGGCATTCGAAAACAGACATTCATTTAAAAATCGGTCATTTTTCTTATGAGGGTCAAAATGACCCTTGTTGGCTGTTCTAGATGTTTCTATGATTATTTATTTTAATAATTAACATATAAATGTGAAAATTGGCCACAGCACACTTGGAACCATATTAGGAAAAGTAAAAAAAATGAGCTTCGATGCTCAACTGTATGTTCAAATAAATGATGGGAAATTGGAAAAACAAGGATCAAAATGACCTCAACGGCGCTTCTGGTGTTAAATGAGGGACGTGAGCTGAGTTGTCTCAGCTCATTCGGACGAGAGTTCCACACCTGAGGGCCCAGAGATCCTACGCATGATAAGCCAAAATTTGTTCGCGCGCAGTTTGGTCTAAAAGTAGTATCCATTCTGGTATCATATCCGTGGCCCGGCAGACATGGTAGAGAGATAGCTATGTTGTTTCCAAGCTTGACAAATCCAAACATAAAAATTGAAATGTAATATTTAAGGCGGTTATCTGTTGTTAATATATTACGTTGGCGAGTAATCTCTGATGAAATTCTGTCGATTCCAGTATTAAGAACTCTAAGAAATTTATTTTGAAGTACAGAAATACAGAACAGATTGGATTTAGTTGTGTTTCCCCAGGTAAGAAGGCAATAATAAATATGCGAGAAGAAAAATTAGTAATATAAGTTAATAAGTTAGTATATAAGTTGGAAGATAAAAACTAACGTTACGAATGACACCAAGATTTCTACTAATTTTACTGTACAAAGCTTAAATGTGGGAATTCCATTTAAGATTTGATTGCGATATTACGTCTAGAAATTTAGTTTCTGTGCAGAAGGATATTTGATCATTATTGATATTAATGTGAAGCTGATCGAAGTTAATGTTACGTTTAAGCGAGAGAACTTCGCAATTGCAAAGGATTGGCAGGAAGAATCTATACTATACGAAGAATTAACGGACTATATTGCCTGTCTACTACAAGATCTCCTCCTGTGCTTGTGCTACCATGGAAACAAATCGTATCCCATTTTCAACAGGGTGAACTTTAACGAACCCTTATTGAAAACGGGCTACGTCGCGTTTCTACGACAACAAACAGGTTCAAAGTTCGCAGCGGGAGGAGCTCTCGTGCCAGACAAGTTATAGATGTTTGTTATTTGAAAAAGATAGGCCACTTAGCGCACGCAGGATCATGTGCGGATTTTGCCTCCCTAGGGTTACTTTTTGCCGCTCCTTCCTACCCGTCCGCCCCCTCCAATCTGTGGTAGGAACATAAAAATCGTTACATTCAATTTACACCAAAAACTTCTGTATTGATGTCGAAACACAAACTCATAAATTGAAATAGGTACATTAAACAATATTAACTTATATTGAAGTATTATTTTTTCTTGGTATATAATAAATCAAATTCAATTTTATTGAAATAAATTTTAATTTTAGCAAAAAATAAATGTCTATTGAGCACTAGTATTTAAATGGAAAGCATGACGTCTAGCTTTCTTCTCGGCAAAACATCTGATTATATCATATGGTATTGAATTTTTTATATCAAACTTAATACACAAAATTTTGCCGCCCCAGTCTATAGCCTATTGGGAAATACGGCACCGCGCAGGACACGAAGTCTAAACGTACTACACACAGTAATACGAAATTGACATACAGAACAAACACGAAGGGGTAAGGAGTTATTAGAAAGCATTTAGTCTGTTTCGGAAGGAACTAAAGCCCTGTAGCTCTTTGTATTTGTACACGTTGAGTACTGACGTGTGCGGAAAGTTTATAAGGGGGGGTTACAGGGTTACAAATTCTTATATACACACATGTATATGGATGGCTATCCCACAGGCGTCCTCTGCCAAGAATACCGGCACTCGACCTAGAGCCACTGCAAAGCGTCATCGGTGGCGGCCACTCTGTAGAAAGGGGGAGGAGGGTGACACAACGAGTCCCACACTAACGCAGAATTTTGGCTGTGGTGACCAAAGTTCAGATTCGAAGCCAAACCGTAGGTGACAACGTACAAAGATTGACCAGGGCTTACCATAACTAGTAAAATTTGACACTGGTCGGAATATACGAAATACAAATGAAGAAGGTAAAAGATATTTACCGTCTGCAAAAATATTCGCAACGTTTCGAGAACTACTGTTCCCTTCATCAAGCGAAAGTGTCAAGGAAGTGTAGGTGTTCGGTATTTATACCCCAACTTTGGTTTTCCCCAAAGCTATCCCGCACTCGGGTCCCCCCACAACAATACGACACTATATCTGGAACTGGATTTAAGAATTGTCCGCACTTTGTAACCCCCTCCCACGTCCAAACCAGCGGTTTTCTGGTTTTCCCCCATCTCCTAGCAAAAATGCGGTAAGGTTCAGGCATCGATTTTGCGATGTTCATCGCCTTACTTCGCATTCGAAAAGTCTCCCAAGACTCCAGAAAAAGTCTACAATAGCGAGAAGTTACATTTTTATGAAGAACTTTTGTACTTTTCCAATCAGGAACATGACCTTTCTCCCAGGCATGTTCTGCCAGAAGATTAGTCATCTCACCTATACTCATCAAGGTCCAACTTGCCAACCCGTCTGGCCAACGTGGTGAGAGTAAGGCCGCTTCCTTTGTATTTCTTTCACCGTACTACGTGTATGTGTGGTAACAGAGAGACCTCCATCCTGCAGTGGATTGAAAATAGTTGATGATGATGATATAGATGTATAAACTTGGGGAGGTATAAAAGAAAACATATATAATATATTTATATTTTAGGGGGGTTATCGATCTTCCTGCTTACACCCATGGTCTTGACAGATGCAATGTAAATTTTTTTAGGATAATGGGCGGAGAGTTATCCATAATCTATGATCATTAATGTTTTAAATGATAATAAAACAATTAGAAGAAAAGACAAGAGACAACTTTCATCTACTCTTGTTTTAAAGAGGGTGGACACTTCCTGTAACATCGTTTTAAAAACGGGAATTTTTTTTAATATTTTTAAATAAAATTTTCGGAATATAAATGCAAATTGAAAATTTAATTTTGTTGTTCGAACACGTGAAATATGATCTACTGAATCTACAAGATAGTTTATTTCTGATGACGTGTCGGCGATGTTGTGAGAAATTGCCTAGTTCATTGTCATTGTCAGTTTCACAAGGTGATTCAGTTTTCAAGCTTCCCAATACAGCTGTGTCAAAGCGTTCATTGGATGAATGAATGATTTAGCTCACCTATCATTATCATTCACAAACGGACTCGTTCATTTGAGTCGGTCTTTGAGCGATTCGACACACCGCTGCTTCCCAATACGATGCTGTTATAAAACTCTGACGTCATTTCCTCGTCTCTTTCGTTTTAACAATTCTAACAAGCTGGAATTGTTAGAAGTTAAGTTTAAACGCTTCACTTCCCTCTTCCTCGTCATCTAGCGATAGAATTCGTTTGTGATTTGTAAGTTCAAGGAGTTGGCCCCAGTGGTACACCAAGGAGGTGCAAGGGGGTGCGCTTGCACTCCCTTGGCTTATGAAAAAAAGGGAGGGAAAAGGACTAAATCCACAAGAAAGCGAATGACAGAAGAGAGACTTTTAATACACACCCACAGAGACATTCATATTGATGTAAATAAAGTGATTGACAAATTTTCAAAAAAAACCAATGTGGCTTGACTATAAAATACTGTTGCGCCTAGAATAATATGCTTCACCACCCTACTATCGGAGCATACACCCCATCAAGTTTTGTCCCCCACTCTAAAAGTATACCCCTCCATCAAGGCAACAGTTTTTTCGTAAAGGTTGTATATTTGGGGGAGGGAATGAAAGATATGAATGAACCAACGATGAATCTTTATGCAGTTTGTCCATACTCTTTGCCAGAAATGCTGTTGCGCCTAGAATAATGCGCTTCACAAAGCTGCCATCGGAGCATACACTCCATCAAGTTGTGTCCCCACTCTAAAAGTATACGCCCTCTCCCTTCCAGAATCATGAGTGCAACAGTTTTTTCGAAAAGGTTGTCTATTTGGGGAGAGAAAAAAAGATACGAATGAACAAACGAGGAGCATGTTCAGATCAAAATCGTGCACAAAGTGGGAGGGGTGGGTGGGGGGTTAACTACATAGTATGAAAAAAGAAACATAAATTTATTAAAAATTTATATACAATATATTAAGAAAACACGTATGTTGTTGTACTTACCATAATCTGAGCTTTCCTCTTTTTTTTTTTTTTTTTTTTTTGAAATTTAGTATAATGTTCTGAATATGTGCTGAACAGGCATGTAGACAGGATGAAGGGGCAACTAAGGCAGGGCAAAGGGCGTATGAGGCACAGGGCACCCGGTGATTGTTCTATACACCTTATGACAAAAATCGATGCACCAAGAAAGAGTTGTCCGATTGTAATGAAATTTCGTATGCAAAGACATTTTGACCGAACATGCAAATGATTAAAATTTGGTGTCCAATGAATGAATAGCGGGAACTCCAGCGCATCGGAACTGCGCATTCAGCAGGTGTATATAAGGAGCGATTCTCAATATGTGGTCAAAATTTCTGTTGCATTTTGACTGCGGATATCTTACGTCGACTGTAACAATGCCTCGCCGAAAGATTCGTGCTCATTACGAGCATATGTCAGAGTTTGAAAGAGGTCGTGCTATCGGATTGAAAGAGGCTGGTTGGACGAATCGAAGAATCGCTGGACATGTGGGTCGAAGCGATGCGACGATTGGACGGTGCTGGCTGGATCAACAACGGCAGATGTCAGCGTCGGGACGGCAGCGGTCGACCTAGGGCCACAACAGAACGGGAAGACAGAGCGATTATCAGAGCAGCTGTCACAGTACCGGATTCGTCGTTATCAACTATCCAACGTGTGGCCCGCACACATGTGTCCAACATGACCCTCTGCAGACGACTGAGAGAGCGGAATTTACGCTCGCGCCGACCGTTACTCCGCTTACCTCTCATGCCTTTACACCGTCAAGTCCGATTACAGTGGTGCCGAGCTCGATCAACTTGGAACTGCGCTGACTGGGGACGTATAGTCTTTAGTGACGAGTCCCGTTTCCAACTGTGTCCTGACGACAACCGCAGACGTGTCTGGAGACGTCCAGGGCAGCGTGGGGATCCTGCCCTTACTATCGCACGCCACACATGCCCACAACAGGGCGTTATGGTCTGGGGTGCCATCTCCTTTGATAGCCGGACCCCTTTGGTGGTCATTTCTGGCACACTTACAGCACAGCGGTACGTAGACGACATTCTACGACCGGTTGTGTTACCGTTCCTTTTGCGACACCCTGGACTTACGTTTCAACAAGACAATGCCCGGCCGCACACGGCACGTGTTGCTATGAATTGTCTTCAAGCTTGCCCAAGACTTCCTTGGCAAGCTAGGTCTCCTGATCTCTCTCCCATAGAGCACATTTGGGACGCTATGGGAAGGCAACCATCCCGGATTGATGATTTGATGATTTATTGATTTATTGATGATTCAGGGCGACAGTTGGAGACAATTTGGCAAGAAATTCCGCAGGACACCATCCGGGATCTTTATCAGTCTATGCCACGCCGGGTGACAGCTTGCATCCAGGCCAGAGGTGGACCAACGCCTTATTGACTTCCTCCCTTTGTAACGGTCAAACTCTGCAATAAATCATTCAATTGTTCTGAAATTTTAATCGTTTCTTTTTCTATGTATGTTCTTCACATCCACCAATTTTTATCGCAATCGGACAACTCCTTCTTGGTGCGTCGATTTTTTTTGTTATAGGGTGTATATAAATAGCTTGATGGGGTAACTAAGACAGCGTCCCTGCTAGCCCGTCAGGCCTAATTCTGGTCTAGATGAATGCTTAATTTTCGTGGCTGTAAGCTGAATTAACCAATCACGTCCGCAGGAATCTATCTATCTTCGTATGATATTTTATTCAGCCAATGAGGATTTCCTAATAGATTTGTGAATGGCTCAGTGAACACTCTGAACGTAACTTGTAGCGGTTTTCTGCTGACGTCAAAAGCCTGTTAAAGTTATGAATGACGTCACGTACACCCATTATATTGTTGCGAATAGTTATGAACAAATCCCATAATTCCATCGAGTTGAAAATAATGTTTACTAAAGCTGTAAATGTCTAAAACAACTAAATAAAGCGCTAAAAGGTAAACTAGTTCGAATACAACGTTAAAAGAAATTATCTCGCCGTCATGGCGGAGCCTTCGATGATGGGTGTGTGCACATGAATGGGAAATGGAAGACTGATCGTAATTTGAGAATCCGTATGCAATTTGCGAATGCAAATACATACATTATTGTATACATCAAAAAGTGAAATTATGTATAACATTTGCACATAAATAAAATAAAACAACTTTGCTTGTTGCCAATTTTAGAAACTGTAATTATTCAGGTTTCGTTTCTTTGTATGCCAAGTGGCAACAACAAAAGAAGTCAATAAAACGAACAAGTAGTATTTCTATTTTGGATGCCCACAATATTATGCCATAATTCTTTTTGATTGGTATGTTTTATTGTGCGCAAAAAGCGTACTTTAAAGCGAAGACTTCTACCTGAAGATCGCCTTCAGGTATAGATTGATTGTATAAGTACGTTATTTATTTATTTATTTATTTATTTATTCCAGAAATTGCCATTGAAATAGAGCCTTAAGATGTGTAATACATAAAGAACAATCAAACAACGTTGAGAGTGAATTTTCGTACTCCCTCTAATATCATTTTAAAAATATATTTAAGACATGTCAGACGTTGCGGACAATTTTGTGTACTACAATGAGCCAATTTATTCTGGCGCAGTATAGCCCAGATGCTCTTGCGCCATAAAAAAGCCAAACAATCAATCAATCAACCAATTTATTCTTCTTAGGGACAGTTAGTGAAGCCTATCGAAACGGCTGTTAGGTTGTAGCGCTTCAATACTGATGTTAGGTTGTAGCGCTTCAAGACTGATGTTAGTTTGTAGCGCTTCAAGACTGATGTTAGTTTGTAGCGCTTCAAAACTGTTGGGTTATAGTGTTTTAATACTTATTTTAGTTTTTAGCGCTTCAATACTGTTGTTCGGTTTTAGTGCTTCTATAATGCTGTTAGGTTGTAGCGTTTCAATGCTGATGTTAGATTGAAGCGCTTTAATACTAATGTTAGGTTGTAGCTCTTCAATACTGAAGTTAGACTGTAGCCCTTCAATTCTAATGTTAGGTTGTAGCGCTTCGATACTGATGTTAGGTTGTAGCGCTTCAATACTATTAGATGCAGTTATTAACCTTGTGCGTTCTTAAAATTTTAAAATGCCTTGAACTTATATTGTATGAAAAACAAACTATCTACGAGCATCAAATCTCCAATTTTGAGTATTTTGTTTTTAAGAAACAAAATGTTTCACTGCTATCTTAAAACGATATTAAAAATATCCTTTTTTATCCAATATCCTGAAAAATATCTGGTATAGTGTTAATTTATTGAAAAATTCGAAAAAAAAAATAAAAATGAAAAGAACAATATATAAAATTACAAAGAAACATATTAAAAAAATGACTGATTTTTTAATTCAAGAAATTTTGAGCTCTAAAAAAATTCTATGAATTAAAATTAAAGTCGCTTGAAATACAATATTTGTAACTTATGTACTTATTATAAATACAGTACTTGTGACTTGACATTATACGCTTGTATTTCGAAATTACATGCTTGTATTTCGAAATTACATGCTTGTATTTCGAAATTAGATACTTGTGACTTAAAATTGTATGCCTGTGACTTGAAATTAAATACCCATAATTTTAGTTTCTTAGATAACTTGGATCGTGTGTGTAAGAAGGGCTATCGGCCGCCCACAGAGCAAGATTCGTTACTAGCAGGTCGTTTTTATTCCAAAATGCTGCACAATAACTAGTATAGCGTTAATTTATTGAAAAAAAAAATAAAAAAACGAAAGAAAAATATATAAAACTACAAAGAAAAATATTAAGAAATTGACTGATTTGTTAATTCAAGAAATTTTGAGCTTTAAACAATTTTGTGAGTTAAAATTAAACTCGCTTGAAATACAATACTTGTGACTTGAAATTACATGCTTGTATTTCGAAATTAAATACTTGTAGCTTGAAATTATATGCTTGTGTCTTAAAATTAAATACTTGTGACTTGAAATACAATGCTTGTGACTTGAAATACAATACTTGTGACTTGAAATCACATGCTTGCATTTCGAAATTAGATACTTGTAGCTTAAAATTATAGGCTTGTGACTTGAAATTAAATAGTTATGATTTGAAATTAAATACCTATGATTTTAGTTTCTTAGATGACTTGGATCGTTTGTGTAAGAAGGACTATATGCCCACAGAACAAGATATTTTACGAACAAGAGTTAAAACCACTGGAATTGTTGAAGTTCATTTCTCGTTTAAAAATCTTAATTTCAAGTAAGTGAAATTCAGTCATTTTAAATATTAAACTACATAAATTAATTGCATTGCCATAAATTTCGTTCCTTTTGCCGCGGCCACCATTATTTATATACGTTGTGGATACTGCGGTATGGGGGCTAGTCTGGTTGGCTAAACTGGTTTTTCAGCTTTTTTTCCTGATCTCCCATAAGACTCTAAATTTTTTTCTGGTGGTGTATATTGTCTGTATTAAAAAAATAATTTGTTTAAATTCTTAAAGGAATTGAATTGAATAAATTGTATTGTCACGGATGCCATTATCATAAATTTTATTACCCTAAATATTATTGTTCTAACTTTTATTCTCATAAAAACTATCGTAATAAATTTTATTATACTAAATGTTATTATTGTAAATTTTATTATCCTAAATGTTATCATTATACATTTTATTATCCTAAATGTTATTATTATAAATTTTATTATGCTAAATGTTATTATTGTAAATTTTATTATCCTAAATGTTATTATTATAAATTTTATTATGCTAAATGTTATTATTGAATTTTATTATCCTAAATGTTATTATTATAAATTTTATTATGCTAAATGCTATTATAAATTTTGTTAAAATTTTTGTGAATTATTCTAAATGTTATTATTGTAAATGCTATAAATTTCATCCTTATAACCACTGCACTTCTATAATCCCGTTGTCATGACTACCGTCTTCGTGTCAACGGAGCTAGGTTAGATTTCCGGTAAGCGCGTTAGTACGTATGTGCGCTAGAATAAGCACGCTAGTGCGCAAATATATTGGTGATAGGAGGGCACATTAAGCCGTCCGTCCCAGACGATCCGTAGAGCAGTCCTAAGACGTAAAATATAAAAATACAAATATATTTTTCAGCAAAATTTGTAATCATTAAATTTATTAAGAACTGTATATAATTAGATTAGCATAGCTCTCCAAATTTTCTGCAATTTTTTTGGTAATATTTATACAAGCGCGTCTCGGAGGTACTGCGTGTTCGGTCCCAGGCTAAACCAATAAACCAAGTGTGGCGAATTTTTTGGTTATCCAATGCATACACTGGAGAGCTAAAACATTAAAATTACTTAACTAATAACGTGTAGATTCACCTTCGGAGTGTAAAAGAGTTTGGACGCGACGTGCATGCCTTCAATTAGATGTTGATAGGTTACACGTGGGATATCATACCATAATTGCAACAGAAGTTGGCCAAACTTTTGTAAATTCCGTGGTTGTGATGTTAATGCTCTGATACGTTGTTCTAAGTGAAACCACAGGTGATGAATAGGATTGATGTCTAGAGAATTTGGAGGCCATGGTAATAAAGAAAACTCATTCTCACGTTCCTCGAACCATTCTAGAACCGTACGAGCTTTATGACAGGGAGCTTTATGGCAGAAAGCATTATCCTGATGTATGATGCCATTGCTGTCTGGAAAGATTGGTGGACATGAAGGCGGTGTAACTGGTGGATGTGTAAGTACGTGGAAGCATTGAGATTGCGTTGAACAATGACAATGGAACTAAGCTGGTTCCATGAAAAACTCGCCTACACTATAACACTCCCGCCATCACCTTGCTTCCTTCCAGCAGTGCAGCCAAGTAACAGTGTTTCCCCCGTTAAATGTCGCATACGAACACGTCCATCTGCATGATGTAAACAAGAGTGAGATTTATCTGTTTATGTGACCCTCCTCCAATCTTCAGCCGTCCAATGGGCATGGTTACGTGTCCACCGCATGCGTTTATGGTGATGAGTTGCAGGGAGCATAGGCACACGAATGGGGCGATGACTTTGCAGTCCCATAGACAACAATGTATGGTGAACAGGGTATTTTAACACCTTTCTTGCACCACCACTATTAAATTCCTCGCTAATTCCCGCCACGGTAGCAGGTCTATCCGCGCGAACAAGCCGATGAAGTTTCCGCTTAACCTGCCATCATTGGCCCTCGACCGGCCAACACATTGTCTTCGACCAGTTGTTTCACCTGTTTGCAATCATCTGCGACATCTACTAACTACTATATACACATCGTGAACAGCTGACTAGACTTGCAGTTTCCGAAATGCTCTTATCCAGCTGTCTTGCCATCATAATATGTCCTTTGTCAAAGTCCGATAAATCCTTATCTTTACCCACCTTGCAGAGATAAAAACTACTGATCGACAGAACACAGTCCCATATTTTTATATACCAACCTAAAACCCACCCCTTCCATTTGATTGGTACTGTAGATAACTTTGTCTGCATAACGCACAGGTGGTTTTAATGTTTTGGCTCTTCGGTGTATTCACATTATGCTGCAGTTATTTAGTGTGTAGTAGCATTAATAATTAATAGAATAACCCTGTGGTAACGCAGTGGTAATGAGTTCGCCAAGCGGACCATTAACCCGATTTCGGCCCCCAACAGAAAAAAAATGCTCACTGTAGACTGGGCGGTTCGGTTCCCTAGAACTTACGAGGTCCGGTTTCCCCGAAAACTAGATCCCTGCGCCGCATGTTCTTTGTTGTCCTTGCCCCATAGCAGCACAAAGAATTAAAAAATGTAAATGATGTCAGTAGATGTAATAAGTGCAGGTTACTATAAAGTTTCAATTTTTTAAAAAGCTTCCATTGTTAAAAAAAGCAAAAGCTTCCAATTTGTTAAAAAGCAAAAAACTAGAATTTTATTAAAAAGCAAAAAGCAATTTGTTAAAAATATACATGGCACAATGGAAAGAGCCTTATGTCCACGATTTTAAAATTATTTCTGTCTCTGACTCAACATTTGCAAAAGCTCTTGCGCCATGTTGATGTAAAATAAATGCACGAAAGTAGAAATTTATATATAATTTTTCAGTATTATCAATTATCGTTTACTTATTAATTATATCATTTAACACGTCATTATTTGTATATAATTTTACAAATGTAATACTATTTAATACGCTAATATAACCTATTAATACATAGTTTTAATACGTCAGTTCGAACATCATTTAATACGTCGTTTGGAATATCACTTAACACATCTTTTAATATATCATTATATTTTGCATCCTTACAAAATTATTAATGGAACAGCTTTGATACACAAGCTGTTCCATTAATAATTTTTACGACCCAAATATTATTGGATTACATTACTAAGGTATGATATTGGGCAATAGAAACACATTAACATTACACTATTTATAATCTATATATAGTATAATGTTAATGTTTCTAATGCCCAATATCACACTTTAGTAATGTAATCCAATAATATTTGGGTCGTAAAAATTATTAATGGAACAGAGTGTGTAGCAAAGGTAAAATAATATTAAAACGTTAATTAATTAGTAATAATAAAAAAATATATTACCCTTTGAATAGGAATATGAACAGTAGAAATTCAAGCAAAAACGTAATTGGGTATAGTCCAATTCATAGGTGGACACTAGAATAAGCAGAAAGTTCATAAAGGGGGTTATAGGCTCAATGAGGTGGGGTTACAGAGCTACAACTCATACATTCCTATGTTAAATATACAAAATTTCATTGCAATGGGGGCGTTACAACCCCCAAAACTCCCCCCCGGCTACGCCTATGGATAAAAGGTCTCTTATATAAGAGATAATAGAGAAAAAAAAATAGAAAAAAAAGATATAAGAGATAAAAGAATGTCGTTAGCACGAGATTTTATTTTACATAATTTAAATTGAATCTTACGGACGTTCAGTTCGAAACAATCAGTAAACGTGTTAGTAGGGTAAATTTTGGGCCCCAATTTGGGCCCCCAGTTTAAAAAAAATAAGGGGCCCAAAATTAAAGCAGAGATCCTAATTTGCTAGTGTACTTGTTTCCTTCTTGATTTTGCTAGACGGTAGCTACGGTGGCTTGATATCAATGTGATAGTGGGCTTTACGGCGATTTCTTTAATATCAGTAACAATGATGACGTCATGGAATATCATGGTTAATCGTGGAAAAATCACCACTTTATCTTTCGAAACTAGGGGCGCAAACGGAGTTGATGGGACCACAACCCCAACTATTTATTTCATATATATCCATGTCCATATATCCATATATCATCATATATCCATGAATATATGATGTACAGCCGGTGGAACAAAAATCCGAACACCTGTTTCCATTAGCGCAATAATTATGCTATTAAATTAGGCTAATTTAATGTTTTGACGGTATTCTGACTATTAAAACCTGAGATATTCTACAAAACGTCTACGGGGTCGTCCGCCATGATAAAAAAATTAACTTGTAGGTCAGGAATTCAATTTTCTGATCAAACCTGTTGAAAATATGTTTGTTAACATGCTACGCAAACTTTCAAATTTAAAATAAATTGAAATTCTCAACGTATTTATTGCGTATAATTTAAACAAAATCTCAAAGAAGAACACAATTGCATTTCAACAAGTTACCCGCTAGTCTTCATCAGGAGATAAACACTGTAAACACGAGACGTGTTGCCATCCTTTCGAACAGTTATTTTAAAACGTTGCTGCGGTCACTGTTCTAGGTCTGTGTTGTTGGTGCCGTCTCTGGTAGCACGGCGGTCCAGGCGCGGCTGAAAAACGGCGTGCTGTTATTGTCATTAACTATGGTGGAAAAGTTGGCTTTAATATATCAATATTATTTTGAAAGTCGAGTCTGAAGCGGATCCACTCGAACCTCGACTAGTATTCCTACGTACTTCGATTAAGTATATCACTACTTATACATAAAACTGAACGCCGCAGGGCGTAATGCGTACTGGGACGCAGGAGCGTTGATGGAGCTTGTAACCCTCATTGCAATGAAACTTTTGCATATTTAACAAAGCGGAACATATGAGTTGTAATCCTGTACCCCTGCTACCCCCACATCGAGCCCATAACCCCCTATAAACTTTCTGCGCACACCTTTGCCCATCGGCGCCGACGGCATGACACTATTAGTGGGGGAGGGGGGGAGATAATATACCTTTAAAAGTCATTTTATTTGAAATTGTAAGGGAATATGGAACCTTAATGCCAACATTGGGGGACGGGACCCCCATCCCACCGCTAACGGCGCCCGTGCCTATGCCTGTAACCTCCCCCCCTTATAAACTTTCTACGTGCGCCAGTGCTCATAGTGCGTTGAAAACAACAGTGGTATAAGTCACAGAAATGAAATTTTTGAGTTAAGTCCAAGGAAGAGAAGTCCATGGAGAAGAGAAGTCCATGGAAGTACCCTCTGGGGTTGCCTTGTTGCCTGCAACACTAGTATATGACCATAGTGTAATAAGTTGTTGCAGGATAGCACCACGTTACTATTGGCCAACACGAAACTGGATGGACGCAAATCCTTTCTTATCTCATTTTAAGCAAAAATGGACTTATACCATCGTTGTTTTCAAGGCCTCATATACTGTTGTTCAAACTAAAACAACAATTTACGAAAAAGCTGAGCGTAATTTACACTGCTGCCAAAAAATAAACTATTGTGAGTTAAATTTTCTATAACCAAATTCCTTCACATTGGCATCCATTTTCTCATGGAGACATTTCTTATTGTTTGCAAAGAAAAACTTCAAATTTTGAAACACTTTATGAGTATTTTTAACAGTTTCGAACCCATGATCATGCTTTTGTGGATCATACTAACTTTGTATTACATAGTACGAAAGGAAGTAATATTACATGGAATTGTAGAAGAAAAAGCACGTGGAATGGTGAAAGAAATACGATCATCCAACATTGAAAGCTGTCTTCAACAATATTTATACAATATTTAGATCATAAAAGGAAACGAATATAAAGTCGCCGTTTGTTACGAGGTTCGTCCATAACGTGTAGGGTGAAAGCAAGATTGTAGCCAGGATTTAATTTCGGGGGTTCATAAATTTTTACAGCATGTATCGATACAATTACAGCATGCAAGGCCGTAGCCAAGTCCCATTAAAAATTTAATTTCGGGGGGAACCGGTCCCTAAGATCCCCCATCTGGATACGGGCATGGTTGAAAGGCTGTAAATGTGCCAGAAATAACCACCAAAGGGGTCCGGCTATCAAAAGAGATGGCACCCCAGACCATAACGCCCTGTTGTGGGCATGTGTGGCGTGCAATAGTAAGGGCAGGATCCCCACGCTGCCCTGGACGTCTCCAGACACGTCTGCTGTTGTCATCAGAACACAGTTGGAAACGGGACTCGTCACTAAAGACTATACGTCCCCAGTCAGCGCAGTTCCAAGTTGATCGAGCCCGGCACCACTGTAATCAGACGACGGTGTAAAGGCGTGAGAGGTAAGCGGCGTAACGGTCAGCGCGAGCGTAAATTCCGCTCTCTCAGTCGTCTGCAGAGGGTCATGTTGGACACATGTGTGCGGGACACACATTGTATAGTTGATAATGACGAATCTGGTGCTGTGACAGCTGCTCTGACAATTGCTCTGTCTTCCTGTTCTGTTATGGCCCTAGGTCGACCGCTGCCGTCCCGACGCTGACATCTACCATTGTTGACCCACTCTTGCCAGCACCGTCCAATCGCCGCATGGCTTCGACCCACATGTCCAGCGATTCTTCGATTCATCCAACCAACCTCTTTCAAACTCTGACATAAGCTCGTAATTAGCACGAATCTTTCGGAGAGGCATCGTTACAGTCAACGTAAGATGTCCGCAGTCAGAATGCAACAAAAATTTTGGCCACATATTGATAATCGCTCCTTATATACACCTGCTGAATGCGTAGTCCCGATGCGCTGGAGTTCCTGCTATTAATTGACTGGACACCAAATTTTAATCATTTTCATGTTCAGTCAAAATGTCTTTGCATACGAAATTTCATTACAATCGGACAACTCCTTCTTGGTGCGTCGATTTTTTAGTTATAGAGTGTATATTTGTGTGCGAATAAATAAAGACATAGAAATAGGTTAATGAAGAATAAATAAATCTTTTAATAATCAGTAACACTGATAAGCGTAGATAAGATCAAGAATAGCAAACCCACAAATTTTACATTAGACAACACCAGCTGACTATCACCAGGAACAAAATACAGTGAAACTCTTAATTAGCGGACACTTGTGGAACAGAAAAATTTGTTCGTGAAGGAGGGGTGGTCTTAAAGTAGGGAGATCATGACAAAGTAGCTGAAATATTACATTTCAATACTTCATTTCGAAACTTGCGTAGTTTTAAGCATATAAGACAATTAAACAATTTTAATCAACGTTTATTGGCGTAGTGATACCAACGCCGATGGTATGGCGTGATTAGATGGTGAAACGTTCGAAAGAAAATAAATATTTCTGCCTTCGGTGGGACCTGAACCCACGACCTTCCACTTGCCGGGCGGAGGCTCTACCATCTGAGCTACGAACGACAATATATAATCTCTTACGAACGTATATAAATTTACTGAAGCCGGTTATTTCGCAGAATGGTGTAGTACATGGACTACTATTTAAACCAAATTGCAAAGAGACTGGTATTAAATTGATCGAAATGCCCGTTGCAGCATATGTATTTATATAAATCGAACACTACGCAGATTAAATCAAACAACAATATAAATCAACGTTTATTGGCGTAGTGATACCTACGCCAAAATACGATTGATAAAATTATTGTTTAATTTAATCTGCGTAGTGTTCGATTTATATACATAATTATAAGACTAGTTTAAAATAACGATTTTAAATATTTATTGAACCTAACAAACAAAGTTACAACAATGTTAAATATTAAAATTTATTTACCTTGGGGAAAAAATTAATTAATAGCTGTTTGCTGATTTTTAGTCACCAGTTCTTCTCCTTCGAAGTGAATTTTAATTGCGAGATTAAATCCTGAACTTTTCCGTAGTTAAGCTTACGGGGCCTGTTTGGCAGTCGATCACAAGATAATAATAAGTTTGAACTGCAATAGTTTTGTATTGATAAATGTTTATTAGTTTCATGCAATGTATCGCTATATATATATATATATATATATATGATTCAATTTCACTATATAATTATCAAAGACTTTATTAAGCATTAATCATTTGAAACGACGAATCCGAGTCAGTTGACACTCTTGTTTAATGAGAGGGGAAATTCTTTTTTAGCTCTTATCCTGTTTATCCTTAGTTTCTTGTTGTGAGAAACGCCTCTAGTGAAGGCCGAAGTTCAAGCGCATTTTGTCCGTACAGGTGTTCTAAGCTAATGGGATGAATCATGAAAACAATGTCCGCCACGTCCGTGTCTGAGGGTGACCGCTAAGCAAGGGTTTGAAATACATTATTGTAAATCAGTTTCTGCCGGGGAATTTTTATCTGGCCGTAAAAGCGGGCTGTCCATTAAGAGGGGTTTCACTGTAGAATTATCCTTCAACGTTCATACACACGCCTGTTTAAAAAAAAGTTTTTTTTTTCAGTGAATGAATGCTAGGTAAGTGTGTAACACTATGGGTAAATTTTTAATGATTTTGGTTCGTGAACGAGGAGTAAAATTACAGTCGAATCCCGTTAATGTGAACACGCTTAATGTGAATTATTTTTAACGTGAAATGAGTTTTCTGAATCCCTGTTAAATTGCATAGGAGTACGATCATATTTCTTCCAGATAACGCGAGCTGTTTTTACCGTGAGCGAATTATTTGTTACCATGAACGTTTATGTTAATGTGGTTAGACAATAGACAATAGATTTCATTCGCATTTATCTTCTATAAATTGATATTTTTTGCATAAGTACAATTATGCACGAATTTTATTTAGATTTCTCCATATGAATCCCTACCGCTATTGATTTTGTAGTAAATAGTATTCTTTTAATTTCTTAGTAAATTTATGCATCGTTTTGCTGTTTTTTATATCTTCTGGAATTTCATTCCACTTTTTTTATTCCTATGTAGTTAATATTCTCCTGACTTTTGTTAGTTTTACTTCTTTTTGGTATGTATTTATTGATATTTCGATAACTATAGTTAATTTTTTTGTTGAGTTCTATTATATTTTCATATTTTGGGTTTTTTTACTGTTTCATATATTATTTTAAGTAGTTTTATGTCATATATTTCCTATGCATATAATATTTTTTTTATTTTTTTTTGTATGCTGAAATCGAATTACCTGTTTTTAATGTTATTTTCTTTATTACTTTTTATATAATTTTATTTATTTTATTTTCATTTGTTTTATTAAGTTTTCCCCAAACAACATTACCACAGTTAATACGGCATTCTATTAATGTAAAATATAAATTTATCTCTGGTGTTAATATCTGGTGTAACATTATCTCTGGTGTTAATATTGTTGCTAGTCTATGTATTACTCCCGAGCCCCTTCTTATTTTTTTCATTACTTCATCTATATGTTCGTTCCAGCTGAAGTTATCGTTAATATTTCTAGGGATTTTATATTTCCATTTTGTTCTATTTCTTGATTTTCTAACCATAATTTGTGACTATTTTTTTTATTTCATTTTTTTTGTTTTTACGCTTGAATAATAAATATTTGGTTTTGTTTATGTTTACACTAAAATTATTGTTTTTAAACCAAACCTCCGTTATTTTTCATCTATCATTTATTTTTTTATATAGATTGTTTAGGTTTTTTGTCACTTTCTATCCAGCAAATATCATCAGCGTAAATCAATAAATTTTTATTTATTATGTGAATGTCGTTTATGCTAATATAAAAAGTAGTGGGCCTAATATTGATCCTTGAGGCACTCCATTATTATTTTCTAGTTCCTCAGATTTTATATTATTAATTATTGTAATTTGTTTTCTATCCTCTAGATAGCTTTTTAGTATGTATCTTTCCTATTTTCCTCTTAGGCCATATTTTTCAGTTTTTACTAGTAATTTTTCTCTATTAATTAAGTCGAAGTACTTACTGAGATCAAAATATATAGCTATTGTGTATTCATTTTTTTCCAATTTATCATGTAGTTTTGTAATCATTTTTATTAACACATCTTCTGTTGTATTTTTCTTCCTAAATCCATGCTGATTATCATCTATTATATTAAACTTATCTAAAAAGTTTAATAATCTATTGCTTATAATTTTTTCAAAGATTTTTGCAAATATTGATAGCATAGTTATTGTTCGATAATTATTACAATCATTTGTTTCCCTTTTTTATGTATTGCAACTATTTTGGCCATTTTCATACTTTTTGGTATGTTTTCTGTTTAAAATATTTCATTATAAATTATCAATAATGGTTCTATTAGTTGATCTTTACACATTTTTATTATCTTAAGAGTCATAGTATCTAATCCAGGTCCCTTTTTCTTTTATTTTATTTAGTTCTTTTCCCAATTCTTTATACGTGATGTCGCTTAAAAATAAGGTTTTAGTATTTCTTTCTATTTGTAGGTTTGAGTGATTATTATTTTGATCGTTCGTGAATTAGTTTACAATGTAAATAAAAAATCCATTAATTTCATCTGCCACTTCTGTGTCTTCTGTTATATTTTTATTATTGATTAATAAATTTAGTTTGTTTTGTTGTTGATCTTTTGATTTTTTACCCAGTATTCCATTTATTATTTTTCATTTCTTTCTTGGATCTTTTTCTTTAAATTTTTCATTATAATATGAACTTTTTTCCATCAATTATCAGTTTCTTTGTCTCATTTCTGATTTTTATGAATTTAATCCACTGTTGTTGACTTTTTGTTATTAAATATTTTTATACATCTTATTTCTTTCCTTTATTTTTTTCTTATTTTATTATTAAACCAGTTGTTTTTTATCTTATTTTTATCGTCTTTTCTGGAGAAAAATTAATTAAATTTATCTTTTAAAATATTAATAAAATATTCATATTTATTTTCCATATTTGCTGGTATTGTTTCAAATATCTGGTTCCAATTTAATAACTGTAGATTTTCTTTTAAGTTAGTGATCTGCTTATCACTTTGTATTCTTACTTTTTTATAAATATTTTTTTTATAGTTTTCTTTAATTGATATTATTATAGGTCTATGAATGGTAAAATATGATGTTAGTACTTCTGCCCTTGTATTATTTGAGTTTGTAAAGAAGAGATCTATTGTGGATTCTGTATTTTTTTCTATTCTTGTTGGCTCATTTATTATATTCATTAATCCTTTACTCTCCATTAGGTTTAGCATTCTGTTACTATTTATACTTTTTTGTTTATATCTATATTCATGTCGCCTAGTATATTTATTTTTAATTTTGTATTTTGTATATCTTCTATAATATTTTCCAGGTGTATAAAGAAGTTATTTATATTATTATTAGGCGGTCTATATATTGCCGGATATATATTTTCCTTGGTTTTTACACATAATGTTTCAATATCATCTGTTATATAGGTAAATTGTTCCATTACTGTTATCTCAGGACCATCTTTTGCACCATATATAGATATTCCACCTCCAGTTTTTTTCTTATTATTGAGTATTCAATATAGTTTTTTTTTTGGTACAAATTATCTTCGTTTTTCCATGTTTCAGTTATTGTTATTATTTCCGGATAATTGTTTTCTTGTATTAGAATCTGAATTTGGTACAATTTGTTTCGTAAACTTCTAGAATTTAACAGAAGTACCTCTGTCTTGTTTATTTTCTGCTGATATATCTTTGTTTGGGACACATCTTGTATTCTTGACGTTTCAAATGTTTATTTTTATTGCTGTTTCTTATTTCTGTCCTTGCAATATTTCTTTTTCATAGTAGGTTTAAAAAGACTTCTTTATGCTTTATTTCTATTTTTCTGGTGGTTTCATCTTTTCTGATATTTACAATTCCATTTTCTGTCCATACATATCCCGTTATTGTCTCTTTTCAACTGAAGTGTTTCATTTAAGATTTGTTTATTGTATGCTGTTAGGTGTTTGTTTATAAATATTTTTCCATCATGGGTCTCAATGTTCTTCCTTTGTTACGTTCTCATTTTTTCTTCTTTTCCAGATTTCTTGTTTTGTTTCTATATTTCTAAATCTCACTAATATATTTGATTTATTTATATTTCTTTCCATTTTATGAGCGATTTCACTATCATTGTTCACTTCTCTTCGGATATTATTACACATTTTCTTTATTATTTCCTTGCAGTTTTCTTCTTCCTTTTCTTTTATTCCATTTATAACAAGATCCAGTCTTCTATCTTATTGGTCTAAGTTGCTGAGTTTTTCATGCAAGAAGTCCATATTGTCATCTATCGTATCATGTCTATCTATAAAGTTTTTTTATTCATCTCTCATAGTTTGTATGGTATTTGTGAGCATTGCATAGTCGCTTGACATATTTATATAATTTCGGTTTATATCCTCTTTTTGTTTTCATCAGTTTGTACCCCAACTCATTTATTTCTTTTAAGAGTTTTGTATTTGATACATCAATTGATGTTTCATCATTTTCTTGACTTTCGTCACTCATTTTCTCCCTATATTCATCACTTTCCTCCAGATTTTCCATGAAATTTCTTGATCCATGCTTTTTTTGCTTTTTTTTAGTGATTTTGCCAGTTTTAGACATTTGAGCTCTTTCCAGCTATTTTGATTTTTCTAGCTATCTTTTATAGTATTATGCTATATTTCATCGATTGGCAACACATAATTTATAGCTGTTTTATTCTAGTAACACTGTCAATCATTTGCATTTCTTGTTTATAGCTATCTTTTCATAATTTTTACGTTATTTTTAAAATTTTTTGCCTGCATTTCTCATTTATTTTTATGAACAAGTAATGAATGAGTCAATAATGATGGATTGGTGAATAAGATGAGTGAATAATTATGAATAAGATGAGTGAATGATAATGAATAAGGAAAGTGAATGAGATGAATGAATAATGATAAATAATTAAACTTTCGTTTCATTTATCGAGAAGCAATGATTTGATGTGCACCGATATGGTTCAGTTCGCATGCTAATATTCCTTGCTATTCTTTTTTCAGACTGTTCGATGTAGGAGGACAAAGGTCTGAGCGAAAGAAGTGGATTCATTGTTTTGAGGATGTAACTGCGATCATTTTCTGCGTAGCTATGAGCGAATACGATCAAGTTCTACATGAGGATGAGACAACTGTAAGCGTTTATTGAAATTATGTTGATACTGAGTAACTGATTGTATGACAATGGAAAAAACCGGTTATATAAATGTAACGATAATCAATTGAGCTTGTTATCAGCTACTAAATGAGTGATGTGACAATCCAACGAATTATTTATGATAATACAATAAAAAATTATTGAATCTGATTTAACTAAAATAACTAAACGAATTACTCAACTATAATTAAACGAATTACTTAACTATAATTAAACGAATTACTTAACTATAATTAAAGAAATTACTTAACTATAATTAAATGAATTTCTTAACTATAATTAAACGAATTACTTAACTATAACTAAACGAATTACTAAACTATAACTAAACGAATTACTTAACTATAATTAAACGAATTATTTAACTATAATTAAAAGAATTGTTCCGAACAAGTATGTGAATAATATTCCGAACAAGTATGCGGACAATAATTCGTATATGATTGTTTAAAACAATTATATACGAATTATTCGGAACATTTCTTTTAAATGAATCGTTCAGAGCAATTAAATTATTTATAAGTGAACGAGCTATTCATAACCACAACTAAGAAAATTATTTAATAACGATTAAATATGTTATTTTTGAATCATTATTGTTTAGTTCTTCTTGGGTTTGAGGATGTGTTTATGTTTTTGCTTTGATTCAGCGGAATAGTACAGAATTTCAATATTTGCGGGAGTGTAATATTTCAAAAGCTGAACTTTCTTCTGAATTGCTGACATTTATTTCGTTTGATTGTCTATGGACTTGAAACTATTCTCATTGTTTCATTAAATATTAAATTAATTATTTCTAATCCAAAAATAATGACATTTCGTATGGGTTTTTACTTTCTATTAAATAATTCGGAGAAATTTATCACTATAAGTTTCAATACTGAATATATATATAGTGCAAAATAACAAATGCATATAAAAAATTTTTTTTATATGTATTTGCTATTTTTCACTATAACTTATCCATTATATAGCAGTGGCTCAATGAGCGCTAGACTTAGATAATTACACATTTATTTCTTCTTTATATTTTTCTTTATTATTCCTTTCTCCAATTCTAATTTTACTATATTTGAAACCTCTCTATTATATATATATATATATAGAGAGAGAGAGAGAGAGAGAGAGAGAGAGAGAGAGAGGGGAAACGGAAACTGAACAAGTATGCATTTTAATCAACAAAAGAATTAAAGACTGTCTTCTGGAAGTTGAAAGTACATCAGATCGAGCAGCGAGGCTCGTTGTTCAACTAACCCAGCGATACCAACTTCAAATAGTACAGGTATATGCACCAACATCAAGCCATACCGACGAAGAGGTTGAAGAATTTTATGAAGAAATCAAACAGCTACATACCAAGGGGAAACAACATATCAAGCTCATCATGGGGGATTTCAATGCAAGAATTGGACAACAGGAACAAGGAGAGACATCGGTTGGTAAATACGGATATGGGGAAAGGAATGAACGTGGCGATCAACTCATCGAATTTGCAGAAGCTGAAAACCTTAGCATCATGAATTCATTTTTTAAGAAGAAACCGCAAAGAAAATGGACATGGAAACACCCAAATGGGGGAACTAGTGAAATTGACTATATCCTGGCAAACAAGAAATCAATTATTGAAGATTGCAGTGTACTGAACAGATTTAATACTGGAAGTGATCATCGAATGGTGAGATGTAAAGTGCACTTAAATACTAAATTAGAACGACAGAAGCTCATTAGGAAACAAGTAAGTAAGAGGGTGGATTTAAAGAAATTAAAAGAAAATACCGAGGCATTCAAGTTGGAATTAAAAAATCGCTTTTCTGCACTGGAAGGACTTATTGATGAAAGTGATATCTCAGAAGCAAATGAAAACATTGTTAAGACAATAGTTGAAACTGCTGGGGAAATTGGTGGTGTAACCTGTAAAAAGCACAATAGCAAATTATCTGAGAAGACGAAACAGCTCATGAAAAGGCGAAGAGATATGAAGGTGGACAATCGAAATACCAGTTCCAGGATTGAGTACATAGAACTTTGTAAAACTCTGCGCAAAAGCATGAAAGAAGACATAAGAAAATTCAACTGTGAGTTAGTAAGGAAGGCCATTGAAAATAACAAGAGCCTTAGGGTTGTTAAAGGAAGTTTATCTGTTGGGAAGAAACACATCATTGCATTAAAAGGAGAGGATGGCACCGTAACAAGAAATAGGGAAGAAATACTTAGAAGAGTTGAAGAATTCTACAAAAAACTATATGAAAGTAACAGTGGATTAAACGAAGACACTGAAATAGTCGAAGGAACAGCTCCTAAAATCTTAAAAGAAGAAGTTTCATTTGCAATAAAAAGTATGAAGAAAGGAAGAGCCCCTGGCGATGATGGTATTACATTAGATATCCTAAAAGAAGCTGGAGAATATGTAGAAGACATACTTGCAAAATTCTTTACCAAATGTCTTAACAGCGGTAACATACCAAACCAATGGGATTCTGCAACAGTAATTCTTTTGCATAAAAAAGGTGATAAAGAGGATTTGAAAAATTACCGACCAATTAGCTTGTTACCTGCTATTTATAAAATCTTCACAAAAGTGCTAACACATCGCCTGCAGAAAAAATTAGATGCAGCTCAACCAAGAGAACAAGCTGGATTTCGAAGTGGATTCAGTACAGTGGACCATATTCAAGTATTAAGAGAATTAATTGAAAGAACACATGAATATGAACTTCCATTGTGTGTTGCATTTATTGACTATGAGAAGGCCTTTGACTCTATTAAAACATCAGCAGTCATCAACTCTTTAAGATCAACAGACATTGAGGATGTGTACATTGACATGGTGAAACGTGTGTATAAAAATGCAAGTGCAAAATTTCGGTTACATAAAGATACCAAAACTATCAAACTTGGCAAAGGGGTGAGGCAGGGAGATACCATTTCTCCAAAACTTTTTACTTCAGCTTTACAGATGATTTTTCAGCTGATAAATTGGAATAACAAGGGAATAAAAATAAATGGTGAATATTTAAATCATCTGCGGTTTGCTGATGACATTGTTATTTTTTCAACGAACCCATTAGAACTCCAAGACATGGTACAGGAGCTCTCAACTAGAAGTAAAGAAGTTGGACTCAAGATGAACCTACAAAAAACTAAGATCATGTTCAATAATTTCGTAGAGGAAACAAAAATACAAGTTGACAACATTGAGCTAGAAATTGCTGATTCATATATTTACCTTGGCCAGCTGATTTCAATGGATGGCAACATTATGAAAGAACTCAACAGACGTATTAAACTTGGCTGGAGTGCATTTGGAAGAAACAGTTTTATCCTGAAGGGGAAATTGCCTTTATGTCTAAAAAGAAAGGTCTTCAACCAGTGTGTATTGCCAGTCCTCTCTTATGGATCAGAGACATGGAGTCTAACAGTTGGAGCAATACGAAAGTTACAGACAACGCAAAGGAGCATGGAGAGGTGCATGCTTGGAATAACTAGGAGAGATCGAAAAAGAAACACTTGGGTGAGAGAGCAAACTAGAGTAGAGGACATCATTGTTAAAGTAAAAGGGCTGAAATGGCGATGGGCTGGGCATATTGCAAGAAGAACTGATCAACGATGGACAACAGAAATTCTGAACTGGATTCCAAGAGACCACCGAAGACCTAGAAAACGTCCTCAAACTAGATGGGTGGATGAAATAAGAAAACAGGTTGGGGTGACGTGGAAGCGAATTGCTCAGGATAGACTTGTGTGGAAAGCATTTGGAGAGACCTTCATCCAGCAGTGGATAGATAATGGTTGAATATGATGATGATGATATATATATATATATATATATATAATTGACATAATAATTGACTTTAATTGATATATGTATGTGTATATTGGACTTTTTGTTTAGATTTTTATTGTAATTAACTTTTTCTTTTCTGTTTATGATCACCAGCGGAATCTGTCGGTTTCGGGAGCAGTGGGCTTGTCAGTCCCTTTATATTAGACCTTTTTTCGCTGTCTCCCTCCGCAGTGCATACTAATATAATGTATGATTTGCTAAAAAAATGGGATAAATAATAAATAAAATAAATAATAATACATAAATAGTTTAAAACAAGTTGTGCATCGTTAACCTAAATAGGTTTAGTGCAGTGTAATTAATTGTTTATTAATGATATATTTAATTGCTTGTGGCATTATGGGAATCTCTTTGTATTTTTGTAACTATTATCCGTTTATAATATCCAGTTTTTCATCACATTTACCACCAATTTATTATTTTGAGTTTTATATAACGTTTTTCATATTTGCATATATCGTACCTTTCATTCTAATTCTGATATCTAACAACAGCTTCTGACAATTTCAATTTTGTAAGACTTCCAAATTACAATGGTTAAAACATTTTAATGTGCCAGAAGAAAAAATACACGATGTGTGCGGGAGTTGAACGGACCATCTTCCGATTTCTGTTCTAACAATTTTAACTATTAAATCAACGTAGATTGTTCAATAATGCTATTGTTTGTTCAAACTTCCCATTTTTTCATCCCTACGTCTGGGCAGTTTTTAATGTTCGAAGCATTATGTCTGATTACATATTGATATACATTATCAGCGGATTAAATAATATCGTAGCTGCTGAAAGTACAGTAATTATCATTATCAATTAATTATTATTATTTTAGAATTTTTATACCATATCTTTATTGTCCGTTGGTATTAATAAGTATTATAAAAATAGTCTTCATAAAAATTTATTATTTTCATTAATAGAATAGTTTCTACTAGATAATTAAAAGATGCTAGCATCTATCCAAGTGTTCTTTCAGATATCAAAATGTACTTACATATATCAAAGAGTATTTTTACTTATCAAAACGCACATGCTTTAACATGAATAGAATAAAATACACCATATACCGTAACGTGATAAGATTTTTTGCATGTTTATGGATGTAGTATTAGCGTGACTTGAAGTGTCATTACTAATATTAGAGTATTACTACTAGTATTGGATTAATACTGTCAGTATTAGAGTATTATTACTAGTATTAGAGTATTAGTACTTGTATTAAATTATTAGTACTAATCTAAATTATTACTACTAGTATTAGAGTAATATTGCTATCATTAGAGTATTATTACTATTATTAGAGTATTACCAGTATTGATTAATACTGTCAGTATTAATTACTGAATGATTAATACCACATTGGGATTAATACTGTCAGTATTAGAGAGTATTACTACTTGCAGCTGGATTAATACTCAACGTATTATAGCTACCGGCATTGGATTACTGTCAGTACTTAGAGTATTAATACCAGTATTGGATCAATACCGTCAGCATTATATTATTAGTACTTGTATTAAATCATATACTAATTCAAATTAGTACTAATCTAGCATTAGAGTAATATTGCTATCATTATATTATTAAATATTAAAGTATTATTTATTATTAGATAAGATTGAGAGCGCAACACGATGGTTAGGAGTTAACTGGCCTCTGTCAAGTCCTTCTGACAAGGAGCAGTTATTCGGGAAACGTCCTGTTTCCTGTTTTTAAACCTTACGCCAGTGTCGAAATAACTGTTTGTTAAGGAATCTCCTGGTAAAACTATTATTAGAGTACTAGTATTGAAGTATCAATAATAAGAATCATTTTTATTTGTCACATGGACATCCCAATGCATACAATCTTGAAATATAGAATTAAAATAACAAACGAAACAATACAGAGTTTCACCAGGAGATTCCATAACAAACAGTTATTTCGACACTGGCGTAAGGTTTAAAAACACGACAAAACGTCGTGTTTTAAACTTATAACTCGAATATTGAACTCTTCGTTATAAAATAACAAAAGTAAAAATTTCACAATTAATCATAAATTCTCAATTAAATGTATAAATTGTACAAGCAGATAATCAAGACGTAACAGATGTGTGTCTGTGTGACCGGTCCCCAGTAAAATTTAAAAAAATTTAGCCAGTTGGGGACCAAATTAGATGATCGGTGTTCAAACTCTTTATAAATTGTTTAATTAACTTTTTTGAACAATTTAATGCTATTGATATTTTGAGATTATTTGGTAAAATCATTCCATACTCTGTACTAGTGTTCCAGTAATAGTGATTACTTCTGTATTAGAGTATTGGTTCTATATTACAGTAATAGTATTAAAGTATTAAATCTAATATTACAGTAATAGAGTAGTGCATTAGAGTTTTAGTACTATACAGTATTAGATTATTAGTACTAATATTAAATTATTAGTACTAGTATTAAATTGCTAGTACTAGTATTAAATTATTAGTACTAGTATTAAATTGCTAGTACTAGTATTAAACTATTAGTACTAGTATTAAATCATTAGCACTAGGGTTATAAGCCGAGAGTTAACGCGGGGGCCCCCAGGCTGACTACGACCGGTCCCCTGACCCCTTTCTTGGGCCGGGCCCCCCACAGCATAGGTTCTTTCCAGTGCGGGCCCCTATATTTTATCAGGGCCCACGGCTACAGCCCCTGCTGCCACCTCCCGTCGGTTCTGAGTACTATATTAGAAGTACTATATTAGCTTATTAGCAAAAATATTAGTATTAGACTTCAGTTGAAGTAAAGCAACTTGTATTGTTCGATACAAAACACAAAGTCCATCGCTCAATTATTTCAAATATTAATGATTCAAAATAACATCATTTCTTTAATCCAAAGAGTATCTAATATTGGTCAGCTTTCTTAGATCTTCAAGAGGATTTTATGGATAAAAATAGGAGCTGTAGATAGCTATCGTTGGAAAAGCGATCGATGGAGCTATTTTAAGACGTATACTACCAGCTGCTGTTTATTTTCAATAGCTGAAGAAATGGAACAAAAAGCAGTTTCCATGTTATCGTATTTCCACAGCTTTTTTTTATTTTCATCTCTGCTATTGTGTACGTTGCTCAAAAGCGCTAAATTCGAAAAAATTCAACATATATTAACTCCAACAAACCACCTACTGTATTAACCACATTGACAGGCCATTCATTATTAATAATTTTTATAGATCCCATTAACTAATGTGATGTAGTTGGGTTCCGAATACACGCGCGCTTCATATACATGATTAGCGTACCATTTTCGTGGTAAAACTGTTATTCTATGGTATATTTCTATGCAAAAAATTCTGAAGTGTCCACAGAACAGCTGTCATTGTTGATCTCTCTGCTGGGTGAAGCGGCCTTCTGCTACTTTAAGTACGGTTTGAATGCGATTAATGGTTGGACAACTTTCCACACTTGAAAATTTTAGGGTCATCTCATGTTGTGATGGTCAATCACGAATTCTTGCTTCTTAATCCCACTTCCTTGTAGTTCCAGCAAAGCGCGCCCTCTATCTATTCCGTTAACTTCTTTAATATACATACCTTTGCCGAAAGAATACAACGACTGACCAGAACTTTCCGTAACTAGTAATTTTCGTCACTGCTCCAATATATAAGAAAATATTTTGCAACGTTTCGAGGACTTCTGTTCCCATTATCAAGTGAATTGATAATTCCGCTTGATAAAG
>QLNU02015003.1:135222104-135233634 GCA_006491805.2 Dysdera silvatica | reverse complement strand
TACTAATCTGGATTTAAAGCACAATTTGTCCGGCCTTTCGACTATCGGGAGGGGGGCCTGGGCCCCCCACAGCATAGATCCTTGGGAGTGCGAGCCCCTGCTGCCCGCCTCTCTCTTCGTCCCTGTATGTAACACACAATTTACGAAGACCCAGTAATATGTATGAAATAGATGGAGTAAATAGAGACTGAGATGAGATAGAGAATGAGTAAATAGAGACTGAGATGAGATAGAGAATGAGATGGAGTAAGTAGAGTCTGAGATGAGATAGAGAATGAGATGGAGTAAATAGAGTCTGAGATGAGATAGAGAATGAGATGGAGTAAATAGAGACTGAGATGAGATAGAGAATGAGATGGAATAAATAGAGACTGAGTGAAATAGATGGAAGTAAACGGTCGTTTGGGGAATCAATTGCTAGCCATCCGCGTTTCGTATTTGTTTTCATTTCCTAGAAGCGGGGGATCCCAAAAAAGGACAGAAAAACTAGCGTATCCGGCGCAATGGCAGCGTCTCGTCGATTTTTGCTTTGCGCGGAATCCCGAAATAGATCAAAGACATATTTTGAAAGTGGCAGTCCAAAAATCATTTGCTCAGCTTTCTGCGGAGGTTCCATAAACGACTTCAACTACACATTTTTCCGTGACACGATGAAAATTGTTTTTTGTTTATCGAAAGGACTCAAGAATTTTCCTAAAAAAATATTATAACATTACGGTGATTTCAAATCTCAGGTTATCTGCATCTGTAAAGATCAAGTATTATGGTGAGATACAATATAAATAAGATCGAATCTATAGAAGGTCTAAGTTCAAGGCTAGTCAAGCGTGGATGTTTGCAAATTGATCATGATTTAAAGCGCTTACTAAGGAAATCTCTCCTTAGATGGCTTTTGCAAAAGTATACAACGATTGGCTAGGGTACAGCACAACGTGTAAAATTTGTCACTGGCAGGAAGAAAAAGTAAAGGAAGACGAAGAAAAATAAAGATTAAATAAAGTAGAATAGTAAAAGTAACGAAAATAGGAAAATAAAATAGAAAAAATTAAGGAAATAAAGGAAAACAAAGGAAAAGGAAGAGAGTTAAATAAAAAGGAATGAAGGAAAGAAAAAGTAAAAAAAGACAAAGAAAATAGAAGGAATAAGTAAAGTAGAATGGTAAATTGGAAATAAAAATAGTAAAAATAACGAAAAGAGGAAATTAAAGAAGAAAGAAGAGGGTTAAATAAAAAGAAAGCTTTAAATAGAAAGAAATAGAGGAAAAGTAAGTATAAGTAAAACTTACTAAGAGTATAATAAAAATAAGGCTATTAAAATATATTACAAAAAATAGCGATATTTCAAATGGGAAGTTTTACTTCTTTTCTTTCTATATTTCTTTCTATTTAATTTTTCATTTGAGCCATTACTTTTTTTACCTTTTAGTTTTTATTTTCTTAATTATCTTTTTCCTATTTTAATCTTTTCATTTTATTATCTTATTTCCAATTCTATTCTACTTTATTTAGTTATTCTTTCTATTTATTTTGTTTTCCTTTTTTTTCTTTGCTTTCGCATTCCGATCAATGACAAATTTTACTCGTTATTTGATGACTTTATTATATTGGGAATTTTATAAGGACAAACCAATAGAAGTAATTACTTACAAATTCATTTATTTATTTCGTGAGTGTACAGCTGCTCCAATCTTATCAATAAAATATATTTAGGAACATACCACCTATAAAATCACAAATCAATAGTATCAACATTGCACAACAAAATTTCATACAATAAAACAATAAACTAGAATCATATAAAATAAATACAACATATAAATACAATATTCACTCATGGTATAAACACAATATTAAAATACAGTATTCATATATAGTACCCCTATTTCTAGATATGTATACGATCAAAAAGCTGACAAATAAAATTTCGAATTAAAAGAACATACACCCACAGGGAACTTCCAAAGCTACATGCCGTTTCTGCATCCACCCATTACACTATACTATTTTATTATACTATTTAATATTATTATACTATATTTATTTATACTATTATACTATTTAATATTATTATACTATACTTATTATACTATTATACTATTTAATATTATTATTTGTTATACTATTATACTATTTAATATTATTATATTTTATACTATTATACTATTTAATATTATTATACTATATTTATTATATATATTATTATAATTATTATACTATTTAATATATTATTATTACCTATATTACATTTTATATTGCTTTAAGTAATATACCGAGAGATTTTTATCAAATTGCATATAATTTCTACTATTTTTAATTGTATCAGGAAGTTCATTCTAAATTTTAACACCTGTATAATTTATATTTTCCTGACCTTTATTAGTTTTACATTTTTTTATTGTATATTCTACATAGTGTCCTAGTCCATATGTTTTATTTTTGTATTTCAAATCAATTAAAGTCAGTATGTTTGTTTTCTTTTATTCTTTCATATATATATTTTAGAATTTTTTTTAAATATAATTCCAGTAGTAGAATTATTTTATTGTTACGTATAGTTTGAATAATTGATTCACTTGGATTTTTTTTAATTTTTTTAATATTCCATTTATTATTTTTTGCATTTTATTATCATTATTTGTATTTAGTTTACCCCATATGGAATTTCTATAGAGTAAATGGCAATGAATTAAAAGAGTAATATAAATTAATTTTTGTTTCCAACGGCACTAGCGTATTTAATCTATGTATAATAGCTGAACATCTTCTAATTTTTTTTCACAATATCATTTATATGATCATCCCAATTTAAATTATTTCTAATTGTAATACATAAAAAATTATTATTTTTTGTTTCTTCTATAATAGTATTATTTATCTGTACTTTATGATGTTGTGGCAGATTAGATATTTTATTTTTAGGTTTAAAAATCATAAATTTTGTTTTAGTTATGTTAACTATAAAATTATTTCTTTTGACCCAATTTTCCATTTGCAATAGTTTACTATTAACATTTCTAAATAAATTATTTATGTTATGGTTGCCCAATATTAAGCCCTAGGGCACTTCTGTGTTAGTATTTACTATATCTGATTGAGTATCATTTATTAAAGTAATTTGTTTTCGATTTGTTAAATAACTCGCTAGGGTTTTCCCAATTTTCCCTCTAAGACCATATTTTTCCATTTTTTTAAATAATCTTAATCGATCTTAAATCGATATTCATATCACCCACGATATTGATTTTGTGATTAAATTTATCTAATGCACTTTCAATTTGATAAAAAAAGTTATTTATGTTAGTATTTGGAGGTCTGTATATTACCATATAGATGTTATTAATCGACTTTATACACATAATTTCTATATCAGTAAGAATATATGTAAGTCTTTATTTATTTCTATTTCAGGACCATTTATTGCATTAAATATTGTTATTCCTAATCCCACTTTGTCCTTTCTAATTATTGAGTTTTCGATATAATTTAAATCGTCATGTTCTTTTTTCCAAGTCTCAGTTATTGCTATAATTAATGGGTAATTTTTTCTCTTTTTATTAACATTTTAACTGATCCAATTTGCTTGTTAAACTTCTTGCGTTTAATAACAATAATCTTATTTTTTGCTTGTTCAAATTGTTCACAGTATTCCCTCGATTGATATTTTTCCACTTTATATCTACATTCATAATTAGATCCCAAATGTATTGCTTCATTACTGATAGTATTTTCTATATTATTTTCTCATTTCATATGCAATCGTTATTTCGTAACGTACCAATATTTCCTTCATCGTCCTCCTTTCTGTATAGGTTCCATAATACAATAGTTTTGTTAAATCCTCTTTGTGTTCAATATCATAGATCTTGGTATTTACATCTTTTCTAATTTTTATATTTCCCTTTATTGTCCACACAAATTTTCACATATGTTCCTTTCTGAATTTCAGTGCTTCATTTAAAACCTGATTGCTGTATGGTGATAAATTTTCATTTATGTATATTCTTCCATTTTTCGTAATAATATCATTTGTCAAACCTGTAGATTTTCTATTTCTCCATATTTCGTCTCTTATTTTTGTCTCCTTAAGTTTCAATAATATATTACTTCCACTTTTATGCCGTCTCATTCTATGTGTTATTTCAATTTTGTCCCTCAAGTCAATATCAATGTTAATTTCCCATTTACGATTTGTTCAGTTAACTCATTAACATTACTTCGATTGGTTTGTCCTTATAAAATTCCAAATTATGGGTCATTTGCGTACATCCCAGATGCGTACAAGTCAAAAACTGTCCCACTTGCCTACAAAGTGGGGGGGGGGAAGAAAAGCGCAATGGGGACGAAGTAAATCTGTTTTAAGAGAATGAGAGATTGGTGATTTAGCGGCTGTTTTACTTAGTGAAATATATCTCTATTCAAATATTTATTTGCATACCTATTCAAAAAAATAAAATAAAAAATAAAAATACGAGCAAAGCATCTGCTGCATAACATAATTAAGATTTAGAATAGTTTTTGATATTTTTTTAAACTTCAAAATTTAAAAAATATGAAAAATGTTTCCTAACTTTTAGCTTAATGTTCATATAACTTACAGTAAGTTCTGACATATTCAATGTTCCTTTTGACAATCTTAACAAAATTGATTATTTAATTTATTTCGTAATTTTTCCTTATAATATGCTATATATAGTTGAACCTTATTAAGACGAACACCAAGGGGAACAAAATGTCTGTTCGCATTAACAGTAATTCGTTTTATCCGAAAAGGGTGGTGTGCTATACAGTCTGACGGGACTTCAGAAAACGGTTCGTATTAACGAGGTTCAACTGTAAATTTTAAATAGCCGTAACTGCCAGTCCGAAGTCTGGATAAAAGAGTGATGGAAAATAATTATGAAAATTTTCATTTATACAAAAATAAGTATAGAAATAAGGGGTTGTATTTGTGTACCTTCAAATGGTAGCCAAATTGGTAGCCAAATGTTAGTAACCATAACTATGAGCTCATTTTCTCATCTTGTACGCATTTGGGACAAATTTTGACATGTAGGCATTTGGGACGTATGCAAATGGGACAACAAATGCTTCACAGTTCAGAACTGAAACGATCTTTTCAAGAATGCAACACAATCGCAGTGCATGCGCCAGGTAAATGCAAGAGCATAACTATGTATTTTTTTAAATTTAATTGAAACTGGTAAAAAAAAGGTGTCCGATTTGGACTTTAAAAGAGCCTTTCAAAAGCCGTAGAGTCTTCTGTTGGCTAGAGCGTAGGTGATAACGATGATGACCACCATGCAGATACCACGATGGCATTGAAGACGTACGGAATTGCTAGAAAGTTCCTGCACATAGTATTATAATAACTTTTGTGAAGAAAAGTGGAAATAATGAGTTTGGGGGGGTAGATCTCTGAACTTCCTTATCTGGATCTCCTACTGACATTGTATTAATAGTGCGAGCGATACTATCATATAGAGTAATTAGAAAAATAGATTAATAATACCGATCAATTAATTAAAACACTTGATTTCCCTAGCACCTGCAATTATGAAGGCCTAGTCGATGTGTTAAAATAGAAATACTGTAACGGCAAATGTATCCAAACAATATATCCAATGTGTCATATGTAAAATTGTAACGGCAAATGTATTTAAATCTAGTAATGTATTATATATTTCTCAGTAACATCAACGTAACTTTAAATTATAAATTTTATTATATATGTTGAATGGCAACTGTGGTTGTGAGAATAACGACAACTAGAAGTGGCAACAGATAACTGCATAGTTAGTTGAATTAATATTGCCGTGGTCTAGCAAAGAAGTAGCCTGTCTGACAAGTGTTCATGTCGTTTACGATGCTATAAGGCAATGTTTGCCAACCTTTTTCAAGGTGCGACCTATTTTTATAGCAGCTAAGTAATCCGCTACTCCCTTTTATAGTAACTACAAGATATGCGACCCCCTCCGTTCGTTGCCGACACATTTATTATAATAAAAGCATTTTTAACAGAGTAAAGAAAACACATTAAGTATAAAATTATACGTTTTATATTAAAAATATATATTACATTAATTACATGTATATTAAATTAATTATTATATTAATTATATATATTAATGTATATTATAGATATAAAGTTAACAACCGTTAGTAGAATATTGCAATGTGTGTAGCCATGTTGAAATATAAAAGCGTTGGAAACATTTGGTATGAAATTCCTTATAAAAATAATTGCAACTAAAAATAGTTGCGGAGAAGTCCTAGAAACCCGCTTGCGATCCACCTTGATGGTCACGACCCCCAGGTTGGGAACCACTGCTATAAGGAAATTAATAAAAGTTGATGTAGTAATTAAAATAACGTCTATTTAATATCCCATCAATCACTGTACCAAACACGGGATAATACGATGTCGGATCGTCACTGATTTTCATGCTTTCTGAAAGTGAAATGAATTAACTGTCATGTTTTTTCATTCGTAATTTAATAAGTAAACATGTGCGAATAAATGCAATATTTTACTTTCAGAATCGCATGCAAGAAAGTCTGAAGCTATTTGACTCAATTTGTAACAACAAATGGTTTACAGACACTTCGATTATACTGTTTCTCAACAAGAAAGATCTCTTCGACGAAAAAATCAGAAAGTCTCCTCTTACAATTTGCTTCCCAGAATACACAGGTAATTATATACGTAACCATGTAGGTAATTATATACGTAACCATGTAGGTAATTATATACGTAACCATGTAGGTAATTACAAGCATAACCATGTAGGTAAAGTAGTTCTCGTTAATCGGACTAATTGGGATTGGGACCTGCTCGGATTAACCTAAATCTTTACTACAGAATTTACTGTTATATTTGTTATTAAGCTATTATATATATATTTATTTATATATATCATTATATTTGTTATTATTAAGTTATAATTGTTTGATGTGGATTAGTGTGTAGTCCTAAAAAAAAGTAGCCTAAATCAAGGGTAGATTATAGGGAAATGAGGGAACTCCCTAACCAGTCAATAGCCCATTAATCTGATAGGGGCAGAAATTATCATCATGTATGGGTTGTTGAGCTGGCATTGCAAGACCCCCAAATGCCCCTCCGGATCCGACACTGCCTACAGCATATAGCTTCGGGTCATATAAGCATAAAATAATAATAATGTGGTACAAATGCATGTGCCCCGGCTGAACTTACTCAAAAATGTCCTCTGTAGTGGACTAATAAAATAAAGAAAGCGATTAAAAAGATAGCCAAAGTCCACTTTTTCGCCATTATCTCCTTCGTTGTGCCAAACAACGCATTGTGGCTTTTTGCATTTTTGGAACACAGTTTATGATATGTGTTCCAAGCTCTAAAAAAATTTTTTTAACAGAATTGTCTAATCTACATATCTTTTATTTACAACTTGAACAGAATTTTATTTGTAAAAAGTATGATTTCCCAAAATTTTGCCCTAGCGCCGCTAGGCCTCGACTACACACCTGATGTAGGTGTGTTCTGGTGTACACGCCAATAGATGGCTGGAGGGCGACGAAAAATCCCCCCCTCCCTCTTTTATGGGAAAATTTCAGTTAGTTGGCAACACTCACTGCGCTGTTTGATTACGTCTTGTCAAGTAGGGAAAGGTACTAGTAGGTAGGTACCAGTAGGTAAAAAATCATTTTTTATCTGCTGGTCACCTGAGTTTTCTTAGGTTGGCGAACGGTTCTTGTCTGGCGAGTATGTTTTTTACCTACTAGTCACCTAAGTTTTCTTAGGCTGGCGAATAGTTCTTGTCAGGCGAGTACGGTTCGCTGAGATTTGTCGAATGCTGCTTATGATTACGTTGATGGTTCTGGCTATTCGCCAACTGCACAAATTTAGCCGTTAATTACCAGATTTGCAGAAACCTGATCATAAAGATGTGCGTAATTATAAGCGTATTGATAAGTATACAGCTAATTATAGGCAAAAACATAAACATACGTGTCATTTTCGATATAAAAGTATAAGCATGCGTTTACAGTAGGTTTTCTCATTAACTTTTCTTAACTTCAAAGACTTTATCTCCCATCCTATGGGTCCTTTGAGAGATTTCTGGCGAATAACGTAACGTTAAAATTAATTTAAAAAATGGAGGCAAGCATATAATGTTTAATATATATATATATATATGCAATACAACCATTGAATGACGGTTACCAGTGGGGCTCTGAAAACCAGACCGTTCTTCTGGAATAACTGTTATTCAGATGTTCAATATTAGAATCAAAATAAATAAAATTAGCATTAAAGACACAAATTGTTCATTTTAAATATATTAATCATCACCTATTTCAATATTTAAGTTTTCGTTAACAAAAAAATCAGGGAATCGCGATGGCTTTTCCTTGTTGTTGTTAAAGTAAAATTTCTCTCTTTGGTAACAATGCACAGATGAACGGAATCATTAAAAAAAGTTTCTAATAGACAGGGACTTTGCGCAGAGTGAGAGAAATTGAGAATGAAGGGAGTTGGGGAAAGGTGGCTACAAAAGGCAGCTCTGTAACCCCAGTGTTGTCTAAAAGAAGTGAAAATTCTGATGTTCAGTCACAAGCTGCGGCACACTGTCGTATGTCTAAGGATGCAAAGTGACCGTGTGTTAGAATGAAATTTTTGAAAGAAAAGGAAGAAAAAGGGGCGAGCAAAATGTGCAGCCAATAAAATTCGGTGTGAGGTTGGCCAGAGTCCAAAGCAGAGTTCTTCCAAAGCAAGAGAGTGGGAAAACGGTAGTGAAGAATTTAGTATGCAGAAAAGATAATCAATCAGATGTGATTAATATGTCAAAGGCCTGATTAAGGACAATGGTTGGAATGTGGCTCGGGAATGTTAATGCCAACAGTTGTGGCAAGTCAGATAAACTTGAACTTGCATGGTTGACACTTTGGGTTACAGACAGATTTGAAGAGCGTGCTTGAATAGATATTGCATTTGTTTTTCCTTGATGTCTGAGGCGGACTGTTGTTCGTAATTCGTTGTTCATAGCTGAGCTGTAATCTCAATACTATGGAGTCAATGGCGTAAGGAGGAGAGAGGCTCAAAAGATTAAACCCCCATTGGATATAAAAATACATTATTTTCTCATAGGACGCATCACGAAACCTTTAAAGGCACTTTATCCCACCCCCATTTGTTTTGAATTTTTATGTTACTGCATAGTAAAGTTTGGTTCCATTAACATCTGATCTTCAGAGAGTAACATTGTTTCAAGGAGGCCGTTAAAGAAGGTTTTACGATATATATATATATATTATCTATCCACTGCTGGATGAAGATCTTTCCAAATGCTTTCCACACAAGTCTATCCTGGGCCATTCGTTTCCACGTCACCCCAACCTGTTTTCTTATTTCATCCACCCATCTAGTTTGAGGACGTTTTCTAGGTCTTCGGTGGTCTCTTGGAATCCAGTTCAGAATTTCTGTTGTCCATCGTTGATCAGTTCTTCTTGCAATATGCCCAGCCCATCGCCATTTCAGTCCTTTTACTTTAACAATGATGTCCTCTACTCTAGTTAATATATATATATATACAGTGTTATTTCTCCGCAGGGGACACCTCTGAATAAAGGACACCTTTATTTAAGGGACGATTCCCGTTATGCCTTATCGCGAAAGCAGTTCATTACTTATATTTCTTCCAATGAATTAATTTCATTAACAATAACTATATTCGTAATGGGATCATTTGTTTGGTTATCTATATTTGTAATGAGATCATTTGTTTGGTTATCTATATTTGCAGTGTGAGACTATTTTCTTAATCATTGTCTATGTTTGTAATCCAATGATTTTCTTCATCGTTATCTTTATTCACAATGAGATAATTTCACTGATGGTTATCTTTATTTGCAATGACACCATTTCATTTATCTCGTTATCTATATTTATAATAATAATTCCTAAAAACGTTTTAAGAAAAAACATCGTGGGAGTTATGACGATTTTAATAAAGTTACACTATATTTGTTATTTATTTATAAAAAATTATATTAGGATGAATTCTTTATATACTCCTTATTTTATTTATTTTTGACCGAATATATAAAAGACTTTTTTGATCAGAAAACCTTCAAACTGATAGATATCGAATAGGGGAAAGGATCTGCAAAAACGAATTCTCCTAGGAGATATTGCAATGAGTTGCAATGAAAGACGAGTATTGGCATAATTGGACGTATTTTTGTAGAGCTTAACTGCCTAAACGAATACAAATTACGAATGAATGCCACCTCTAAATTATTAGAATCGGGACTTTAGCCTTGTAAGATCTCGATACTAACCACGCCAGTAAGAACAATGGTATAAAATAGGTACTCGCTTCCCGATTCTGTTTCGTAGAGTATTTTCCTCCAAAATATGCGCCTTATAAATCACCATGACAATTTAACAACTGTTTCGGCAACACTGCTTACAGGCCATCATCAAAAATAAGAAACTGAAAGTAAGCTACATGATATGTGATTATTCTCAACATTGTCGATTCTGCTGGAAGCTGGTCAACTGTTGTTTAGAAAATTGAGTTAAAAGAGTGATTTTCCAAGAGCGGTTATTAGAAGTCATATATTTTCTTGCCTCCTACCTCCTTTCCAAATGTTTTCAAGGGAAAGGAAAATTATTTAACCTTAAATGGTAAGAATTATATGTGTGTGTATTGATTCACAGCATATTAGTACCACACGATTTCACAGTCTACGTCGTATGTGACTAGTTTCTTAAATTTAAATAGCAAGCCTTTTCTGAGAGCTTCAGACAATCAAAGATACGTATGATATGGATAAGATTCGTATGATATGGGCTGGCCCTAGAAGTACAAAAAGATGAATTCAAAGGTAAACCAAGTTGCTGAATTCAAAGGTAAACCAAGTTGCTGAATTTAAAGGTGGTACTTCAGAATATTTGGGAATTACATCCAATGCATATACACTGACGTTAAGGCAACTTCAGCTTTCTTCATTCAAAACCTGTCTCCTGATTGTACTAATATTTCTGCTTTGTAATGTTTTCTATATCTTTCTCATCTGTTCATCTATCTGCAGGTACTGCAGTATCAATGCACCAGTTATTACTTTCAACCACCGTGATATCTGGTGCATTGTATGCAAGATGTTCATCTTGCAGAACTTAAAATTCCTATAACATTTTTAGTGTGGTTTTATCAACCATTGTTTGCAAATATTGTTATTTCTAAATGCACCAGAGTGTAGTTTTAGCTATATTATTGCGGCATTCCTATAAGCTATTTATGTAATTTTCTCACATCCAAAAACAACATATTTAATAGTTTTTTCTGCTCGCTTATAGAGATGACACTTACTATCCACTTCCTTGTAGAGATAGCACTTACTATCAGCTTGCTTGTAGTGGTAACACTTACTATCAGCTTGTCTTCAGAGGTGGCATTTACTATCTGCTTCCTTGCAGAGATGGTACTCGCTGTCTGTTTGATTGAAGACATGAAACTTACTATCAACTTGCTTGTAGAGGTAACACTTAC
>QLNU02015003.1:135187410-135222004 GCA_006491805.2 Dysdera silvatica | reverse complement strand
TACTTGCAAAAGCGACATTTCAGGACATTTCGGCGCTACTTATTGAACTCGCGAGTGTTTTCTTCAAAATTATAGGATACAACTATTCAAACAGAATGTTTTTCAAAGCATGTCCCTCAGAAATCTGGGGCTGTGTAAACAGTTTCGTAGAACATCGCCGAATTTTTCAGGAAAATTTGTAAATTCCATAATTTCTCCCCATGAGGCCCCTGAAAGAAATTAACTAACTCTAATCAACGCCCCACAAGAAAAGAAAAAATATTTCCTACCTTTTTTATCCTTATTTATTGCTCATTTTTATATTCAGGTCTGAGCAATGATAAATAAGGGCGCATTAGGTTATCTCTGGATAATACAGCAGAACCTGTCTAAAGCAACCACCTTTGGGACTGGATTACAATGGGCACCAGAGGCAGATGATCACCACACACGACAGTGTTTGATATAGGCACGACTATGTGGATATAGCACGACTAAGTCCCTAACAGTTCTTTCTGATAAAAAATGGTCACACTATTCAGGTGGTCGGTTTAAGAAGGTGGTTACGTTACCCTGTTCCACTGTATTTATAGGGGAGTTTCGTGGCTAGACAAGTATTAAGGAAAGAGTTCTGCCGGATATAAAGTTTTGTATAGATTTAAAAAACATTTGAAAATCATGACATAATTAAAAAAATATTTTTTTTACATAATAAAATAGGCAACCATTAAGATTGTGCTTGGTTGACCTCTGACCTTGTGTGACCTTTAGAATCATCATAAAGAAAATTTTACTTGCGACTGAAACCCTTTATTTTTGTTATTTTAAAAGTAAGGATATATTGTCCATTTTTTTTTAAATGAAAAGAATTATTAAAAATTCTTTTTTCCTCCTTTAGGAAAGGTCAGAATTTCAGCCACCATAATTTTATTGGAGGATGAAACTAATTTCAAATTTGAACTATCTCGTGATAGTTCGTATTAATTCATCATTAATAATTATAATAAATAAATATAATTATTTGAAGTTTAATAATAATACATATTCATTTTAATTAACGATCACAACAAAATGGATCCGAAGATCCTGGATCGGTGTTCCGCAGCATCCTGGAGTCATTAAATTCAAAATTATATAATTATTATTCATAGGAATACCAAAACAGTATTTGTCACCTACCCCTTGGCGTCCTCAATAAATTTAAAAGCGATACAAGAGGGGTCCGTTTAGGGACCATAATTCGTGACCCCACTGTCTCACAAATAAAAATTTTTCTGTATGCGATAATGTTCAATTAATCGAGATTCCCGCCCATATTGAAGAAAGAAAAATTCCCTAATTTTTCCAGGTTTTTCCCCCTTACCTTTCGGGCAAAATTCCATGAGGAATCACAAACAACTTCAACTGAATTTCAGTCGTGGGGGAAAAATGGGTCCACTTTCGTGGGAGACTCAGCTATTCAAAAGAAGATTTAAGGTTTTTCCTGACTTCTCCAAGTTCGACCAAAACATCTCATTTTTCCTTGACTTTTAAGAGCAATTTCAAATTCTTTGATATCTCTAGGTGTGTGGGAGACCTGATTAACGTATATCAATAATGCTTATGCCTAAAAAAACTATCTAAACTTGCTACGAGATTTAGCGAGCTCCTGATAAGAAACCACTACATTCAAGAATTATTTGTGACGCAAGAAATAAAACCAAGTATAGTAGAACCTGTTTAAAATGACCACCTCTGGGACTGGACCTCAATGGTCATCATGGAGAGGTAGTCACTCTACACGACAGACTTTGGTATTAGCAAGACAAAGTCCCTACCAGAAGCGGACTGGGCCGCCGGCCAACCGGCCTCGGGCCGCTGTGCCCTCACAAGCGATAGGACTCGGGCCTCTGAATGGGCAAGGATTCGCGCCTTCTGATAACCCAAGACATGCGCCCTTTGAGAGGACCCTCTCTCTCTCTCTCTTATAAAAAATATGGTAAATTGATTCAGGTGGGCGATTTACCAAGGTGGTCACTTTACCAGGTTCCACTGCATTTTTAAGGCTCAAGAACAGCAAAAACCAGGCAACGCCGTGATTCGCAGTTTTCTGAAGAATTTGGATCTTGGTAGCCAGGTTGAACCGTGGCCAATGAAATAGCAGGCCAATGAGGTACTACTACGTGACCGTAAGGTAGTGGGCCTAGATTTCTATAAAGAATCCGAACCTCTCAAGGCGTAGGTAACAAATTCCTGGATTACAATGCGGAGTTTGTCGGTAAGCATTTTTGATTGGTAGTGTTGAGCGTCGAATCCACAACACGCTAGATGACTATCCCCAGGGCCGTGCTTAACGGCATTAGCGGCCCTGGGCAAAGCAGATTTTAGCGGCCCTTAAAAACGTTTTGACTTAACACAACGATAAAAAGATTTACCAGGGTTTAGCATTACAAAATAAAGTCCTTCACTTGTCTGAACGCTGTAGGTAAAGGTAAGATAATGAAGTTAAATTGAAAATAGAGGACAAAAATTAATTAAAATACGAATCATTGTAATTTATTATTACTATAATTATAATGAATTAATGAAAAGCTAATTCAGTGAATAAATGCGCTTTTGTTGTACTTTTATAACTTGCAAAATAATTTTTCTAGCTTTCTGTGCAGCCAATTGTCGGCAACCAGGATTCTCTTCAGTTTAGTAGCCACCACAATAAACACGATAACCTGGATTGGCTACTGATTTGGCTGCATTTGACTAATAACACATGTATGTATTCTGACCACCATTTAGAAGTTGCATTATGGGAAGTATGACGTAACACGCAAAAGGTCAATTGACCAAATACTCTGTTGAAAGTATATGGAGTTGCTAAAAACTGATTTCTTGTATTTGCACTACACTTTTTTTGGCGGCCGCCCATTTTGCACCCCATGAGCACGATCCTGACTACGCCACTACATGGTCCACAAAAACAAGCGAGATTGACAAAGTGCAAAATCGCTCGCAGATCGAATCAATGATGAATGATTCATTCTGCCTATGCTGTGTGGACGGAAAGAGTCGTTCATTTATTCGATCAGTTTTCAATCTGATGCAACTCCAGTCCAAGCATAAAACGATTACAAATAACTCTATAGATCATGGCTGGTCTCTGGAGCGACACATGGTGCTCGACCCAGCATTGTATGATAATGCATACAACACACAAAGGACTTCCAGAATGACCATTAAAATTATGTGGCGTAACAAACTTTTTGGATTAACCTCCCCGCTACATCCCCAAAAAAATTTTTAACGTTAGGCACGAACATGCCTTTTCCAACACTAAAAAATTCATGTGTATTTATGCCATACTTCGTTTCTCTTTTAGTGTTTTTGGAAACCAAGAAACGCGCTTTAAAAAAAATCAAAAAAACACTACAAAGCTGCATAAGAAGGCTCCGAAAGTCACTTTAAAAAATAAGTCATATTTTAAAGTTACCTTACCCTCGTTCCAATACCCAGATTCTCAAGGAATGGGTTGGCGAATAGATTTTTCTGATTTGAAAAAGCAAACATTCGCCGAAATTTTTTGATTCAGATTTGGATCCGAAAAAGTCGCGAGTCAGAAATGAGTTCTTTGACAACCCACCTTTTCTTTCTTACCTTTTTTAAGAATTCTTCCTTTGACAAGCTAAGTGTGTGAGCAGAGCCACGAGTGGGGAGGCAGCAGAGGTTGAAGCCAGGGGACCCGGATGAAGTCTAGGGGCCCGGCCTAGGGAAGGGGTCATGGAGCGGGTCGAAGTGAGCCTGGCGGCCCGCGTTGACTCTCTGTCCCTGAGTGTGAGAAAAGTTCCATGCATCGCTGCACCATGTAGCTTAGCGGCCAGAGCGTTGGGAAGTAAACCCACCGGTCGTTGGTTCGAGCCCCGTTTGAGGGCGTGTGAAAACCTTCTATCTAACTCTTATTGAAAAAAAAAAATAGTTTGGATAATAAAAAAAAGCATAGAGTGCTAGAAATATATTAAACTTTGCAACTTATAAGCTATGGTACGAGAAGTTTTGTTTGTATTGGTATGGTGCAAGGGCAGCAAAGGTCATGCCATTCCGTGACTTGATTTCCGAAGAGTTCTGACCTCTTCTGCCGAAGGAACGAAAGCGCATATTACGGTAGACAGCAAAGATCATGCTGGACCGGGACTTCATTTCGATGAGCCTTGACCTCTTCTGTCGAAAGAACAAATGCTTGGACTGCGTGGACAGCAAAGGTCATTCTGCGCCGGGATTTGATTTTCGAAGAGTCCTGACCTCTTCTGTCGAAGGAACGAAAGCTTGGATTACGGTGTACAGCAAAGGTCAAGCTCGGCCGCAGAGCCGTTTCTAGGTGTCTTGTCGCCCTAGGCGCTAATTGAAAAATGCCGCCCCCACCTTTTACTACCACCATTCTTTCGCCTATATCCTCCCCTTACCGCCAACACCATCCAGCGGTACAACAATGTAAATCTTCTATTATACTTTTAATCATTAAACCCGTTAATTATATTTATATTTTAGACTTACATTAGTTATTTACTTTGAATCATTAAACCCGTTAATTATATTTATATTTTAGACTTATATTAGTTATTTTGTAACATTAGAATATTGTGAATAGTAAAACAATTGCTACATGTTATAATTGTTTAATTTCAACATTTTATATTTTTGAAAACTGAAATATTAAAGGAGTAATATTTCAAAACACAACGTTGTATTATCAGAGCTAGAAGGCTTAAATGTCTTAGATATAAAAGGACTTGTATGCAAAATTAAACAATGAAACACATCAAACATTTTCACATTCGTCAAAGTAAAGACTTTTTAAGTAATTGTCCCGTATGCTTTTGAAAACAATTATATGTTTTAATTTTTCCTCTTTTTCATTTTTTCTCCTCATTTGCTCAATTTTTTCTTTGTTTGATTTAAAATTAAATTTTTTACGCCATTTTGCCGCCCTAGGCAGTCTCCTACTCTACCCTAATGGTAGAAACGGCCCTGTTGCTCCGGGACTTGATTTCCGAGGAGCCTTGACCTCTGCTGCCGAAGAAACGAAAGCTCGAACTACGATGGGCAGAAAAACCATTGGGTGTCAAATCCGGGTGAATGGCACGATAAACGAATGCTGTGCCTAGGGCAGGAGATAAGATTTGCACTTTTCCGAGGACTTCTAGCCTCTTAGAGCATAGGGAACCAACCCCCAGACTACAGTGTGCAGTTAATCGGCGAATGTCCGTTTTTTTTTACACTGTTAGCAATTGAACCTGGATAAACGGGACGCTCAGTGAACGTGTGACCACTGTCCCATCACAGGGTCCGCACGGGAGGCAAAATACACATCGACGAATTTTGACGATAGTGCGTGCCACCGGTGACATGAACTGGTGACAGTGCGTGTCCCCGGTTCGAATCCGGTCCAGGGCGGTCTCTCTCTTTTTCTTTTCTATATATAAAAGGCTCCAGTTTGAAACAGGGGTGGATTTAGAGGTCATTCAAGGGTGGCGATTAATGACTTGATTTTTGAAAATGATACCTCATTGGACCTTTACCTTGTATCTTTTCAATGTTAAATTTTCATTAAATTGGGGGCAATCACCCTACCCGCCCCTGGTTTGAGATGGAAAACGTGAGTGTCAAAAATATCATCCATCAAATTCAAACGAAAAAATTACAAAAAGCACGGTCCGGTGGCTTTGTGTGCAGACCATTTTTGTGCGTGTATGTGTGTGCAGACCATCGTGTTAATCATGAGAAGGGTAATAATATCTCTTACGAAACCATATATGTGAAGGAGCATCCTTCCTATGCCTTGGTGGTCGAGTAGGTTATAGCACACAGGTTCTTATGGTGTTGGCGGCCTCTATTTTTCTTCTATCCATAAAAAACTCTAGTTTTGAGCTGGAAAATGTGGATGTCGAAAATATTATCCAAAGTATAAAGAAGTTGAAATTTACGAGATAATTCCGACACCCATGTTTTTTGACTTGAACAAGATTTTTTTGTTACAGGAGAAAAAGAAGCATCGTTCCCGACCTGGATTCGAACCAGGGCCTCTCCTTTGAGCCCGAAGCGCCTTAACATGTAGGCCAGTGGTTCTCAAATGGTATGTTACGACACACTAGTGTGTCGCAAAATTGCGTGACTGTGTCGCGAACAAAATAAATATTTTGAAGAAGGTTATTTATTAATACAAAAGTACATAAGTAAATTGTGAAAACTGGAATGGCTGAAGTTAATGAATCAATAATATTTTTTTAGTTCAGTGAGAAATGTGCGTTTGTTTAATTTTGCACAATTGGTCAATACGGGGTGGAACCACAGACAAATACACCCGCGATTATTGATAAAGAGAAAGAAGCCCGGGCAGTTTCTAATTTTTAATGTTCGTCATCGCGGAAAATCCCTGTTATCACAAGTAAGTTGTAAAAAACTGAAGTGGTATAGATAGGGCTTCTTCCAATATGACTGAGAACTCTTTTTTGTCGAATTCCAGAGTTGAAATAGTGTCGATTACCTAAATATGAGCTGAAGGGTTCGATCGAACTGAAGTTCTGCCAAATTTTCTGCCTTTTTCAATGATAAAATGTTGGGTGTATGCAATAGTCACGGCAAAGAGATTGCGAATACAATCGCATTCATTGACATTTAGGGAAGAAAAGTAATGATGTGATTTGTCCTACAAAACAGAGAGATGTTCTAAGATCAAATGAAAAGTAATCTCTGGATCAGTTTCAGCTGTGAACTTAAACGTTTCCAGGTCATTCTTTGCAATTTTATCCTTACATATTTTGATTTTTTCCGAGAACCAATTCGGTTTATCTCGCATAATGCAATGAGGGTTTCTTCCCTCCTCTGCATACTCGCATTAAGGCTGCTTAAATATCCAAAATTGTCAGTCAGATATACAACTTTTGCACACCAGATCTCGTCTTTAATCAGAGCGGAAAACTTGGGTTTCTCTGTAGTAACAATTTCTAATAACTCATTCTTGAGTTCATAAAATTAGGAGAGTACCCTGCCTTTAGACATCCAGCGAATTTCAGTGTGAATTATCAGAGTTTTATGAAGAGCTTCTACTTCCTGAGACATGATTTTGAGGTCTAGTTTTAACTACTCTAGTTTTAATGTAGTTAACCGCAGCAATTACTGAGTGCATTACGCTTTTTAGAGCTGCAGGCATCGTTTTAGCTACTAAAGCTTCTCGGTATAAGAAACAATGAATGTACCCAATGTCCGGAAAATCTTGCTTTAATCTTGAAATAAAACCTTTAATTCAACCAGTCGTTGCTGGTGCACCATCAGTGCACACTGAAATACAATTTCTCCAACATATATTATTTCCTTACAGCATGACTGTTATAATTAAATATATCTAATCCCGTTGACACAAATAATTCCGTGCACGATAAGAAATACTCCACAATAGAATCTCCGTCTAAAACTCTTATATAACTCAGTAGTTGGCATTTTTGGCTTATGTCTATCGACTCATACAGTTGAAGTGAAAATGTTTTGCCATTTAGCTTTTCGCGTATTTGTTTCTGGATGTCAGAGGACACGTCTCTTATGCGGCGAAAGATAGTATCATTCGCTAAAGGCACGTTCGGTATCTCCCCTACGGAAGCTCCTCCTAATACAGATTTAACTATTTCTTTACAATCAAAGAAAATGAAAATTTCTCCAGTTGTGTGTGGATGCATGCTCCTGGCAATTATTTCAGCCAACTTATAACTCGCTACTTACGCCTTTTGTGCAATTATTGCTATCTTTTCTATTGACTTGTCATGCCTTGCCTGCTAAGAAAGCGAACGACTGAAATAAGATGTGTCTTTCCATTTTAAGTGACTTTGTTCATTAGTACGTAAATGCTCTTCAGTCTACTGGGAACCATACTTCCATTGCTAAATTGTTTACCACATACAGCCCATTCGAAAAGAGGATAATTTTTAGATCCAGTGTAAGTAAATCCATAACTTAAATAAAGATCATGATGCTTATGTACAACACCAGAAGATGACTTGATTTGAGAAGGTACCTTGGCATTTTTACTCAGCCCGGTGAATCAATACTACTGGTATTTTCACAATGAACATCGTTTTGGATGTTAAGTCTCTTCAACGTTTAACTAAAAACTTCTCCATATTGAACAAAATTATAAAACACGGCCACAAATGTTGCGATTTAATAAACAACTACCTCAGAACACAGTAAACACACTACCACTAGTCAATGACTCACTGAATTCGCCTAATTGCCCTGGGTAGGAACAAAGGGCCAGTGAAGTGCTGCCATCTATTGTATAGATGTGTCGTAATATCCGAGGCCCCAGATTAATGTGTCGCGTGTTAAGAAAGATTGAGAACCGCTGCTCTAAACCATCCAGGGACTTTTTCTCTTATAACTAAAAGTTCCAGCTTGAGTTATAAATTATCTCGAAATTATCGCGTATAATTAATTATTCCTTACGAAAAGCTCGTCCAGGGGGGCTTTTCTTTGTTGACCACTGTGTGACAGTTCTTTCATCCCTGAGAAGGTTAATAATATCTTACAGAGTCGGAATTTTTGCTAGATTGTCGAAGTTAAGCAGCAATGAGTTCGATTAGTCCTAGGGACATAGGCCTTCCAACTCCCACTGCATACCGAGCGTTAGTACTGCAAAAACAGATTATTTAAGCGCCGTTTTCACTTTGCTTGTATCTTTGTCAGATTTTGAGAACTAATATCGGTGTCCTACGACGGTGCAAGGCTCTTCTGATTTTGATTTCACGCACCAATGGTTCGAAATAACAATAAATAATGCTTACCGACTAACTACACACTGTAGTCTGGGGTTTGGTTCCCCAGGCCTTAAGAAAGGTTCATATTCCTCGGAGAAATGTAGGCCCGCTGCCTTATTGCGGCATACTGATAACGCATTCATCTAAGTATGTGTGTGTGTCGTATCGGGAGTGATGGTAAGTCCAAACCAGATACCCTGAACATACCAGGAAATTCCCTGAAAACGTAATTTTTTTGGTAAAGACACTGATTCGCAAAGGAATACAACAAATTATAGGAAACGAAACCAAATTTTCGTAATTTTTTAAAAAGAAATCTCGAAAGAAGCAAGTTGAAATTCTGAGAACAAACTCATCCCTGTGTGGTATGCAAGGTGGGATGGGAAGGGTGGATGCAGAAGGCGGCGCCGTAATCCTAGGATTTCGTCTGTTGTGCCATAAACTTGGGTTAGACCTCCAGTGGTATGGTAGAATGGCTGCCGATTTTCTGTTGATCATAACCCCAGGTTTGATTTCCGTAATGAGGGAGGTTCGGATTCCTCAGAAAATTGGGAATCCTTGTGTTGTAAAAGCGAAAACAAATATTGGTAGACCCGTTTTGGTTTGGAAGAAGGATTCATAAACGCGGTTGTGTTAAATAATCCCTTGGTCCCTTTCTGTATCTCCTGCAACACAGGCGATCCATTAATTCCCTTGTTCCCTTTCTGTATCGCCTGCAACACACACGATCCATTAATTCCGTTATTCCCTTTCTGTATCACCTGCAACACAGATGATCCATTAATTCCCTTGTTCCCTTTCTGTATCGGCTGCAACACACGCGATCCATTAATTTCCTTGGTCCCTTTCTGTATCGTCTGCGACAGAGTCGATCCATTAATTTCCTTGGTCCCTTTCTGTATCGTCTGCGACAGAGTCGATCCATTAATTCCCTTGTTCCCTTTCTGTATCGACTGCAACACAGGTGATCCATTAATTCCCTTTCTGTATCGACTGCAACACATGCGATCCATTAATTCCCTTTCTGTATCGTCGGTAACACAGGCGATTCAAAACAGAACTGAGAGAATTCAGGTGACCCCTGAGGAGGAGGCATCAACACGTGCTCGAATTTACTGGGTATCGAACTTATTCAGTAGTATCAAAGGCGAGGTCGAATCTATTGAGGCGCTTCTCTGATTCAAAAAGTACATTTTTTTTTACTTTCGCTTTCTTACGTTTGATTGTGCGTTATGGCGAAAGGATAGTTATGGTAATCTTGCTCCAGAACACATGGTTTTCCGAACCAGTACTGTGCAGAGAATCAACTTGGAATACTGTACAGGAAGAGGTGGGATTTTCGCACGAATGTGCAAACATGTTATTCCCATACATCACAGTACCTTTTCTTACATTAGAAGTAAGACGGAAACAGTACATAACCATTTTTTGTTTTTTTTCTATTTCCAAGTTTTCAATTCGGCGAGATATTGTTAAAGCAATATCTCAGTAACATTATTTCTTAATTATTATTATTATTATTTAGCTATATATTATACAGCCACAGTATATAACTTAATATTATTTATATACATAACTGTAAATTTTTCCTCAAAAATTATAACACCTTTTTAATAGCGCTAATGTTGTTTCGGTTTTGTGAAAAATTTATAATTTTTTCTCATTATTTTAATAAACATTTTATACGTGAAAAATCGATTATTTACTTAAATGACTTTTATCTGTAACGTTGTATATAAAACCTTTACCCCAGTTGTAAGAAGTCTAAACTTCTTTGTATATCCATCATTATCGTGAACTTTAAAATAATTATTGACCCATTATTAGTTTTATGGTTTTCTGTACATAACACATACAGTAGAATCAGAATGGAATCCTGATTAAACGAAATGGAGGAGAACTCCATTTCGGATAAGTAAAATTTCAGATAATGTGGAAATTCAATCTTCAGTCTAAAGAAACCACACTTCACCTTAAAGCACGTTAAATTAGATACAATTAAACTGTTACATTAACAGTAAAAACAAAACGGTTAAAATGTATCTCTACGTATATGATATTAATTTCGTATATGATATTATTACGTATATGGTATTAATCTACGCATTGGATATTAATTTTTGCCGTTGTGGTAATAGTTCGACACCTTTATTTGAATTTTGTTTTTTTCCAAAATTTTACTAGTCCCGATGTTTCGCCATCGTTCAATTTAAAAGCATATATGCAGGTGAAAGTTCCTCGTTTTCAACAATGAAATATAAAGCTATAGTAAGGAACTCGAATTTTACTAATGGCAGGTTGCTTAACCTGTTAACCGGGGAATAAAATTTTGTGAAACTCGTTTCACACTGGGGACTTTTTTTTTGTGGGGACATTTTGGTAGTCTTCCGGGCATGACGAAAAATGTCGTCATACCCAGTTAACAGGTTGAGATACTTTTTGTTAAATATGCGTAATCTTCCGGGCATGACGAAAAATGTCGTCGTTTTGTTAAGATAAATATTAAAAATGCGAAGCTTACAAAAGTAATTAAAAAAAGTTTTACTTTCGTTTTTATTAAAATAAAAAATTCAAAATAAAAATTCGTATTTTTTTTATAAAATTATTAATTTATGGAATACAGAGTTTTTAAAAAAACATCTTATTTAAATTGTTTACTTTTATTTGAAATGGCAACATTTTATTTTATTTTTCATTTCGCGTTCTTTCAAATAGTAAAAAAATTAAATAGTTCACAATCAAAATTAAATTGCAAGGTATTAGTTTTGTTTTATTTCATTTTAATTTATTATTCTGTACTAGAATCGTTTAAAATTGCTTAATTACTTTCTAAATAGTTCAGTTTTGCTTCATGGTTTTCTTATATTCAACATCATTTAGGAAAATTGGATTCATTTTGGTTTTGAAAATTTTTTGCTCCCGGTGTGTTGGGAGACTGGTACCCATTTTGTTAAAACTTGGGTACTAACAGAAACGTACCGTGGAGGGGGTCTCCTTGAAGAAGTCCCTTTGAAAATATGATTTCTAATTCAGATGAATACTGAGTCTTCATCTCAGTATTCAGATGAAGACTGATATCTTCATCTGATGATGAAGATATCAGTTTAGCATTAGGCTAAACTGATATCTTCTACTGCTACTGCATTTGGGTACTTTGAGGATAAATATACATGGCTGTAATAAGGTATCGCTTCCCAGTTGGAGTAGTAGGCAAGGGCCCACCACGTTTATCATAAAAAAACCTCTTCGATTATAGGTACTAGTTCCATGGGAGCTTTAATTCGTACATTTGCGCCTTCCCCGTTCTTTGACACAGATTACAGCTTCATACATAGCCTTCAATTTCCTCATAGCAGTTAGGCTTAAAAAAAAAAATGCTGGAACAGACGATCTTTGATCTTGGTCACCCCTAAATGATCAGAAGTTCCCTCATGTGCCATAACTTTCAAGTTTTGCTTGTATTGTTCTGAAACCCCTAGCAGCTTCCGTTTCATAAGTAAGTTGTTTTTCGACACTATAAATTCGTTTGAATTTGTTGTTAAGGAATTATTTACCATTTCCCAATAAGGTTTTAATTCCGGACTTTGTCTTTGAGCCTCTGCATAATTTTCAGGTTTCACTTTCAGTATTGATACCGCGTCATTTTCTTCATCTGATCCACATGGAAAAATTTCTTTACATGAACTGTTAATTTCACTCTCAATAGAACTTCGGACCTCTTCATTATTCAATTCCTCTTGATGGTTGGCATTTACTATTTGTCCATGTCGTTTCTTTTGTTGTTGTATTTGAACCGTATTCAAACTTCGTGTTACAGTTTCCCCTTTTATCTGTAATCAACCGAGCGGTTCTATTTCCCTGATCTAATTCACTTCTTACAACTGCTGCTCTGGTGAGAAGGCGAACAAATTCGCCAATTACTTCTACTTCAGCTAAGGGTATGTTGGTGACTCGTCAAGGAGTTGTTGTATCCATACATTCTCACCTGTAAACTTTTCAGGTGAACATTTCTTACATATGATATCAATTGTGGCTCCAGAGACTTAAGAAATAGGCATCTTAAAATCATTTACATCTCCGTTGGTGATATATGGCGTCAAAAGTTCGTTTTCTGTGATCATCTGGAGGCAATTTATTTGTTTATTTTTTAATCTGCGACATTGCGGTTTGAGGTGATCATACCAGGAACATTTGTAGCATTGAATCCCTTTCGGTATTGTTTCCTTCGGCTGGTGGGTCCTTTCCCTTTGATTTGAACTTGGGGAATGTGGCCTTAAATTCCATCTCGATGTATTCTTTTCGGTCTGAACCTTCGCTTATGTCCTCTGCTTAAAGTCTTCTCGGACATTTTCATAGCCATCTAGTCTTTTTGCAAGTTCATTTGATGAACATGTCTTTGTCCACTCATCAATGAAATGATCCTTTATTTCCATCGGTACGCGTTGTTTCAGTTGATCCGTGATCTTTAAGTCGAATAATTAGTCATGTGTTGTAATGCCTAACCCAGTGACCCACTCGCGAAAATAATTTTGGAGTTCATATACGAAGTCACTCCATGTCGACTCCACATTTCTTTGGATTCTTATAAACAATTGCCTGAATTTTTCAGGGTTTAACTTAAATTCTTTTAATAGCAAGCTTTTTACATGATCGTAATCTTCAGCATTCTCCATTGGCTCCCAAGCGAAACATCAACGGGAATAAGTCTAACAAATGTGATACCCAGTCTGTTTTTTCGAATTTAACCTTCTTAGCTTGCTTCTTTCATACAATACTAAATATAAACTAATGTCTCCTTCTTTAGGGTCAAACTTGTGCATGGGCTGCTTTATATCAATCTTCGGTTTCGAGACCAGAGAATTCTCACTACCTTCATGAAAGTTACTGGTTTTCGTTCATTTTCAATTTTTAGTTTTTCCAATTCGAATTTTCTTACGTTCTCCATGTTCTATCCTCTTTTTCTTTTTCTACTTCACAATACTCGAAGAGCATTTCTTTCCTTAATTCTTCTGTCAGAAGCTTCAAGTTTTCTTTTTTTTTCCTTTGGCGAGAAATGTCATTTTCTTTTCTAATTGTCTGGTAAACAGGAGTTTGATATTTCGTATCTCGTCGGTGTCTCCAAATAAATAATAAAGCTGTAACGACTTTGATTATGATCACGAAGACAACGTTTCCAGTGTAGAAAACACTTAAAACACCTAATTCCAGAACGGAAGATTTTAATCCTTATTTTACTTTTAAAAATATCTCTGCTACACTAAAAGCCCAACTCTCAACCTCAAAAACTAAAATATATATAAAAATTAACTTCTTTTTTCTTTTCTCGTGAAACAAAACAAAAAACTTTTTCTTCTCGGTACATTATTACTTAAACGTAAAGGTCAATAAAGAACATTTCGTATTATCGGACGATGTCACAGTATTATGTCATTCTTTCTAAAAAACTATTTCCCCCCTCCCCCCCATTCATTTTTGTGTATAATAAAGGAATAATTCAGAAATTGAGGCTTCGAGCTCATAATTTCAAAAACATCATCTGCGTTCTCATTCGTGTGTGTGTGTGTGTGATCGATAGGTGGTCCTTTATCATACAACCGACCACCAAACAACTTTTAGGATCGTCACACCATTTTATGGCGCATTAAAATTTTCTTTAAAAAACACATAAATGGATGGAGTTAAATGGATAACTAAATGGTCCATTATTGTGTAATGACAACTAAATGGTCAATAATTGTGTTTTAATGGCGCATGTACTTCTAAGGTCATTATGAGCCAGGGTCTATCTTTCCGAGGAATCCGAACCCACTATGGCCCAGGAAACAAACCCTCAGACTATAGTTCGCAATTCGTCAGTAAGCGCTCTCTTTTTGGCACCGTTTGAAGCAGAACCCCGGGTAACAACATACTATACTCATGGCAAAACTAATCTGGTAAACTGACACGGCGTAGAGCAGTACGATATAGTCCACTCTCTCTTACGTTAACAGAAGATGCATTTTGTACACAAGACATTAAAATAATGCTCAAATATATGAAACATAGGCATATTTGTGCACTTAAAATCTGGTATTTATTAAATTTAGGAAAAAGATTCATTATGGCGATGGATGACGTTATCCAAGTAACCGACCACTTAGAAGACTTTGTTCGTTTGAAGGGAAATTTGGCACCTGAAACTTTGACAACCACGTTTTCCTGCATTCCAAATTAGAGGAAAAATAGCCCAGTAATGTTGAGAATTATCTCATTTTTCATCAATGTGCAAACGAATACTTGTTGCATCGGCGTGAATAGGTCGCTGTAGCATTAACAGTGTACCGGGTTAGCTTTGCGGCAAGTATAGGCAAATGTGTAACCAACTACAGGACCCAATAATCAAATAGTAAATAAATTAATGGAACCCATAACACACAAACAAACAATAAACATAATTAAAGTAATACCCTCTTTATATTCAACGTAGCAAGGCGAGTCGAATCATGTTATTACCCAAAAGGCTCTCTGTTACACAGGCCCCTACACAAGGTTTAAAAAATGGAGGTTTTTTTTTTACTGAAAATGGAAGGTTGATATTTTTGTTTTCTTGTAAGGAATTTGCATTAATGTTGTTCAAATTCCAATCCTCCCCATTGTGTATAGCCCTGCTTTCATACATTATGCATATATATCCATGATTTAATGTAGCAGAAATATATATATATATAAATCAATCTTTTTCCTTGCCTATCTTTAACATTCGCAGGATCATCTTCATGGATTCGGGAGCCTGGTCTCGGTCATTATTTGGGAACCCTTTTTATTTTCAAATTTCCACAAATTTGGAATTCGAAAATATATAATAAGCAAGCGCTGAAAATCTGGGACCTCTGTTTGGGCTGGGTATCTGAGCCTGTGCTGAGTTAACCCACCCGTTAAGGTGGCAATCGTTATTCAATATAAAGTTGACACAAGAAATAAAAATTTAATGACTTCCATAATAGAAGACTACCTAGGGTTACAGCCAAAGTGTTGATGAAAGAATTGGATTCCTACAAAAGGGCTGTTTATCAGTCTTGGGACTGGCAAACCTATTTTTCCATCATGTATAATCCTGTTTGGGCTTCAGAATTTACGAACACTGTTCTTGATGAATTTTTTTTTAATTTTAAAATAGCAAATCGTTATCTTATAGAAAAATTGACCTAGTTTAATGTAGCTTCCGTTATTCTTACTTAAACTCCTGTGAAGTTCGTTGTCGTGTACTTAGTCCTATTCTGTTGTCTAGTAATCCAGGAATTTTTAAATTTAGATCAAACGATTTGAAAAAGTTTTCAGGATAGAAATATGCTTTGTAGGCTAAAATAGAGCGTAGTCCTCTTTTTTAGAAAACCTTTTTAAAATCATCCTAATTTCATGCAATTTACGCTAGGCTTCCATCAGACGGATATACTTTTTTAATGTATATCCATCTGATGGAAGACTAGCGTAAATTGCATGAAATGATGTCGTTATAACTGATATATTTAGTATGGAGTAGAATAGCAAACCAAACTTCTTGTAAAAATTCCATCGTTATATGCGGTTGGTCGTTATAAACGATTTTCACTGCACTTTAAAAAAATTTACAGTCACATTTTAAAATAAGGTACTTTTTAGCTTATTACTAATTGTCAAGCAGTATCAATTATTTTTGTAGCATTTTGGTATCTTGTACAGTCACTAAACTGTTTGACAGTCTTAAGAAGAAGATATTAATTTTTCTCAGCCCACCCCCAGAACTAGAAGTACTTATATAGGTGCCCATGACTACTACTACTACTAGGATGTTAAAGCCATGCATCATTGGAGCTCGGTGGGTTCCTGCAGAAATCCCAGTAAGCCTCGGGGTGTAGTTCCATTCTATCGACCAATCATGACTACTCTTCAGGGTAAACTGGTCGTTCATTGGCTTGTGTTTATGTTACATGACAACATTAATGCGAGAGGTGCATCTCTGTATGCCAATCATAGTTGACTTTCCGCTAACCCCTCAGCAGTTGGTTCGCTGTGTGTGTGTGCCATGTTTGGGATTACACGGATGCCTATAGCGGCCACCATTCCCATCTCCCAATTGAAATAACAACACGGAAAATCACACACTCATGATCTCTTTTACAGATATTTGTATCCCACATCCATAATTTTTAAACTGCTATACCCCTGAAATCTCCAAAATTCAGATTTAAAACATGGATCCTAAACTTTATGTGTACTTAAAAAACTTCGATAATAATTTAACCACAGTAAAAAAAAGAAGCCAAAAATCAAATTTGTACAGTTTAATCTTTCCATGATCCAAATTATAAAACAGGCTATGAAGGACAATAAAGCAAAAAGATGTTACAGCAGTTACATTAAAATATAAAACTAAATTATGCTATTTATACAGCACTGTAAAGAAAAATATGTAAAACCATATCATTTACTTATCGCATAGTACTACAGCCACATAATGCAACAAGATTAACAGAGTATAATAAATTACTGACGAAACGGCAATAAACTTGTAATGATCAGATTAAAAAAACTTCTCTCAAATTTACGTATTATATAAAACATTGCCTATCTTACAAAATAATGTTTGTTATGTACACATTGAATTACCAAATCGAGTTAATATACACATATATATATATATGATTATTCTTATGCACTTTATTTAGCACATCTCGTAATCGCATTGTATGACATTGTCCGTAGCAGAGAAATTGATGGAAAACTTATCACAAATAACTTTCTTTGGAGGTGAAATCATTTTTCTTAAGATTATAGGATAACGATTTAAAATAAAAAAGAGGATTTAATTTAACAAATTTTAAATTTAATTTGCTTAAGATGTAATAATTCTATAACATCAGCGACAGGATTAACTACACATAGTGAAGGTAAGGACACCGAAATTAAAGGGAGATGACACTAGTTTTCTACGGTACCAACTCTACAATTTGACGATATGCACCTCCTTTGAAAAAGCTGAAAATTCCAAATGGTAAAAATTGAGTTTCGGAAGGTGGAACCCCAGTTTTTGGAAGGTAGAGAATGCCAGTTTTATAACAGGTCAGAAAAAGATGCCAAGCAGCTACAAAAAGTCGAATCTCAATTTCAAAAGAATGGGAATTCATATATCTATGCTGTGCTGTGCTAAAAAAATTACCGCATGCTAGGTCTACAGACCAAACGGTTGGCAGGACTAATTATAACGATTTAATGTTCATTATTTCACATTCATTCAAACTCCTAATAAACATTCTTTGCTATACACATTATCATAACCAATGGGACATGATAGTCCATTTTAAATAACATAAAAAGGAGTACAAAAATATTTCTCTATAAACGAGGAATCAAAAAGGTCCCTTTACTTTTTTTTTTCTTTTCTTTTTTTTTTTACACGGGCTTCCAGCGCCCTCTATATGTGAATATCCACATTCCCTTTAAGAAACTCACGCTGCCAGTAATACTACAAACAGGAATGTGCTTGCATACATACATATAATTATAATTTCACACATATAAAAAGTTGTGCAATTAAATAAATAGGGGGAAAAATTTATACATATTATTGATTATACCATTCAAAAACATAACATTATATACATTTAGAACAAAATAATTTCGAATGGGAAATATTGCTCATTCTTATTTCACGGTATGAGAACAGCGAAGGTCTTGTTGCATCAGGGCCTACAGGTTTCCAAGACAACCAAACCATTGTTGCTCGGAAAATTAAACCTCTGAGTATGGATAGGCAGAAAAAAATAGCAAGCACTGGATTTTACACTTGGGGGGAAGGAGCAGCAAACATGCCACCTTTATTGCATGGTACATCAATAGAAGAGTGCCTCCGGTTTACATTTATAACGTTTTTTGGCTCTTTATGTCCACCATAGAACTATGGTTTCATTATGAATGCCATTGTGGATTAGCAATTTTGCAATAGGTTTAGTTTATTAGAATGATGGGTGGGGGGAGGGGGAGCATGAAATATATGGAGAAATCAAAAATATAATTTAATATGTACAGATAATTATTTTCTTCTTCTAATAAATCCCACAAAGCTTCAGCAGATAAGAAATAGAATTTAGGGCTCAAGAATTACGGACAGAAAAAAAACAATATGTGGACTATCGCCATAGAGATGGAGAGCAATTCATTTCCATCAATGTACACTGCACAACGTTGAAACTGCTCCACCCAGGAGCAAACCCAGAAAATATTTCGGGAGGGGAATGCGCCCCCTTGTCCAAGAATGGGTTGATTGAGTGTGACAGTCTCAATGGTCAGCAAGACATTGAAACTTCCCCACAGATAAGTAAATTGATTGAGCGTAAGGCCAGCAAGAACATTGAAGTGTCCACCACTCTTCTTCTGATCACTTCTTTGCATCAACTTACTCCTTCCCCCTTGGGAGAGGGGGAGTGTTTCGATATTTAGAGACACATTTATACCAATATGCGTGCTAATTCTATAAGAAGGGAGGATACTAAGTGATGAGGAAGGTTTTAAAATTCTTATTCATAGAGAAGATGAAATAAACAACAGAGAATAGTAATAATAGGTTTGCAGACAATATAAAGAAGTACAGAAAGGATGTTTGCAAAAGATAAAATAAAACTAGTAAGATACACAGAAACAGACAAAGCCAATATTAAAGTCAAATACCTGCATACCTGTTAGGTATTATATACTTATCGAGATACTAATAGGTGAAAAAGACTTAAAATTACCTTAAGCAAAAGATATGGATAAATAAACAAAGAAATCAGACAAAAAAAAAAACAAAAAAAAAATATGGAAATTTGAGAGAGAAAGAGGGAAATACATTCAGTCAGACCTCCACATACCAAAGTAACTGGTTCCATGGGAAGAAAAAATTCGACACACAGAAACAGATTTTCTGTATCATGATCACGGAGACCCATGGGTTCACCAAAACTTGAATACATAAAGATTCGAAAGCATATAGATAAACTCAAAGTGAATTAAGCAATGGAATGAGAACAGTTGAATATAGAGGTATTCCCAGTACATTATTCAATGGCAAAAATTAAACCAAAGTAATAAAAAAAAAATATTAGAAAGTAAGAACAAATATTTTAATTTGGCCACAAATATTATACAGGTCTATCGTTCATACTCAGAAAACTTACCTTCTGTACATTATAATATTTTTGGTAAGTAAAGGACATTCTATATTATATATTCTCTTTCTTAATCAGTGAATATTCAATAAGGTACAAAGGTAGTCATTCAGGCTATTTACGAAAAGTTGAATTTGGAGTGTTATTGCTTTTATTACTTTCCACGTTAGATACGCATAAAACAGCAAAATGCATACTAGTGAATGGCATATAATAGGAAGACACGTTGTCAAACGCTAGAATTGAGCAACAGTTGAACAAAGAAACAGTATCGCAGACATAATCGCTATACAACACCAATTGGGAAGTGGAAGTAGTGCATCACATCATTTACTGACTGAGTCAGTGACTGCTGTGTGGTTCTGCACATCTCTATCAGAAACAGATACAACAAATATCCAACAGTAGGTCATGCCCAAGCAAACAGCCCAATTTACATACCACTACTCGTGACATAATAATGGATACTTAGTGAGAAAACATGTTAGGAAAAATTTATCAGAAAACAGCTTAAAACAAACATGAATGGGGCAAAGTATATTTGTTTTTCCTTAATTAATCGGGAAATGAAAAACGTCAGTTTCAAAATTACTTAATAATCCAACAGGAACTTTCTAGAGACAAACGTGAGAGGGCAAAACATGTTAAGAAATGGACACGATTATTTCCTATAAAGGTTAGTTATTAAAAGCCAGCTATTGCAAGCTAATGGTTTGACTGGCGACTTCCAGACGATGGATGTGGCATTCTTGGCATAATAAGTGAGCATCGAGTGGATAACAACGTTTGTCTGGTTCATCGGTTAGTTGCAGACCACAATCCTAAAATAAAGATACAAAAAATTATGAGTAACAACCGTTTGATTGTAGATGATAATATATACAAGACTACAAATTTGGATTTGAATTTGCTTAATATTTAATGAATGTATGATTATAAATGGCTGTAGGTATCCACATCCTTCCTTCGAGTTCTCTAATGGAGGTTAACCACATTTCGTGTTTAGGAAAGACCAATTGTTTATCCATCGTAAAATTTTTTCTGTGCATGAGGAGCATCTTTGTCTGTTCTTAATGGCATAAAAGAAATTCTCATCAAATGTTTGTACAATAGATGATGTTTTCTTTTAGACATTAAGCTGATTGGTAACTTTTCCTTGTTCAATCCAAGGAGCGCAAAAGTCTTGTTTGTTCAAAAAGATTAAATTGTATTGTACCATAACATTACACAAAACAAAATGCACATTTTCCTCGCATTATACGATAACTCACTAAATCCAAACTTGTAGTAAGTAGGTCCTATCGTAATTGTTTGTGATTTGGTTGGTTGTATTTTTATGGCGCAAGGACAGCAAGGGTCATTCTGCACCAAGCAAGGTGATGTTTGGGATTTATGCTGCAAGGTCAACAAAGATTGTCATGTACAAGGACCTACAGTTTTCCAAGGAATTCAGACCCCTACCGTCTAGGGAACCAAGCCATAGACTATCGTAGACAAAAAGAATTGCAGGCATGCTACATGGCCATTGGAATCAAACAAGGGTAAATGTCATGATAAAAAAAATGCATTACCTCTATACAAATATAAGGCAATAACGATAATAAGGCTCAGTAATATACAAGTACCCTTACCACTAATAAGACTCTTTTCTAATACAGAATCTGTGCCAGAAAGAAAAAAATACCATGCACAAGTTTGCTGGGAGCGGGGTAATCGTAAGAGACAAGGTGACACCACAGAACTGAGTAGACATAATTTTAATTAATAAAATCTACAAAGCCACATAGAGTAAACTCTGGTTTATCCATGGCAATGGATGGCATGACAACCATAAATAATCAAATTCGCAGATATTCTGAAAATCAGAACAGAGGTGTGGCGCAAACATTAAAATTTTGAAAAACCATGCTTTATCATTACAAATATGTGCGCATTGTATAGCAAAATCTGAAGGTGTAAAATGAAAAAAAAGAAAGCTATTTAAGACTTTTGGGGGGGGGGGAAGGTAGTCATAATCCAGATGTCGCAAGAATGACCGCATATACCAGCGAGAGAGAATTTTGCCACAGTGGTTTCTAACGTTGAATGTGTTGCAGACTATTGTTTATTACATGGAAACAGTTGATAGTCTATCAATGTGTTGGATACAATTCGTCACACACAGTTTTGGGCTTCACATTTCTTTGCGAACAGTACAAATGAACTGTATAGTTTGAAATGCCATCAAGAATTCAAACAGAATTAAATTTTTATATGAAGTAATTGAGTTAGAGTATTTTGACAGATCAGTAATCTCGTGTGGCGCACAATTACATTGTTTGCAACAATAAATTAGGCTTTCTATTTTATTTTTTTTAGTTTGGAAAAAATACTTATAGGCAATCAGGAGGGGGAGGTTAACTTTGTATTATGATCACAGCAATACTGACACAGAATGTAGAAAATACATGGGGTTACACAGTTTCTATATAATCGACCGTTAATAAACCGTTAATAATGAGCATGAGGGGATGGGCACTTTAGCTCATAATATCAGGTTTCTTGTTAAAATCAGTCTACCGTTAATATAAGATAAAACCTGACAGAGGAAAGTGAAAAGGAATATTATAACCCACATGTATTTTGTATCATAAACATGAGAACTTTACACATCAGCAGGTTTCAATAGATATTGAACCCGCTATTGCTTTTGGCTTTCCTGTCTGCCTGTCTATACGCAATGAAAAGGACAAGGTAAAGGTCTTCCGTAAATGCAATAATGATGGCTATTGTTAACGTTACAAATCTACCGAGTTACTTGAGAATTAGAGAGTCGCGAATTAGAGGGTCGCGAATTAATGTTAATTGAAACCCGCTAAATTTAAATATCGACCTTAGGCAATTTTCTTTCACTTATTTTCACCATGAGTTAGCGCATAATATTAGTGTACTAATAACGTAAGCTGGTGGTGGGTTGATGGTTAAGTCCTCACTGCTATGACTGACCAATTCAGGATCAGGATTGTTAAGAGCATGTAGCTAAGTTACAATACCTTCGGGAGTAAGAATACCGAATGCCATAAATTCAGAAAATAGAAAACTACTTTTTCTTTGTAAAAAGATGGAGGGGAGAGGACACTATATATTCAGAATTATTAGTCATCTTAATTCCTACAAAAAATTGCGAAAAACATGTCAAAAATGATCAATTTTAAAATTGCGGTAACCCAGAGAAGGATAACAATATCTCATAACTATGTATTTAAAATCGGTGAGGCAAACTGACAGGAAAATTTACTATAATCGTGGCAAAAATAACCTGGTACATTGTTAAGGCTATCTATCGCAACCTATTCACGACCGAGCAACGAGTATTCATTCGCAGATTGGCGAAAAATGAGATAGCCCTCAACATTATTAGGCTATTTATCGCCTAATTTGGAATGCAGAAAAACGCGGTTGCCAAAATTCCAGGCGCCAAATTTCCCGCCAAGCAAACGAAGTCCTCTGAGTGGTCAGTTACTTGAATGACATCAGCGCTAGTTATAATGAGTCTTTTTCCTAAATTTAATAAATACCAGATTTTAATTACACAAATATGCCTATGTTTTATGTATTTGAGCATTATTTTAATGTTTTATATAGGAAATGTATCTTCTATTAACTCTGTTAACGTAAGAAAGGGCGAACTATATTGCACTGGCGAAATCATACTGCTCTGTGCCTTATCAGTATATCACGTTAGCTTTGCCACGAGTATAGACTATTGCTCACTATAACACTTTTTCTCTCACAATAAAAAGTTCCTGTTCTGTATATTTTGAATGTAATAAAATAAAAGTTCTATTTCCTCCTCTCGTTAGTCGGTCCCTTGTTATAACTGAGCTCACTATAACCAGTTTCGACTGTACTTTATTTTGCACACTTTTCAACATGCTTCTATGGAAACCGTCAACATAATTACGCTGTGTATACAATGGGGAAAGAATGTGAACACAATGGGGAAAGAAGATACCTAATATAGGCTGTTACACAAACAGTAGTGGAGGAATCACTTGATTTAATAATATATGATAATTCCACATCTCACAAAATCACACATTAGTGGCAACAACCATTTCTGAAGTCCATGGAGGGGGTTTGTTGAGAAACAAAAGCCATAGCAAGATATATACTGGCTAATAACACCTGGTTCCCACTCTTTTATCCTGATGAAATTCAATGACTTTTTAAGGAATTTTCAAGGACCAAATGACGTTTTTCAAAGACCTCACATTGTCAATCGCAATATACATAAAAATTAAAAATGCAAGACATTATAAGCATAATAATGAATTAGTGTTTAATTATGTTGCTCCTTTTCAACTTGGCACACTGCCAACAAAGGCTACCTTTATTTTTTGCATCCACTAAGCGGGTGGGGGAAGGAAGGGGCATGTGGGAAGAACTATTGGCTTTTTTCCGAAAATAAGGTGAAATACTCTTTACATACATTATAGAGCTTTGCGGGTTATTCCGCAACGTCTGTTTATTAAAAACACTTAACGTTTCACTCCGTGCTATGCGGAACATCCTCAGAAGCAACAGTCGACCAAGTTTCCCTCTGTAAAAATACAAGACTTTCGCTTGGTTGTTCAGCAGAAAATGAATGATTGAAATTACGAGACGTATTGTATAGTACCCTTTTCTCTGGCTACCCCCGATTGGATGATTTCCGGATTATGTGCTATGATTGGTTCTTGGACGAAAGTCGTCACTTATTGGCCCAGAGGGTGGCAAGTTTAGGCTGGCTGAATAAGGTCCAATTTTTTTGTGAAATTTTAGGCAAGAATTCCAAATTGATGGAACATTAACGGAGTCTATTGAAATTATTAAGACAGATTTAATGGCCAAGGCCTCCATGCATAAGCGTGGCCATAATGTATCAGTTTTTGCAATAACCGAGGTGTCATGAAAAAGAATTTGATGAACACTGTTTTTGAACAGACAGTTGTAAAACTTGGATGCGGAGAGGGGGAAAATGATTCTGTATTTACAAGAGATTTGGTTATTTGAAACAGAAGTTGGGAAAGGTTTTCAGATGTTTCCGGGTTTGACAAAAAAATCTCATTTTTCCTAATTTTTAGGGAGGAGTTCAAATTCCTTGACTACTCCAGTAGTGCGGGAACCATGAACTAATTAATTTACTATAAAACAAAGTGACATGTACCTCACAAACATAGCAATCCACGTGAAAATCCCTATCCATTGACACCACACGTACGGTTTCATCGGTCCCCTGTAAAAACAGATGCACTTTTAAATGACAAAATAACAACGATATATGAATGCAATTGGTACAATCAATAAAATTAAATGTTTCCAAAAACAGTTCAAAATTTGGAGTAAATGCAAATTTTGATACCAACACAAATGATTAATTATTGGGAAGATGTATTCTGAAAGTCTTTCAAGGCCACATGATGTATATGAGAATAAGATGCCTCTTAAATCCGTTCAATTATGCTTTAAATCAGGGATCTCTAAAGTGGACAATATGGCGCTGTTAAGGGTCGATGAGGGCTCGGAGGTTGATGGAAAGTAAATTAAAAATCACTAACATAATGGCTACACGGAGTTATATGCAAACATTTAAAATGTTTAAATTAGATTTTTATGTGCAACATTGTCAGATATTTTTACGTTAAAGGTTGCATTTTTATGTTACATTTTGTTATTTTACGAGATTACGAAAGCAGTCAATAATGATTATTTTTGCGAACTGAACCTCTGTTTTTCTCCTATTATATTACTTATTTCCTTACTTGGTTTTATTTCCTACTTCTAGCTAACTAGGTTTTACGGCTGCAGATGCCTATTCTCACAATTGTTTTTTAACATTTATATTTTAATATCATTGGACCGAATATTACTAAGCTTACCAAGGGCACACCTATACCTGTCACATTGACTATGTCAGTCATTTGTACTGACTTAGCAACACATCTGATTAGATATAATTATAATATTACACACACACACACACACACACACACACACAATATAAATAATAAACATAGTCAAATAAACAATCTAAAAAAATCAACACTTTTTTTATTATAATGATATAATAGTAAATTGAGGGGGTCCACAAAAGAGACATTCTTGAAGGGGTTGATAAAAAATAAAGTTTGGAGACTTGTTTTTACATACGGGAGCATTAGATTGTGATAAAAGGAAGCTTTAAACATTTTACATTATTTTCAACACAGAAACGTTAACTTTAAATTACCCCCTTTCACTTTTATTAACTCCCCCCCCCACACACACAATTGTGTTCGTAATACGTTGAATATCCTTGAGAGATAAATATTTAGTACCTGGTATTATTTCTAACTATACAAAGTATAGCATACAAAAGTATTTCAAATCTGTTGACTGAGAGAGAAAAAGGTTAATAATTTAAATCATAGCCAAATTGCCATTATTTAGCCTCAGTGTAACAACATTACCTCTTATTAACTGTATCAGGAGAGCACAGAAGGTAAAAATCAGCTCATTTTTCCTTTGCTAAAAGAGGGTTCTTGTAGAACCTCACTCCGTTGGGACACTTTGCAATGATTTCCATATATATATAATTTACCAAGTATTTAAAATAACTATTGGACCTTACATTTTCTTCCAAAAGAAATTAAAATATTAACTTAAGTTCATGACCCTAGAATTTTTAAAACAACTGTTTATATAATTTCCCCCATGCTAAATTTACACAGTCCCAGGGAAGCAACTTCAATGGAAAAAGTTAAACGATTATAAACCAGCAAATGAAATGCAGTTGAACCTTGTTAAGACGAACATGCTCAAGATGAATTACTTTTAACCCTAGACAGCACAAGTGGGGTACACGGTACCCCACTGCATAAACAAACCATTGGCACATGCACATTTTTGATGACAGGCATTAACGCCTCTACGTAAATTCATTTTTCACCGAGCTATTGCCGAGGTAGTTTGTGCAGATAGCTAGCTTCCGTATAGTACATAATTTGCCATGTTCGGGGTTCTGTGTACCTCTCTTATACTGGTGAGAAGAAGCAGCTCCTCGGCCACCAGTTCAACACACACTTCAACTTGAGGAAGCAAAAAGAGATGCTTGTTCTGTCTGAGAGCAAAGGATAAGAAAACTGCCTTGCAGTGGGCCAGTTGCCTCAAGCCAACATGCCCAGACCACCGAGAAATGCTATGCTTCCACTATCATCAAAATGACTGAAAAGTGGACTGCGAATGGTCAGTGACAATAGAAAAAAAATATAACACTGAAATGGAAGACACATTATCACATGTTTAATGAATATTTGCATAAATAATGTTAAATTTGTGTGTTGTTCAACTCATTGAAGAATAAAGCTTCTTTGTACCCCACCTACCCTGGTCAATTTTACTTTCCCACCTATACTGTCGAGGGTTAATACAAACCGTTTCCCGAAGTCCCATCGGACTGTATAGCCTACTGTACTCTTCGGGTATGTCGAATTACATTTAATATGAACAGATTTTCTGTTCCTCTTGGTGTCCATCTTAATGAGGTTCGAATGTATATCATCCAAGCTTTCAGATGCATCAGCAGCAGTCTTTCATTCACAATATCTGTGGAGTATATTGACCTATATTTTATATTTGAAAATTTTCTGAACCAGGGTCTACAGTTTTCCAAGGAATATAAATCTCCGTTGTCAAGCAAACCAAACATCAGACTATAGCATGGTTCCCACTCTTTTGTCCTGATGATACTCCAAGACCTTTTAAAGACTTTTCAAGGACCTTACATTGTTACTACATTGGAAATAAGGGAAATACCCTCTTTTTTTTTGCCAAAACTTGAAAAAAGGTTTTGGGAAACATTCAAGGACCAACCACATTTTTGACAGTTTTAAAGTACTTTTCAAGGGTTCCGACTTGGCAAAAAAAAATAAAAAATTCAAGGACTTTAATATATGTATACATTACTAATACGCCACCATCGAGTAATGGACCTACATTTTCCCGAGAAACTCGAACCTCTTAAAACCTAGGACACCAATCCTTGGACTATGGTGAATGGTTAGTCGATAAACATATCTTTTCACCCACCATTTGGAGTCAAACCTCCACTATAGGGCCAATGACGATCCCAGAAATCTTCCAAAGGGGGTGGGATTTATTTCATATTCCTACTTTTAGCCAAGTGTCCAGAACTTTTCATTTTATTTTCCGTGATATAATTCCGGCTCAAATGGGAGGGGCGAGTGTCCCATTGCCCCCTTGGATATACCAGTATACAGGGCCCATTTTTAAAAAAATTGCATCTCTGTGACAGTTAAAAAAAAAAATAAAAAGAACATGAGAAAGATACCTCAACTGGCGTAATTGCTTGCCCACAGGCTGCACATTTAGGAGCAAACATTCTAAAAAAAAATATATATATATAAACATAAGAACTTTTTATCAAATTCTCTATAATTTGAAACGTAAAATAGTAGAGTACTATAACACATACATAAAACAGCAGTTGAAAGAGCTCACTACAGAAATGCTACTTAAAATTTATAGCAAGCTGCTTTAATATCATGGGGCTTACATTACCTTTTGGGTTAACTTTGCTTGATTGATTGTTTGGCTTTTTTATGGCACAAGAGCATCTGGGCTATACTGCGCCATGTTAACTTTGCATCAAGCTGTAAAATTTAGTCATGATACATGGATATTGATTACCAAAACGGTTCTCAAGCTGTGGAGTGCATGCAATCCCAGTGGTGGAGTATGCAAACTATTTTTCATACATGAAATTGTCATTTTTTTTTTATTCGAGCAAAAATATCAGTTTATAACAAAAACTTTTTTTTTCATCCTTAACAATGAATTCTGAAAATTATGGTACCACAACTCGCAGAGAAAGAGAATTGTTGGAAATCTGGTGAAGTACTGATACCACATCTCTTGATTGCCAGCCAAATGCTTTAACTATTAAGTAGGGTCTATTAAGGATTAACTATTTACTGGTCACCTGTAGCTTAATGGTTAAAGCACTTAGGATTCAGTAAATATGGTTTGGGTTGGGAGGAGGTTTCACTCTGCTCATCCTTTTTATCTACAATAATTTGTCCATATCAGTCTACGTTGAAAAGTCCCAAGTTTGTGTGTGCCTTGATGGAATCGTACTGTTTTTTCTCTTGCATTTGTTTCAGAGTTTCAAGTTGAAATATATTGCCACTTAATAATCCCAGCTGTAATTCGTGCAGGCTCTATGACGTAATCTATCATACTTGGAGATGGGGAGGGGTCATACCTTTATAAGTTGTTAATCTATCTAAACTGGTCAAGAAGATGTGGAACCGCATGGTAGTAAACTTTTAGCAGATTTCACTATATGTTTTTTATATATATATAATCACCATCAGTCATTGGAATAATGCATTTCCATAATGCCGTTACTTGGTAACAGTTCCTTTTTCTGGGTAACGCCATTAGATTTTTAAGAAAATAACTGTAATTTAGTTACCTTTTAGTGGTAACGGATTAATGGAAAATTCCGTCATATCTTTGTTACTTCACCCCTCCCCCCCACTCTGCTTAGAGCAACCCTTCAAGTCTACACAACATGCTTATCTCAGAGCCTGTACAAACCATATCAATTTGCCTATCAATTAAGCCTGCTCTCTTCACAATTCAGCATTTTAAATGTCACTGTTCAAGTGCCAATGAATGATGACCTTTTCTAATTTACTAGGCGCAGTATAGCCCAGATGCTCTTGCGCCATAAAAAAAGCCAAACAATCAATCAATCTAATTTACTAGTAGTGAAAAAGACATTCATTCACTATATGCTGACAGAAAATGAAGTACATCGATTTTTATCAATTGATAACACTAATCTTTCAGTATTACATAAGTTTAGTAGCCTGAATAGGTTATAAGTATAACACTGGATTACCAACAAGTGCCTTCACTAAAGGCTATTTATCACTAAATTATTAATAATATTATATTCACTAAAGGGTATTTATTGTAGGTGGATTAGTTCTTTCTTCACACAGAGGAGGACTTTTGGATCAAAACTTTCAAATGCAGCAACCTTTGAAGGTTAACAAAAAGTTTGTTGAGTAATTGCAGTGCTTTATTTATATGCAGGTGTTCCTTTAATCGTTATCCTCCCTTAAAAAAGGTAAAAAGACTAAATAGCAAAATTTTATTATTTACATTTGAATCTGCCGAAAGTAAACACAGAAGTAACTGTTCAAGTTACTATAGAAGCAACTGTGACTGTAACTATTTACTTTAAATATAAGTAACTATTTACTTTAAAATATAAGTAACTATTTACTTTAAAATATAAGTAACTATTTACTTTAAAAATATAAGTAACTATTTACTTTAAAATATAAGTAACTATTTACTTTAAAATATAAATAACTATTTACTTTAAAAATATAAGTAACTATTTACTTTAAAATATAAGTAACTATTTACTTTAAAATATAACTATTTACTTTAAAATATAAGTAACTTATTTACTTTAAAATATAAGTAACTATTTACTTTAAAATATAAATAACTATTTACTTTAAAATATAAGTAAATATAACTGTAACACAGTTACTTTTGAAATACAGTAATGTAACACAGTTACTTTTGAAATACAGTAACTGTAACACAGTTACTTTTGAAATACAGTAACGGTAACACAGTTACTTTTGAAATACAGTAACGGTAACGCAGTTACGTTTGAAATACAGTAACTGTAACACAGTTACGTTTTAGAAGTGTCCAATGACTGAGTACCATTATGTGAACCTAACAACACTAAATGGAAAAAAGTGAAATATTTGAAAATTTTCAGAATCATTATATGGAAATATTTAAGTAATTATACAAAATATTCCCTGACTCCATAATTCAAAAATTCTCTTCAAAATTATAAACTAGCAAAAGAAGAAATATTAAATTGTATGCATTTGAAAAAATTTGCCTTCTTATACCTTCCATTGAACTTATAAACATGTATTAACAACTAAATCAAAAACTCAGCATTAAAATGTATAAGATATTGTTACTTCAAAACCTTTAATACCCAAAAACAAAATTCAGATGAATTGTTTAAAAGAAAAACGAAATGATCAGAATTAACATTGTGATAACTAACCAATGGGAACTCACCAACAATTGTATAATTTTATATATATATATATATTATAGCTTTTTATATATATTGAACAGTTCTCATAGCTATTATATTTCCACAGTGTGACGACACAGTTTCTACTGTACTATGTCACACAGTCAATGACAATTTGAAAGATTGTATGTAGTATGATATTCGAAACATTTGCAGATTTAGGAACTACAAAAGATAGCTTCAAATAAGCACCACATTATTATCAAAGAATCTACCGAGAATCACATTAGAACTTACTTGTGATAATCGTTAACACAGTATATCTTATTATCCATATCAATCGTAAAGGGCACACCATCCAAACATTCATTACAAATACAGCAACGAAAACATCCTGGATGATAGGATTTACCCATAGCTTGCAATATCTACATACACAGGGGAAAAAAAAAACAATTGTAAAATGAATATTTTATCATAATATAAATTGTCAAGAGTTGCATAAAAAAGTTAAAGTAATAATATTTAATTTTAGAATTAGTTATTTTAAGAAAAATATTTTCTGGCGGGTGAGGGTGGGACTGCGGACCCCTGGCCCTAGTTCAGCTACAATTCTAACAGTGATCATACCATACCTATATATTCTTATAGTGAAAATATAAATGGATTTGAAATTCGCTAACCTTAAATATCGACTTTAGTTGATTATTATTATTTTATTTATTTATTTATTTTTTTTAGTTTTGTTACTTGCAGAATGTCAACCCAAATCTTGTTTCATACTCCCCTGACTTTTCCATAGCAGTAACAAAAAGTTTCCAGGTATAGTGTTTTTGTGAACTACAGATAAACAGAACCCCCCCACTTTTTTTTTAATCGATAAAGTTGCTGAATGAACTACAAGAAATATGAATAAAATTAATTTAAATTATAATTGTTTTTTCAGAGTTTTTAAATTTTAGTCATAATTATAATGTTCCCTATCTACCAGGGTTGACTTTTTGTCGGCAGAAACTGGTTACAACCAGTTTTAACTGGCAGGAAGTGAGAGGAACTGGCTGAAACTAATAAAAATACTTAAAGCATTAATGCATCAGTTAAGTAAATGAATGATAAGAAATAGGTATTTTTATTATGATAATTTAGTACATTATAAAGCTTTGTATTAACTATTTGAATAATTAAAGTATTTTAAAATTATCAAAAAGTAGAATAAATCAAATACTTGTTACAAAACCTATCATTTGGAGCTTACATTAACTATTCAGTCTGTTTAGTCTTACTTTTCTACCTTATTAAACCTTTAGCTATAAAATAAAAAGCAACAACATTGGTAAACTGCATGTAAGTGCCTTCCATGATGCCTGAATTATTGAACGTGTTCACTTTCTGTTGGACCTTAATTTCTTTGAAGCCTTCCACATATTTCAAATGGGCAATGGAGCTATCAACGATCCGAGTGAAAGCATATTTTTCCCAGAATGCTACAAAAATCTGCCCCCCCCCCCACATTTAAAGATTAATTTTGACTGCTTTTCTGAACATTTCTGCAATCCCGTGGATAGGTGTTGTATCCAGAGACGTTTCTCCTATCCCAGTGAAAAACGGTTATTTTTCTCCGAAGCATAACTTGTAACTCGTATAGTGGCAACCTTGACAAGCATTACCAATCAACAGTTTTTTTGGTTTGTATATTTTGTTTGAAAAAAGTATCAAGAAGCTACTGAAACAGCTGTCACGACATTAAATTGTGTAATTTCTAACAGTGACAGTATTGTGTTTTATTTATCTACTATTTTTGCACAGTGTATCATACCAATCGAAACTTTATGAAGGTTTTGAGGGAGCTGTTCTATGTGCTATGGGCAAGATTTTTTAACATGCACAGATTTCTTGGGATGAGAAATACAATGGTAAAACCGAAAATCATGAATTATGCAAGTCAAGGGTAACTCTCAGAGAACAATGAAAGGGGAGTGAGGAGATGAAATAAAAACCAGCGTCCCTATGGGATACTTCCCCCATATGCATGGGTGGTGTATACAGGAGAAGTATTGCATAGGAGAAGTACTTTTCCTTTATGCATAGTTGCATGCTTGAAACCGTTAGCATTTTAGTATGTAAAGACTTCTTGGGACAATGAATACAAAGATGAAGCCAAAAATTATGGATTATCCAAATTAAAAGTTTTCTCAGCGAACAATGAAGGGGGGGGGGGTCAAAAACAAGTTGAAAACAGTATTTGCATACTCTTGAAAGTAAGGAAGTTTTACACATGATAACTTGCGACACTCTCAATCAAATAAGAATGGTGAATTTCACAAGAACTACCATGCAAATAAGAATCATATAGAAATTCCAATGATAGCAAAATAATTGGTTCAAATTATGAGGCGCTGGCGAAACATTAACATAATACATTAGTGAAGAGCCTCACAAACGTCAAGAAACAACTCGGTTCATTAATTAACCTTAAACAGTATGCAAAGTAGGTACAGGCATGAAGATAACTACTTGGAACTTTCGACAATTGAAAATTAAATTTGAGGTTAGATGTAATACATTTACTGTCAAAATAAAACAAGACATTGCAGAAAATAATCTGACTTTGGGTATAATACAATAAGATTCAATATATGCAACGGTCAGCTCGCAATCATCGTGTGATATTATCATCATAAAATAAAACTAGATGTGCTATCACTTTAGCATTATAAATTGTGGAAACAGAAAAGGGAAATTAAAAAGAATCATTAACCGATCTGCTAATAACGTTAAAAAAATAGTCTTAAATGGTAAAAATGAAAACGGCTGTATGATCTGCATAGTATTATACTTCATTTCTGGCAATGTGTAGAGTTAAAACATAAATATGTTAATAACGATCGCCTTATCGCAAGAAAATTCAATAATTCGGAGATACAAATACTGGATCAATGAAAGCACACTCTACCAAGAAAATGAGTTATACATAAGGATTTCTTGTAATACACACACACTTCATAAACATGTCCTCTACACAGTGTTCCTTGTAGCACTAACCCTCTCCATTTCCGGAAGAGAAACAGACATGTTTCACACTTTGGAAAGACTCCACGCGATCAACTTGATAGCCACTTCATTCCCAAGCAAAACAAATCATATTTTTAAACACTGGGGCTTTGAGCTGATTGTGGATATTCAATATGAACAGATGGTCAATGATTTCCAGATCGTTCAACGCAATGCGATTGTACATCGCATGTACAAACACTTTCCACTGTCGCAAGAAAAATACATTGTTTGGCTGGCAAATGGCAGTTGTGCCAGGTGGTATAATTGAGACATCAATTCTTCGATCCTTAGCACACTCACCGTCCTCAGGATACTCATCACTCATCGTCAGGGGGCATCACAGTCATCAATAAATCCTCCAACAACTCTCTTACGTAATTTTCATTCTGCCCCGACCAACTGTCTAATAATATTAGGGTTTTCCCTTTCGTACATAAGTTTGATATGGCACAGTGATGAACCCATTCCTTCATGTGAGCTGTAGACATTTTGCCAGATTTACTACAAGTTACGTA
>QLNU02015003.1:135174164-135187310 GCA_006491805.2 Dysdera silvatica | reverse complement strand
CTTCGGAGTAACTGATTTATTTTAATCCTTATTCAATGGACACTTTTCCAGTTTTCAGCCCTGATGCTTGTCATTTCCTTGACTTCCTGGGTAACTTATATAGTAGAAACTCGATAATTCGGACTAACTGGGACCAGAGACATCCGGATAATTAAATGCAATTAAAAAATAAATGGAAAATCGGAAAACTAGGAAAAATTTAAAAAAAAAATAAAAATGGTATGACAACTTCATTAGATTGTATTAAATACATTGTATGTACGTAAAAAATTATATCACCTCAAAGATTTTAAACTGCATAATAGAACCTTCCGATCAGCCGCCACATGGACGGGACTTCCATCATCATGGGAGCCGTTCCTCTCCCACTCTCCTTTTCTACACAAGGGCACTTGTTAAAAAAAGAAAAAAATCTGAGCTCTGCGTATCTGGATAATTGAGGATCTGGATAATCGAGTTTTTACTATACCTCTGATTAGTGAACAAATACTCAAATCTCGAGATATCTGCCATTCAGAAGTCTCACTGTATATGCACCTCTCTCGCTCTTTACATTATTATGGTTACTTCATATTTAATGATGTAACGGATAGGTAAGATTAAGTTGTGCCAAGAACAAAGTTTCTCTGAGGCATTCAAACCTCTATCGTCAAGAGAATTAAATACTGAAAAAAGAATTGGTAGAAGAGAAAAGCATTGAGCACATTCAGGATTTTCAACGTAACAAATTTAATATAAATAATAATAAATCAAATATAAGTTACTTCTACACTACTGTATGGCTTAAGTTCTATTGTGCTATATGCACGTGTATCAATACCATACTATACACACAGTAGGACCCGTTTATAGCATGCATTTGGTGAATTTCCAGATTTATCAAGCAAAATACATATCTTGTCCAGTATAATGTTTGAGTGTAATACAATTTAATCAGCATTGGCAAACGGGGCTTTTTTTGCGGATTCTGGATATAATGAGCAAAAATGGTGAGACAGACTTTATGTGATCCAATGCTGGGTGAGATTAAATTCATTGTTTCCAGAATACTGAGTTTTTACAATTACACTTCAAGATAATTTTCACAACTAAGAGCTGTATTTGACTAGCTTGTAAGGAGCAAAATATACTTTGACATTTTTTAAGAAGTCAATTCCTTGAGCTTCAACGGCACATCGATCCATAAACAACAAAATTTTGCAGCTTTAACATTTTGATGTGAATTTTTTCAAAAAGTTCAACGAAAGCTTCCTTCCTTCCTGAACAAATCCTGACACACAGAAGTTTGACGGTAAAAGAAAGGTTTAAAGGAATCACAAAAATAGGCCACAACGTATAAATGGACAATTTTACCACTGAAGTGTAGAAGAATGAATCAAGGGTTTTTGCTAAATGTTGTATGAATGAGAAACTTACAAATCGTGTTCCACTGTGTATGGTACTATTCCTGAGTACCTGCATTATAATATTGTACATTTGTATATGTAAATATTCCTACCTCTACATGTTTTCACGGCACAAGGACAGCAGATATTCACGATGGATTAGAACCTACAATTCTCCGAGGGACCCAAACCTTTGCCACCAAGCAAACCAAATCGTAGGTGGTGGTAGGAAGAAAAATATCACACATTCCATAATAACACTGGGGTTCGAAACGTGGGTGACTGGCATGACAGATGAATGTGTTACTATCACCGTATATATGGTAGTGTACCTACATTTTTTTTTAGAAATCTGAACCTCTTAAGGCCTAGGAAACTGAACCTTTTATGGTCTAAGGAACTTGACCTCTTAAGGCCTAGGAAACAATCTCTAAGGACTAGGAATCTGAACCTAAGATCTAAGAAACTGAATCTTTTAAGGCCTATGAAACAATCTATAATGCCTAGGGTTCTGAACCTAAGATCTAGGTAACAATCTCTTAAGGCCTATGAATCTGAACCTCTAAAAGGTCCAGGAAACTAATCTCCAGAACTATAGTGAGCAGTTTGTACCTAGTTTTATTCATTATTTGGGGAAGGTGAGGGGTATCATTAGGAGTTGAATCTAGATTAACAGCTTGCTGGGTGAACGCGTTATCACGGTGCCACTGCAAGATCACACACACAAACTTTCCTCATGCACTTTCATGGGTAGTATTGTGCATGTAGAATGGTGTGTTTAGAAGGGAGGGGGGGAGCGGTATCAAATGCAGAAGCTTTCCCTACAATCTTATGAGGATACTGAGTGAAGACCTAAACAATGTACAGCTGACGAAAGGGGTATGTGCCGAACGATCCCTCGAGTTTCCCTGCAAAATTATTTGACCAATCACACATCATTTTCAACCAAACTTCAATTGTGGGGCAAATAGCTTTACATCTGTGGAAAATTTAGCTTTTCAAAACAGAAGTTATTTTCCCTGACTTTTGCAGGTTTGATCAAAAAATTTCATTTTTCTTGACATTTCCCTGATTTTTAGAGGTGAGTTCCAATTTTCTAACAGTTACAGGTTTTCCAGATGCGTGGGTTGCCATATGCATATATTTTCAAATTACACATACTTCGTTGAATATACACATAGTTTTTAACTACATACATTTGTTACACACAAATACTGATAAAATATATTTTTCTTTATTTCTCACCAAGTAATCTTCCTCGCAGTATACCTTCCCATGTACGTTGTAAAATGCTTTACCTCGTAATGCCCGACCTAAAATACATTCACAATTAGCTATTAAGAACGTCGACCATAAATAACTACTAGTAACATTCAATGTCAATGTAAATAATTAGCAATTGATGACAACAAATTATAATGATAGCTATCATTAAACATCGAACGAAACATATACACAAAGCAAGTTAGGTATTGTTTGTTTGTGAGTTTTACGGCATACAGCCACCAAGGGCCATGCTGTGCCGGAACCTAAAGTTTTCCGAAAAAGCCAAACCTCTTATTGCCTAGAGAACCAATGCCCAAACTACAGTGAACATTCAGTCAGCAAGAATCAACCTTTTTTTTTTCCCTTTTCCTGGCACAATTTGGACTCAGAATAGGGTTGATGGTGTACTAGGAAAACATGTTACTATCACATTGCATCAAGTTAGATATATAAAATCATAAACTGGTTCTCTACAATATAAATGCTACTAATTCTATAACCAAGGATGAAATTATTTTCATAAATATTAACATTTCCACCATTAATATAAATATATTACGCAGTTCTGTACTATTTGTGTCATCATTTGAAGCAAAACCAACAAATTAATGCAATCACTACTTAACATAATCATTAGCATGGTCCTTAAATCTGGCTATCCTTGTTTGAAGTGTTGCCTTATGACAACATGACTGTTCTTTCAAGCCCAATTTAGGGAGTTCAGAGGCTGTGAAAATGAACTGTTCTTCAAGCACAATTTAGGGAATTCAAAGGCTGTGAAAATGATGTTCACCTATGATGAGTTCAAAACTGTAATGTTATACAATAATTTTAGAAATGTTTACCCTCCCCTCTCCCTCATTTCCCTTCCAGCACCTGCTTCGTTAAAACTACTCAGAACGTTATGTAATCAGAAGTGATTAAAAACCCTTACTTGAGAAGAAATATTAAAGAAAATTACATATAATATTTATAATGATTAATTTGTTTTATGGCACAAGGCTAGTCATATTGCACCGGAACACGCATTCTATTTTTTAGCGGGTTTCAATAGATATTGAACCCGCTTTCGGTCTGTCTGTCTGTCTGTATGCAATAAAAAGGGTAAGGTAAAGGTCTTCCTTAAATGCAATAACTATGGTTATTGTTAACATCGAAAACCTAAAGAGTTACTTGAGAATTAGAGAGTTGCGAATTAGGGAGTTGTGAACTAGTGTAGGATTAAGAGTTATAGATTAGAGACTTGTGAATTAGAGATTTCAAAATTAAAGAGTTGAGAATTAGGCATTTTGAAATTAGAGAGTTGGAGATTAAAGAGTCAGGAATTAGGGAAATTGAGAGTTGAAATTTGGAAAGCAAACTACAACTCGCCAACTAACTACTCATCAAATTCAAACTTGCCAACTTTCAATTTTCAACTCGCAAAATTTTTGCGAATTAGAATTTAGAAGTTTTGTAAGTTGAAAATTAACGAATTGGAATTTGGAAAATAAACTACAACTTGACAACTTCCGACTGCTCAAATTTCAACTCACAAGATTATGCGAGTTGGAATTTGAAAGTTTTGTGAGTTGAAAATTGGAAAGTAAACTAAAATTTGCTAACTTCCAACTCGTCACATTCCAATTCGCCAACTTCCAACTCAACAAAATTTATTAAAAAAAAAAAGGAAAAACGATATCTGATCCAATGTTAATTGAAACCCGCTAAATTTAAATTTCGATCTTAGGTGATTGTCTTTCAACTGTTCGGTCTTATTATTATCCACATTCCACAGTTTCCGAGGAATCTGAACCTCTTAAGGCCTAGGGAACCAACCTCTACACTTAAGTGAGTAGTTGGTAAACATTTTTTTTTCCATCTATAATTGCACACTAGGTAAATGCATTACTACTGTGCATCACTATAGCCCTGGGGTGATGCACTGTGCATTACCATTGTGCACCACCACAGGGCTATTATAAAGATAAGGCATCAGTAAAACATCACTTACCACAGGAACAGCATATAAAACAATTTGTATGGTACAGATTGCCCATGGCTTGGCATGCTTGGCCTGCTCCAGTTACTTTTTCTCCGCAAGTATGACAGATTCCTGTCAAGAAGAGACAGACATACATTATTGCACATCATTGACTATATTAACGTTTATTAAAACAGAACTCATATTCCCCTCTTTCAACTCTTAAAAAATAATTCTTAGGAGTTTATGTATGAACTGCCACCCTGTAGTGATGTAGTGGCAAAATGTTCATCAACAATATGGAAAATCCTGGTTTTACCTGATGGTAGCAAGCCCTTTCCAGTTTCCCCATCGATCCATGCTCTGAGGTTTAATTCCTCCTTAGGTTAAAGATTGTGGGGAAACCCATAGGTCCTAGCAGTGACGTAGCTAGATATTTTGCCGCCCTGGGTGAGTGACTGACTGTAACTGACGCCCACCCATAATGAGGTAACAAAATAAAACAAATTTTATTTTTTGAAGGCTAATTGCTGCCCCCCCCCAATTGTGGCAGCCTGGGCAACCTCCCCCCCCGGTATCTATGTTACTGGGTCCAAGCACAAACACAATTTTGTAGCTATCCTGGATCATAAAACATAGACAAATATAAACCAGAAAATGGAAGTGTATGGAAATTAATCCTACCAATTTAATTTGCCACAATCTTCAATGCATTGGCGGATCCAGCAAGGGACGGAGGGGGGATCCTCTCCCCCTGTCAGAGTTAAATAGAAAAAAATAAAGTTGATGAAGAATATCTTATGTTATTTGTTATGACTGTAATAAACAAAAGTATTACATTGGCGTCCAAAGTCTTCAAGTCTTGAAAATATGCAATCCAGACGTTTTTCCACGAATCTACAAGCTACTTGCCTTTCAAACTACGTTTTCAGTAAGTCTTGCTTCAGCAGAACGTAGTTTTTTATCCTTGAAGCGCCGTTAAACTTGGCTTCGAACGCGGATGACAGAAGAGAAACTTTTAATACACACCCACAGAAATATTCATATTGATGTAAATAAAGTGATTGACAAATTTTCAAAGAAACCAAGATGGCTTGACTTTGCACTTAGCTTACTAAACTACACAATAATTTTCAACACCCACGTATAAAAATTACTAAACTACTCAACTTACTAAACTTAATTTTTTTTAAAAGTTGCTTGTTATAAAAAAAGTGAAATAATTACAATGTTTTTATAGTTTAAATTTAAACTTGTTCTATTAATTACATTGTAAATTATCGTTTTTGGTTATTGTATATATCTCCTTTGCTAAGTTATCCTTCTGTCATACTTGACTATAAGCAACCCTAAACGTTTAATTGAAGTCCAACTTTAGTTCATTGACATAAATTAAATATTTTGGTGAGTATAAAGGAAGGCTAGTAATATAACAACATTTACCTAAACTATTTAATAGTCCAAAACTAAAAATTTCTCCGGTGAAGGCCCCCAAAAGTGCCTCCCACTTAACGATATTCTGGATCCACCATTGCTGCAATGTGGAAGTTCTCGATCTGACAATGTAACCATAAAGTTACTACCATATTGGCCATTTTCAGCAGCTGCGTTAGCAGAGCATCACAGAAAAAATTTCAAAGCAGCCAGCTTTGGGAATCACTACTCTCCTTCCGCTCATTCACAAAAGTGCTCTGATAAATGACATGAAAATGTGAGTATTCATGACTTTATTCCATTGATTCAAATTCCTCCAACACCTTCAGTCTTCACGCAGAGAAGTTCTTAGTTTACTATTGCAAATGCTTGTATTTTACGATACAAGAACAGCTAAGGTCATGGTATACCAGAACCTACAGTTTTACGAGGAATCAAAATCTCTTGTGCCTAGGGATTCAGTATTCTGGGATGCAGATCCATAGAACATACTGGCTTGATACCAGCTGTAATTAAACCCAAATTATTAGATCGTCAACACCTAGGGAATGAAACCCTGGGACACAGGTCCGCAGAAAAAATGGCACGTATTTAGTAGCAGTGCGATACATCTGTATGTTCTGCACAGTAGATGAATGAGTTACATGTCAAGGACACAAACACTGCCAGTTAAAAAGTGGAGTGTGAGAAACTTTTCCACACCTATATATTAAATACAGTGAAGTTTTTGTAACATAATATACCACTTTCATCCACAACCAGAAACAAAACAAGCAGCAACCTAATGGAAATGATCAGATTCACTAAAACCGAAGAAGGCTATTTAAGTTTGATCAAATGTCAAGACTAGTTGCATTTTAACTAGATGAACAGTGAATCAAAACCGTTTTCATCTCGATATTTTGAAAAGACGTTGAGAGTATGCAACGAAAAGAAACAAAAATTTGAAGAAGTGGGGAAATTAGATGCTGCACCAAGAAAATGCTCCACGGTGATGTCTGTGCAATTGTTCTTTGAAGGGGGAAAAAAAAGAAAAAAAAAAAGATAATGCTTGTTCTATGTGTATCCTGTATAATTGCCGATCTAATCCAATTTTTTCCCCCCTGAAGAAGCAAATTCGTTGACAAGAACCAAGTCAGGAAAAGAATGAAAAAGATCTAGTTGGAGGTAATAAAGAGTATACCTGCTGGGAAAGTTCAAGAACTGTTCAAAGAAAAAAAGTTAAGGATGTGTGCATTTCAGATGGGAAAAAAAAAGGTACATTATAGCGTAACATTTAATAATAATTATTCAAAACAATTTCAGTTATTTTTGGTTATTCTGTTGAATTACTGTTAAATGTTTTTTTACCCACAAGTAATTTGTACTAGTAATGTAAGAACAGTGTAAGGAATTGATCATATATAATACTGATCATATGAACTGATGGGTTGGATTGCCCTCTACTTATGCCCATCTGAACATGATTCAGGCACAGGGTCAGTGCCAATGGGGGCGAACCGAGCATTCACAATGAGTAGCAAATTCTTAGTGGAGGCAAAATGAGGTTATTATAAAAATTGAAGTCACTTTAGGGTTTCACCCCGAGAGGTATAATACCCAGCGCCAGCCCTTGGCAGGCATCAAGTTGAAGATGGCGTAGAGAGTACATTTCATGGCTTCGCTGGTTCCCCATGTCTTCAATAGTTGCGTGACCCCTTTCTCACAAAATGCCAATAACCTTTCGAAAGCTCAAGAAATACTTAGACTCAAAACTTGTGTCCTGTAATTTTGAAGACATATATATATATATATATATGCACACGAATATATGGAATTGTAACTATATAACCCCCTTATTGAATTTGATGCATATGCTAATAAACGCAGAACACATGCTGCTTTCATATTCAAATGTAATTCAATGGGTTTCTATTGGAGATAAATTCGGGCTCATTTCAACCCGAGCTCAAAGATTTGCAATTTGAGTCCACCCGAGCCCGCCTCATCTTTAGTTTCTATGACTATTGCAAATTATATAGGGAGGCACCATTGGCGTACCAGGAGGATGTTAATGGGGTTGTAACCTCGAAATTTGTATATTTAACGGGGCTTGTGAGACGCAGCTTTAGTCCCCGAACCAGTATGTCGCTTATGGAGGAAACCAAGAGCTCGCAACCGGGTTTCATCTTTTGCGCGTTGAATTCAGTAACAGGCAGACATCGACCAATCAACAAACCAGCTTTGGTGCAGTGACGCCCCGCAATGAATGCAATAATTGCGCATTTTACGCGGGTGCGGACATGACTTTCATATCCGGGTTTTAATCGATATATGATGTCTGTCTCCGTAATACCACTAACCAAATTTGGTAATTCTATAAGTGGTTAACTCCAAATGACTAACAAGAGATATCAAATTCAGCGTCCTTGTAATTTGTAATCCAATTAATGACCATCGTTCTCCGACAACACGAACGATACCGTTGTAAGGACATGGTATACGGATAAGGGTAAAATTGTAGTTTTATTCCAGACCCGGCTATACTGGCAAAGACGCATCGAAAAAAACCCGAAACGTATCGACGACGGAAGAGCCAGAAACCGGTCCAGAGGACAGTCATTAAATAACCATCACTGGCCACAACAAAAGTGTGGACTACACAATAATAATAATAAAATCGAACAATAGCGAAGCATCCCAAAGAACCGAAACAAATAACGAAATAAAAAATGAAATTTTGAAAGAAGTGCAAAAATTCGCATTTAAGAAGTACCGCTTCTCTTCTTCGCAGAGAGGCGAGAGAGTTCATTGCCGATGTGGTACTCTGCAGCAAGTTCGTAATACCGTACAGAAAGTCAACATTTCCAAAAAGGTACGAAAATGTCACTTACTGCCTCTCTCCCTAAAAAATAGATAAATTGCAATTTGACAAAGCAACAGCGGGTCCCACACAAATGGGGCTAAACAACTACAGTAGGACCCACTTCTGACAAGCTCGCATTTAACGAACTTCCGAATTTAACGAAGAAAATGCCGCTTTCATTTTGTATGATGTTAAACTGCAATACAAATTTAATCGCTTTTAGCGATTGCGACTTTTTGCGCTCATTTAACGAGGAAAAATGATGATTTATTAAACAAAATGTGGAAAATTCTAAACAGCATTATAAAATAAATAAATAAATGAAATAAAACAAATGTTTTACTGAGGTACACACACTGAAACGAAGATTCCAAAATCTGAAACGGATGAAGTTCTGAGAACTTCTGTAGACAACGTTACGTTACGACTGAGCAACCACAGATTAGACGACCGAGTTACCACTCTCGTATTTATCCCCTGTAAAGGGGGTGGGCTCAAGCAGGGATTTATACATCCCAAACACCCCTCCACCTTTTTTTATACACCCCCTAAAAATCTTGAACGCACAATGTTGTTTAATGAAAATAACAATGAAATATAGTCCACACGCCCACCTAAAAATATTGAACCCCCCCCTCCACCAATTGGACATCAAAACGCCGCGTCACGTGATCTTCTTTAAAGCTATTTGAGGGCCCCCCCCACTTCCACAATTTTTGTAATACTACGCCACTGCCTACAATTCTGATTGGCTGAATTTTTATGGCGCAAGGACACTAAAGGTCATTCTGCGCCACCCTTACAACTTAAAAATTTGTTGTTGTTAGGCAATTAAATATGAGAAAAGCGGCCGTCATAGGCGACGCTGTCTTCTTAGACAATTCTTATTTGTTTTGAAGAACACACGGACTTAACCAATCGAGAATGTTCACCAAATTTGTAATTTTTTAAAATTTTAAATCCGCTTTCCCTAAATAGATGTATAGGAAAACTCCGGTTATTGCGATTTCGATTTATTGCGGTTTGCAATTTGATACCAGATTTCGAATATTGCGCTAAAAAATTCGATTTATTCTGTACTTGAAGGTGCCAAACAACGACAATGAAAAAAAAAATTTAGATATGTTTCACACTTTTTTAATTTTTAAATTAAAGTTTTAATATTATTACATATATATATATATATTACATAAGTATATTTATAATTAATTACATAGTACATAATTGGTACAGTAATTAATATCTATATCGAGTTTACGTCAACAAACATGGGAGCTAATGCCTGATGTTAGTACTAGTATATTTCTGATCTGTAGTCAGAGGTCTCTAACAAGGCTGTCGCAGCATTTAAATTTCAGATTTAAATGTACGATGCTGATGATGAAGTAGAAGAAATGTTTCGTATTATGGGAAATTTTTAAGCAGAGCATTATGGATGGGAATCCTAAATTTGAACGTTCTTCGAAGTTGCGTGAAAAAATGGACAATTCAATTCGTTGTTATAAAATGATGTACGAAGACAAGAAGAAAAATGTAAAAAGCAACAAATCTCTTCATGTAGTCTTCTAAACAATAAACATTAGTATGTATCGTACAATATACACACGTAACCGTACTTTACATACTTTGTTTTGTTTATACATAACATCGGGTAACATTATTTAGTAACTTCATATATTCTTTAAACGATGTTTTGGTATCATTACCTCTATTTTTCTCATTTAAAAACTTCATAATTTCCGAAGTTTCGACAAAAGCAACATATTTTCGATATATTTATTGTATGTCCTGACTACCGTGGTGTTTTCGTCGGCACGTTTAACCTCAATAATCGGGGTTTTCCTATATATATATCCAATTATAATTTGGAAATTATATGTTCTTGGCCGACAAAAGGTCGTAAATACTTCTCTCGACCGAATGTGCCTTGCCGCAATCACAACATACGTAGGGCGCAAAATGCAATCGAGACATTTGCAAACTGAGTGCCACGTGACGCAAAGTCGAAGACACGTGTCCCAAAGGAATCCGAGTTGACGACACATCCGGCGTTCCACGCTTTTCGGAAAGCAAATTCTTGGAATGCTGGAATAGTACACAGCGGCCCTTGAACAGCGCTGCGGCATAAACAACGATCTTTTTGTGTGACCTGAAATTGTGGGTCGTCATAAATTCCCTAGAGTTGTGACTATAAGCAGCAGAAGAGCAACTGCTAAATGGTTCCAAAAATGTTGATGAAACCAGTGATGCGCGTGATGTACTTACCATACGTGTTCCAATGTATTGAAGCACATTTCGTGATGAGACACGTAGAACGAAATACCTACATAGCAGAATCATCGTGCGAGTTCAGTGGGGGTATGTACTTAGCAGTCAGTCTTCATGGGTTCGAGACCTAATTACAGCTTGTAAGATTTGAGGTCGCCCCAGCGACCAAAAACTGATGGATGGGGCAATAAAAATACATTTCCAGGAAATCTCTTTTTCAAGTCAAGACACTAGCGTTAATGATAATAAAAAATAATAACCGAAGGCGAAAGTGTAGAATAGTGATGACGACGATAATTCGATGGCGGTTCGAACCTTCCTCAAGAATACAGAAATCAAAACTTGGTGTTCTATTCCCGAGTTAGGTGAGAAACTAACCCAACAAGCTGTGAATTCTAACATATGACATCTTCCAATACATGGTGATCAATACTTATTTAATCGGCATGTTAATCTTTAAACTTTCCACTGCCCAAATAATATAACTTTATTTGTAAGGTATTATTACCCTCCACAGGGATAACACAATTGCCAAATATGGTCAACACAAGAAAGCCTCCGGGGCGAGAATTTTGTGAGTTTTCGTGGGGTTTACGGAGGGACCCTGGTTCGAATCCAGGATGGGGAAAGCGTCTCTTTTTCTCCAAAAACGAATAAAGCTCTAGTTTGAGCTATAATCTATACGTGGGTGGCAGAAATTATTGTATAATAACTTTATTGCCATTAATTTGTATTAAAAAAACTTCAGCTCATTTTCACACAACCACACCATCATTAGCAAACGCAGAAAATACAGGGGGAGAAGTGGGTACAGAGCTACAAAGCTATATATTTATATGTATATATATATATGCAAATTGCATGGGTTTAATGAACAACACCTCCCTGGGTAAGCTTGTGCCAACAGGGGCGTGGGCTCAACTGCCCCATGTTTGTGTCCCATAGAGCTTTATATATATAAAACAATCCCAAGGTGCCCTGTGCCCCCATATACCCTTTGCCTTGCCCCAGTTGCCCCTTCATCACTGGCTACAGGCTTTCAGTGTACGCTATATATATATATATAAACGTGCTCATCTTCAATCGAAACACGTGGCACCTTTTGGTGACTGAATATCCCTTCAACTTAAAATGTACTTCCTGAAAATCGTTCTGGCCCCCTCTTAAACCTTAAACTCTGTATACAGTCCTTAAACTCTGTCCTTAAAACCTTAAAAGTTAAACCTTAAAACCTTTTAAAAGGTTAAAACCTTAAACTCTGTATACAATCTACAAGGGTGTCAAATCGCACGCCGAATGTGTCTTTGACCACCTCCAAAAACAAGCATATTCGAAACACAGCTAAGTTATACGCAAGTGAACGAAGTTATTTGGAACACAACTAAGATAGTACAAGACACAACAATTATTACGAACTTCAAGACCCGGAAAGACCTAAAAAATCCGAAAACTTCCTTCCATCTATTTCCGTATCAGCATTTCTGATAACATTCATCAAAGAAAAACCTAAATATATCAAAAAACAAAACTGATTTACTTAAAAAAAAATGAAATTAATTAGATCGCCGTATCCTTGCCAATTTTATACACAGAATATAATATCTTTTGTAATAGTTTCTTTACTTTGTATAGTTTATGAAATGAATTTCTATTTTTCCTATTAAAAATGCCTAAATTTTAGTGAGTAATCATATAAAACGCAGCGTTACAGATAAAGATCTTCGTTAAGTTTTATTGCATGCTTTCTGTGAGTTTCTTTCTTCACGGATGTGAAGTGTACGTTTCACACGCATTGTATGTATGTATTTCCAACTAAAATCTTTTATATAATGGACCTAAAATTCGGAATTGTACACTGTGATATCAAAGTGCGGGACACGCGCAAAATAGTGAAGTATGGAACGTAGAATAAGAATAGAGATAAGAATATCATTAGAATAAATAAAGTTGTCAGTAAATAAACAAAGGAGTGAAAGAAAATAAAA
>QLNU02015003.1:135162752-135173955 GCA_006491805.2 Dysdera silvatica | reverse complement strand
AAACTGTTTCTTCCCAAATGCACTCCAGCCAAGTTTAATACGTCTGTTGAGTTCTTTCATAATGTTGCCATCCATTGAAATCAGCTGGCCAAGGTAAATATATGAATCAGCAATTTCTAGCTCAGTGTTGTCAACTTGTATTTTTGTTTCCTCTACAAAATTATTGAACATGATCTTAGTTTTTTGTAGGTTCATCTTGAGTCCAACTTCTTCACTTCTAGTTGAGAGCTCTTGTACCATGTCTTGGAGTTCTAATGGGTCCGTTGAAAAAATAACAATGTCATCAGCAAACCGCAGATGATTTAAATATTCACCATTTATTTTTATTCCCTTGTTATTCCAATTTATCAGCTGAAAAATCATCTGTAAAGCTGAAGTAAAAAGTTTTGGAGAAATGGTATCTTTATGTAACCGAAATTTTGCACTTGCATTTTTATACACACGTTTCACCATGTCAATGTACACATCCTCAATGTCTGTTGATCTTAAAGAGTTGATGACTGCTGATGTTTTAATAGAGTCAAAGGCCTTCTCATAGTCAATAAATGCCACACACAATGGAAGTTCATATTCATGTGTTCTTTCAATTAATTCTCTTAATACTTGAATATGGTCCACTGTACTGAATCCACTTCGAAATCCAGCTTGTTCTCTTGGTTGAGCTGCATCTAATTTTTTCTGCAGGCGATGTGTTAGCACTTTTGATATGATATCAATTTTCGAAGAAAGTCCTTCCAGTGCAGAAAAGCGATTTTTTAATTCCAACTTGAATGCCTCGGTATTTTCTTTTAATTTCTTTAAATCCACCCTCTTACTTACTTGTTTCCTAATGAGCTTCTGTCGTTCTAATTTAGTATTTAAGTGCACTTTACATCTCACCATTCGATGATCACTTCCAGTATTAAATCTGTTCAGTACACTGCAATCTTCAATAATTGATTTCTTGTTTGCCAGGATATAGTCAATTTCACTAGTTCCCCCATTTGGGTGTTTCCATGTCCATTTTCTTTGCGGTTTCTTCTTAAAAAATGAATTCATGATGCTAAGATTTTCAGCTTCTGCAAATTCGATGAGTTGATCGCCACGTTCATTCCTTTCCCCATATCCGTATTTACCAACCGATGTCTCTCCTTGTTCCTGTTGTCCAATTCTTGCATTGAAATCCCCCATGATGAGCTTGATATGTTGTTTCCCTTTGGTGTGTAACTCTTTGATTTCTTCATAAAATTCTTCAACCTCTTCGTCGGTATGGCTTGATGTTGGTGCATATACCTGTACTATTTGAAGTTGGTATCGCTGGGTTAGTTGAACAACGAGCCTCGCTGCTCGATCTGACGTGCTTTCGACTTCAAGAAGGTAGTCTTTAATTCTTTTGTTGATTAAGAAGCCAACACCACTTGTTCTTCCAGTTTCCGTTCCTCTATAATAAAACAAATGTCCACTTTTAAGTTCCACCAACTCTTCACCTTTTCTTCTAACTTCACTGAGTCCTACAATGTCCCATTTGATCTTGTCAAGTTCTTCTTCCAATTCCTGAAGTTTTGCTTCAGAAGCAAGGGATCGTCCATTAAACGTAGCCAAGGTCAATAACAAACGGCAGCCTGGGCCATTCCAGTGATTCTTAGCACCCCCTGCTTTCATGCCACACTGACCGCTGCCTTGATCAGGAGCACTCCAGCACCTGGAGACTAGGGGCCATGGTTTCTGGTGTGTCAACATAATGGAGGAATTAGCCATAATTTCACCACGCTGGCTAGACGGGTTGGTGAATTAGCCCTCCCCTTCCGCCTTTCTATCCGTGTAGCAAATATTAATTTGCCACATAAATAGAAAGCTCAGCCTGCACCACTTGAAGGCGGGGTAGGACACTAGGTTACTGGCCTGGCCGGTTCCACACATCGTCACATACGTTCAGCGTGTGGGTCTCCTTCCAGTTAGATACCAGCAACCCTTTTGCAGGCCATATATATATATATATATATATATATATATATATTTTTTTTTTTTTTTTTTTTTCAGCAAATAAATTGGAATAACAAGGGAATAAAAATAAATGGTGAATATTTAAATCATTTGCGGTTTGCTGATGACATTGTTATTTTTTCAACGAACCCATCAGAACTCCAAGACATGGTACAGGAGCTCTCAACTAGAAGTAAAGAAGTTGGACTCAAGATGAACCTACAAAAAACTAAGATCATGTTCAATAATTTCGTAGAGGAAACAAAAATACAAGTTGACAACATTGAGCTAGAAATTGCTGATTCATATATTTACCTTGGCCAGCTGATTTCAATGGATGGCAACATTATGAAAGAACTCAACAGACGTATTAAACTTGGCTGGAGTGCATTTGGAAGAAACAGTTTTATCCTGAAGGGGAAATTGCCTTTGTGTCTAAAAAGAAAGGTCTTCAACCAGTGTGTATTGCCAGTCCTCTCTTATGGATCAGAGACATGGAGTCTAACAGTTGGAGCAATACGAAAGTTACAGACAACGCAAAGGAGCATGGAGAGGTGCATGCTTGGAATAACTAGGAGAGATCGAAAAAGAAACACTTGGGTGAGAGAGCAAACTAGAGTAGAGGACATCATTGTTAAAGTAAAAGGGCTGAAATGGCGATGGGCTGGGCATATTGCAAGAAGAACTGATCAACGATGGACAACAGAAATTCTGAACTGGATTCCAAGAGACCACCGAAGACCTAGAAAACGTCCTCAAACTAGATGGGTGGATGAAATAAGAAAACAGGTTGGGGTGACGTGGAAACGAATGGCCCAGGATAGACTTGTGTGGAAAGCATTTGGAGAGACCTTCATCCAGCAGTGGATAGATAATGGTTGAATATGATGATGATGATATATATATATATTTTAGGTTCTATTACTTAAGTTTAGTAAGACAAAATTGTGTTTTACGCCACAGACCCACCCGGTTGTTGGGAGCCCTCGTGTCGGTCTATCCACCGCCTTCTTAAGGGTCCAGCACGCGCCTGGTTGACTCGACTGCGATTGTAAAAACATTTCGCAATCGCTCATCACTACCCCGTTGCTGTGTATGTACTAAACAAAAACCCATACCACAAATGTCATCCCCAGTATGAAACTGATCCCTTAATTATCTTCGGTAATGGTGTTTACGTGAGGAGTTGACTCAGCAATGTCATGCCCCAGTGACAGAATGAACTATCGTAACTGGATCTGACCGACAATTATACCACCGGAAAAAAAAAAAAGCAGCAGCAGGAATGGAAGATAACGAATCACCGTAACAACGATAACCAATCCCAGTAACCTCTGCCCAGTTACTTTCTCCTTTCGTTCCCAAATGAGGGGCCTGAAAATCATCAACGAACAGAAAACAACAAGGAGAACATGGACCCCGAAGGAGCAACACAGTAACGCAAAGGAGCGAGTGGCCGGCTCAGACAATGACCCCGGCCCTCAGTTTTGTTGAATAGGAGGGGGGTGGGGGTACATAAATAAGTAACTTGCAGGAATATACAACGTTGTAAAAGGATGAGAAGGCACTAAAGAGAGAGCAAGAAAAACCTGTTCTCACGGCTCTCTCAATAAGGTTTGGGTGGCAGAGCGGGTGAGAGAGATCCAAGCAAATAGGAGGCACGGGCAGAACAAGTCAACACAAGTAAAGAAAGGGGAATTGATAATATTTACCTTTCTTTTTCTTTTTTTAAATTCATTTTTGGCAATTGAAATGTTTAAAAAGAACGAGTAAAAATGACGCACCAACTCGTTTTATTAGGGTTATGTGGTGAACGAATTAAAAAAGAATGTACTCTGTTTTCAATGGACGAGGGAGCGTTTATTCACATTCACTTATAGAGCTAGACGTTCCCGTTAAGGAGGTAATTCACAACGATCGACTTCTGAAGTGAACGGGTCCAAAAGAACCATTCTCTTTGAAGAACGAGAATGACCACTGAAAAAAAATGGTTCTGCCCAACATTTCAAGCCTTCAATAGTCATGGGCGCTTTGTCATTCACTCTCCATATATATATATATACCAGATTGAACGCGCATACCCCAAATCCCTTTTCGCAAACGATCTAAAAATTCCGATTGGCTAGCGATGTCCATATTTATATTATACAATCAATCAATATTTATAAAATACATTCAAATCAAATCAATATTTATATATACTATATAAAAAATGTCCTTCCTTTGTGGAGCATCTTTTGAAATTGTTTTAGAGAAATAAAGGAAAACCAATTTTATTAAATGTTTCAAAAACTCCGATCTAATTAATTTAAATGGCCTGAAAAAAAAGCTATTTGTGATCGAAATTATGATTCGTAAAACAAATGATTGAGATTATCTTTATTGAGAAGCAATCAAATGGGGAGATATAAGCTTCATATGTGGGGAAAATTATCAATCAATATTTTTCCCGTTACCTATACATCCAGGCACAGTAACTAATATATTCACGAAGCAACTATAATAATGGTATTCAACAAGCAGGAATATGTCGTTAGTTAGGGACGTATAGTTAGTTAGATGCCCTGAGCAACAGCTGTTGAGTTGTTTACATCAAGACTTGGTATGAAAATGATTCGATTTTCTATCTAATAGGTAAGTTGGAAATGGAAAGAGAGCAGAAAGCATCGAGTTAGTATTGGAAGACTCTTCGGGTGTGTTGAGCATATATATAAAAAAATAATAATAATAATAATAATTTCTCAAAATGAATAACGACACTTCGTTGGATAACATTGCTGATTCCATTTGTTAGTTTGGAATAGCTTGTTTGAGAAAACTGCTATAATTTTAAAATGCGCTACCCTTCACGTGCTCTAAAACTGTATGCGTGGCACAAGTGGCGTAGCTAGATATTTTACCCCCCATGGGGTAAAAAAAATTTTATTTTTAAAGGCTAATTGCCGCCCCCGAATTGTGGCGCCCAGGGTGACAGCCGCCCTTGCCCTCCCTTAGCTACGCTACTGAATGCCACTCTGAGCAAATGTGAAACAGAGGTGGTTTCTGAATGAGACCTTTGTTTAATATGATAAACGAAAACTCGGGAGAACCTTCCTATTTTTTTTTAAATGTTTCGGGTGAAACATGCCTGTGAGAGAAATTGAGTTCTTTTTTATGGCATATTGACTCCCCTCAAAATGGGAACCCCCATTTCAGCGTTCTATATATTTGAAACCCGTTACACAGCGGGGTTCCCCGAGGGTCGTATATCCCATGTGCTACAGTTTAATTTCCTATTTTTAACGAAATAAACACTAGGTAATAGAAGTAGAGGGATAAACATAGCGAGAAAGCGATCATTGAGTAACGATCAAATTCGTCAGTCCAATCTTCCTCTACTTCTTATCCTGAAGGAACCCTTGAAATAGTTTTTAAGTCTCCGGGAACCCTTGAAATAGTTCTAAGTTTCCGGGGATCCTTGAAACAGTTTTTAGGGCTCCGGGAACCTTTGAAAAGGTTTTCAGGGCTCCTGGAATCCTTGAAATAGTTTTTGTCTCCGGGAATCCTTGAAACGGTTTTTAGGGATCCAGGAACCCTTAAAATAGTTTTCAGGGGTCTCTGGGACCTATTGAAGTAATTACCAGGTCTCGGGGGAACCCTTGAAATAGTTTTAAGTTTTCGGGGGCCCTTGGAACAGTATTTATGGCTCCGGGAACCCTTGCAAAGTAGTTAGTTTTTAGGACTCCAGGAACCCTTGAAATAGTTTTCAGGGATCTCCGAGACTTATTGAAGTAATTACCAGGTCTCGGGGAACCCTTAAAACCATTCTCACGTGTCAGGGAACCCTTGAAATAATTTCCACATCTCGAGGAACACCCACCAGTAAAAAGTGATTGCATCTACAGCTCACGGTACGTGATCAGTGTGTTTGCTTTCCGATCCCAATCCCTAACAGATCCCCGGGATTTGAGGAACTCTTTCGAACGAACGATACTGTATTTTCGTGCACTGTCTGGGAACGCAATGAAACACTTGATCCTAAGAAGAAAATTGCATCAAATTCGTCAGTTGCAGACGTGTATGTTCATCAGAGACCATTCCGTCCTCGGATAAGACTTATCTTATCGGAAGCAGATGGGGAGTGCGCTGGTAAATATATAATTATTCACGCTTCGGAAACAGACACACACACACACACACGAGCGCGATATTGTGAAATACTGGATACAGGAATTCGAAGCATTTCGATAACTTATCTTCAACTCGAGTGATCGGCGCGAATTTCGCCGCCTGAACAAATACGGTGACGTTCAACTTTCGATGCAGCGCTTAGGATCAAGAATGGGAAACACTATTTCGAAAGAAGAAAAATTGTGCGTGGATCGGTCAAATTTTTCGGCAGAAATGTGCACCTGCCCCCCCACCCCCACCCCAAAAAAACACGTTTATGTTGCCCTACTTTTGTTAAATATGGTCATCAAAAGAGAGAGAGAAAGAACGACTAGACAAATGGTAAACATGACATCGCTTAAATACCCTTTGTTTTGAATATCGCGAAATCGACAATACTAGAGAGGTCAGGATTCGACGACATCGTTTCACTTTTCACGACAAAAGACTATTTCTCTATCTCTAGTTAGGTGATTAAGACAGCTATTTTAGCTATTTAGGTGACTACAACAGCTATTTTGACTATTCGTGATTGGCAATAAATTTAGCTATTTATGACTAATAACGTTTGACGCCCACGTTCTTTTGGCTATTTATGTGACTAAAGCGGCAAGCTTGGCTATTTACATGACCACGATAGCGTTTTTGGCCGTTTCGATGATTATAAAAGCTATTTTGCTTATATAGGCGACTAAAGCAGCTAATGTGGCTATTTTTGCGCAGTGGCGCACCCACTTGGACTAAAAAGGCGAAAAAGCAAAGACACACTGGCCATTTTTTTTTTCTTTTAAAGTAAGATTAAAAATTGTGACGATCCCAACGACATTTCCTTGAACTCTGATGAAATTGACGAGAATGCTGTTGACACAAGCAACAGCAGTGGCCCGCGACTGTCTTCAAACAACTTTGTAAGAGGTAAAGGTAGATCAAAACACAATATCAAACACAGTTGAAGTGAAAATTCTGACTGCAGATATTTTTACTTATGTGAAGAAATCTAACCTCACTGAAGAAGGTAGGATAACAATGCTGAAAATCTTTGGGAACCATATGCAAATCCCACGACTATCATTACCGCTGTATTATTAAGTCAAGGAAAACCGCAGACGAAATTATTGTTCGTTTTGGCTGAGTAAGCATAAGTATATAGCTTACTCAAAGGTAGAAGACAGTGCTTATTGAAAATTTTGTGTTTTCTTTTCACCCCATGTAGTCGATTTAAGATCGACACAAACCACGGGTCAATTTGTTTCAAATGGATTTAATAATTGAAAGACTTAGAAGAAGTTCAAACAATATGAAACTTTTCTCTATCGTAAGGAATCGATTCTCAAAGACGATGATTTTTTAAGGGTCATGGAAGGGGAAAAGGCTTCTGTGGATGGACAGAGGGCAAGCAAAAGCAAGTTTTGCAGAATAGGGTTATTCTTAAACCTATTATCAAAACGGTAATTTTTTATGGAGGACAAGGGCTGGCCATTGTAAAATTTTATGAACATAATCTAGTACTACTTCTAATGATTTAAGTATCTTGCACTGTAGAATTATTAGTAATTTAACTTTTTAAGCCTCAGGCAGGGAAAAATGTGATGCTCTCTCTCTGTCGACAAACGGCCGAGTTTCCAAATGGACTGACCCAAGAATTTCCTACCCACTTTCGTCTACTGCCCTTTATTTTTATGAATGGCAGACTGCGCTTTCACCTTTTTGCCATAGAATTTAGTTAACAACATAAGGGCTAAAGGAAATTTCTTTACAAAGGACTCTATTACGAAGGTGTTTTTCGCCAAACTAGTTTGGGGTCAACAGATTTGGCGAAAATCCGCCATTGTTTAAGTTCATGTGCAATAACTTATTATTGAGCCTTCATAGAAAATTAGAACAGTAAACAATTTATATAAATTTTAAATTTTATTATTTACAGCGTTTTCCAAAGTGTATACCCCACCCCCGGATCTGAAAAGAGTAATTTTTCAAAAAAGCCGTCGACGAGTTAAATGATGGATAAGTCCGTCCTTGGAGTGTGTGTATGGGGGGGGGGCTAGACGATAAGAATCAACGAAATTTATATCAGGATGAATTGATAAGTATATATATAGGAAGCGTAGATATGATACGGCACCCTGATGAAGTACTGTGTTCGCATTGTTAAAACTTAAGTTAATTTTTAAAAAAAACTGTTTATATTATTTGAATATTGGTTAAGATGTTTCAAATTTTGTGAAATCATCTGTTAACAAATTTCTGTAAACATGTGAAACGTTTATATTGTTTGATATGTTTATTTTAGGCAAACTATTGGCGCCAAAATCTACATATATATATATACGTAAATTGCGCATTTAAGTAATTAAATTAGACTTACATCACTTACTTGTTCAAGACTATATTTTCTTGATTTAAATATAAATATATATAATTTGTTAACAATACACAATAGAAATCGCTTAAAACGACGCCAGTTATAATGGCCAAATCTGCTATAGTAAATCCTCCCAACAACGACATGCGACGCAACAGCAAATCCCTCTACAAAAGATAATTTTTCTTGGTCGTATAAATATTATTTGTACAGAGGTTTCAATGTATAACGACGGCGATTTTGTAGTCTACGTAGATTGTAATTAGGGAAATTCGTATCGGATATAACGACGCGACTTTTCATTTATGCATCGGAAACACATGGATTTGTGACAACGCTGAAATCATAATGTTCCGTTCAAATAAAAGGAGAAGTCGGGATCATAATTAGTTCAAATAGTAGCGTATTTGGGGGAGGGCAAGGGGGCGGTTAGCCCGGGGGCCACAATTCGGAGGGCGACAATTGGCCTTTAAAAAGCAACGACAGTCATTCGTCCCGGGTGGCAAAATATCTAGCTACGCCACTGCGCTCAAATGAACTGAATTTCTTTTTATTATGAAACCTCTAATGCTAAATGCGAAGTAGCAGGAGGTATAGGCGCAGATACAGACGTAGACATGAAGTCTAAGGGGGGCGTTATAAGATCAATGGGGAGTTACAGAACCACAACTCCATATATTTATATGTAAATATACAAAATTTAATGGCAATTGGGAGTTACAACCCACATTAACACCTCCTGCGTACGCTAGTGGGGCCCGGCCCTCGTCCCCCCCCAGTAATTTGAATTACATTGAGATTTTGAATACATTGCAATGCATAAATGTATATACTATGTGCTTCCCCCCCCATTTTGGAATTCCACAGGGATCTTGAAAGGGACTTGTGTTATTAAAATTTAAGCGTTATTTTAATCTTGTTTATTTACAAATGTCCCAAGGTATTTTTATTATTGTTAAACATTGATGTTGAAGGTAATGTACATAAAAAAAACTCGTGTTTTTTTTGATTGACTATTACAAGTGCCACATTTTGAGCCCATTCTATTCTTTCAGCCTAGGGCCCATAAAATTCTTAAACCGGCAGGAAGTAAGGAAGTCATTGGTATAATAAATATTATTTATTATATTTGTTTTCTATACTATATACTTTAGTATGTTACAGTTTCGCTCTCCTAGTCCCCGCTTTTATTTAATATTTGCAAATTAATATGTGCGTATTCTGCAACAAAAATCAACATTTATAATAATTTTAATATACTTATACTGCCCCCTTTAGACATCATCGAACTTCGCCAGCAGATCATGCCCAAGAATTTGCGAATTACTGATATAATCAGCTTTGGTTCATTAAAATTGTATACACAATGAAATTAATATATCATCTGTACGACTAGTAATAGTTCGGTGCCCTCGTCCCTAAGAAGAACAAAAAATGCCCTTAAAAAAGCGGAAATTTTTTCAGAAATGTAGCACCAAAGTGTCCATTATTTCGCTTTATATCGTTTCTGTGCCCCTTCCCCCACTTCTGGCGAAAGAATTATCTTTTTCTCTTTGCAGAGATGATCCGTAATTTATGCAGTGGGGGTGTCAAACAACATTAATTTCTTTGGGTTTCGATAATTAAAACGTCAGCCATTTGAGAAGTTCTGTCCCTCTCCCTTGAATAGGGGCGATCGGGACGAGAAGGTTTTTATATTATAATTTCTTTGGATAATTTTTTTTCAAAAAATTTTTTCCTCCTGTCTATATTGCAGACATTTAAAAAATCATGTTTAATAAATAATTATGAAATTTGAAGATTATCTGTTAAGTATACAAGGAAATGATTAATTTGGTTGGTATTTAATTTGGTCTCTGGAAAATTACATATTAAATAGTGTCTGACGTAATAAATAAGTATCATAATCAGTGAAAAATGGAGCTAGTCTATTTGGTAATTGAGAGACTTGTACATAATGACTTCAAATAATTATATGGACATGCTCCCTACACCCAATATCGCAACATGGCTTTTGAGTTGACAAAATTTTGACCGATATTTATTTTATGGCATTGGCGAAAATAGTAAATTTTTCCGCCAACGGCTATTTGCATTTGTATCAGTAACCTAATCTATGAAGGTGAGCATTTTGTATACGCTATTATTCCGTGCCTTTGATACGTACCTAGTATATGCTACAGGGTCCTCCCTCCTTATGTGCCAGAAGGGGGGGGGGGAAACAGAGCTAACTACCTGGCCGGCCGATTAAGGCAGTTGTAAGGCTTAAAGAGTTAATAACGATAGATGTACACAAAAGGACAACGAGTGCGGATCCCGAAATCTTCCGGGGTGGAGGGGGGGCTGCGATTTGTTTCCGATTCCTATTTTTAGCCAAGTGTCCAGTACTTTTCATCCCATTTTCCATGATATAATCCCAGTTGGGGGGCTTAATCGCCCCATGCGCTGAATCTGCGCTTGAAGGACAACCGTAATTAATATGGCCTTTGACCGTTTTTTCCATCCGCCTCCCCCACAACGGGATATTCTGGGTGCGCTACTGTTTTTGCGCCTTGGTTAGCTTCTCTTTGTTTTTGTTTTTTTTATGATTATGATAGTTTTGATCATTTAGGTGACTAAAATAGATATTTACGGCATTTCAATAGTGACTAAGGAAGTTAGTGCTTCTTTCTAGCCACTTTTAGTTCCTTTTCCGTAAATTTTGGCATTTCCAGTCGGTCTCTGTCGATC
>QLNU02015003.1:135112801-135162652 GCA_006491805.2 Dysdera silvatica | reverse complement strand
AATTGTTTTGGAAATTAGGAATTTAGCAATAGCCCAGCGGAGGCTCCAGAAATGCGGGGAATAACTGATAAATCGAAATAACACGAGATTTATTAACGTGTCAAAGGTCAAGAGATTTGACCTTACGAAGGAAAACGGTTGGGGTCATCGATCAAGTGCAAGAGACGAAGAAAATAATAAAATTAAGACGGGATAATGTTCGGGAAAAAAAAAAAAATGTAACATGGATTTTGAAAAATATAAAATTTTGGATTGAAAAATACAGTGGAAGCTGGTAAAGTGACCACCTTTATAAATCGACCACCTTTATAAATCGATCGACCACCTTTATAAATCGATTACCTTTATAAATCGACCACTTTTAGAGAGAACTGGTAGGGACTTAGCAGGTGGTCATTATACGACAGACTTTAGTACAGTACGGCTAAGTCTCTACCAGTTCTCTCTTATAAAAGTGGTCACTTTATTCAGGCGGTCAATTGTCAAAGGTGGTCGCCTTACAAGGTTCCACTGTATTTAAAATATTATCACATTAACATTTACACAGTGTTTATAACATTCAAAGTTAATTACATTACCTAATTAGAATTCTTATACTGTATATGCAAAGATGCCAACTTGCACGGATTTTTAGTTGCTCGTCCAGATTTTAACTTCATCTTACTGTTTTACGGTCGACACAAAAAAATCTACGAAAAACCTCATTCAAGATCCTCACGTGAAATTTTCTACCGGCCCCTCAAAATTTTAATTTTTTTTTATTTATTTATTTTGTGAAAAAAAAAAAGCACTTTACAGACGGCCCGCGCTTTCCTGGTTTTGACGCAACGTTTCCGACTTTTGCACTCCCCTCTACTACCGTCTATCCGGCATATATCACAAGGTACCAAACCCATGGAGATTCCCCGTCGCGCCGTGTGGATCAGCCGAGAGGGAGAATAAAATCAGTTATTTGGCTCCTTCTGTGTACGTGTTAGCATGCGAACTGTTTCTCTGTTATTCTTTACATCTAGTTTTGTGTGTGAAAACTGCTTTGAATTTGGATTAAAACAACGAAATGAAATGCAGCCGTGATTGTGACCCGGCTGAAAAAAAAAAGAAAAAAGCAGACAAAACTCATTGGCAAGTTAATCGAAGTAAGGAATGGCTGTTTTACAAAGCATCGAAAGTTTTTAAATTTTTATGTGAACTCGCAGTTTTACCATATTTTGAATAACTCGCCGCGTTTTATTAAAATTTCAGAAAAATTTCCTCATCATACTTTAAAAAATAGCGTGCGATTTGTGCCGAGATTTTGCGGCATATATTTCGGGATATTTCCCCCGTCTGCTTTCGTTATCTACACATGCAGAGGCTTGTAGATTAATTTAAAAGTAAATTTACCTATTAAATAAATTTAATTAATTTACGTAATTTATAATTCTATTCCGTGAAAAAAAAAGAAAAAACGCTATCTGATGCTTGTTTGTAGAACTTAAAAAAAATAAAATAATAAATTAATGAATTGACTTAAAAAACGATTTTAACGTTAATTAATGAGCGATATTTTTTCGATGCCCCATTTCTTGTTTTATGCGCCACCTATCGGCAAAATTATGAACTTTTTAAACGTGCTGTAATTACCGGCAGGGTACGAAATTAGCGGTCGTTAGTTGTATATTTTGCATCTACAAATTTCCATGTCTGTAGTGGAAAGTGCGCAAGTTTTATTGACAAAAGCTAATTTGCGTATTTCAACAATTTTAGCTTCTCAAGAGAAAATCAGGGAAGAGGTTTCAAAATTACAGAAAAAGAAACAAAGAACTTGATATTCATGAAGTTCCACTTTTTCAATGAAACATTTTACTTTTCAGTTTTGCTCTGCTTATTCCCATTCAGAAGATATCACTACAAAACTCGTCTGTAAACCAATTTTGCTATACAAAATATAAAATTGTGGTGTTTACCTTTTACAAAGTTGGTGGAAAAGCTGTTTTGCTTCTACAAAACTGATGCAAAAGTTTTTTTTCCTATAAAATCGATACCGAAAGCCATTTTTCCTGCTACAAAACTGATACAAAACATTTCCCCTGTGACAAATGGTATTGGTGAGAGTGTGATCATTTTGTACGTACATAAACATACGCAGTTGAGTCACATTATCAGGAATACTTATATGCTGTTTCAAGGAGGGGAGGTACATATATTGCTATGTAACAATGCAGGTACTTTACTTATAACATTTTTTTTTGTAGGAAATAAAAGAGCGCGGTTTTAAGGAAAACTACGGAAAATTCTTGACTTTTTTTACGGACGACTACTTTCTCAGGTTGGCATCTCTGTGTATAAGTAACAACTATATGTACCTTCGGAGAAGAGAGAGACCTCTGTTTATAGGAGAAAATGGCCGGTCTAACGAGTGTTCCTTACTGAAAGGTAAAACGCAAAATACTTTGTCAATCTACTCTGATTATTCAATACGTAGGTGCTTTTTTTTTTTTTTTTAATGAAAGTAAAATGTTCAGAAATTCGGGGAACGAAATTATAGACGGCGGTCACAGACCAGAAATTAGCCCACTTAGAGGTAGGCCAAGAAAAAAACGGACAAATAACCGAAAATTAAACGTCTGATCCACAGAATTCCAAACTTTTTTGACTCGCAGTCTCCATCTCTCATAAATTTTTGACCCCCCGACAAATACACTAAAAAGTAGAAATCACTTGTTACAGATATTTTCATATAACACGTTGTATAAAATATTCCATGGAAGCCGCGACGCCCAGTTTGAAAACCCTGTGATAAAGCAACAAAAAACCAGTTTTATTGTTAATGACTTTTAAATCTAAAATCAAGAAGCCAATGGGTTCATTATTATGATGGGGGGGGATAAAAAAAAGGGGGAGGGGGAATACCGAGAGCCAATTACTCTTAAGGAAAAATGAGGCGAAGCTTTCTTATAGCTGCTAACCTCGCAAGAAAGAAAGAAAAAAAAAAAGAGGATACTGATGGAGTCTGAAAAGCTTACGCGAAACATTATGACGAATGACAATGCACATGAAGCAGAACCGACACGACGCTTACGGATAAATAGCGACTTTATCTTTAAAACGGCACAAAATATAAATAACTTTTTTCAAAGATACCTATGTTTTATATGCGTCAAAATATTGCAAAGAGAATGTTATCGAAGGAATGTTTTATTAGAAATTCATACTTCAATTTCTTATTGACTGAAGGTGTTAATGAGATGAGGGGTAAGATTTAAATTTACAAGATGTACAATGGGTCGTGCTTTTTTGACGAAAGTTTAACATTAAAATTTGTTTGAAACATTTGCCTGAAAAGCTATGTCTCATCATCAATAAAATTTTCAGACTTTCATCCGAAAGGAACCAATACATTTCTGTTTTATTTATGATATTAGTATTATTATTACAATGCTCAAGATACGTTCACATATTCTCACTACTTACGTGAAATTGACAAAATTCTAAGTTTTATCATTGACTTATATATATATATGCACACTGAAGTGCCAGAAAAACTGGTACAGGCGTGCGTATGCAAATAACGGAGCTTTGCAACCAATCAGCGTAACGCGATGCTGTCGGCAGCGCCTATATAAGACAAGAGATGTCTGGCAAAGCTGTTAGATCGGTTCTTGCCGCTACAATGGCAGGTTATCAAGATTTAAGTGATTTTGAACGTGGCGTTATAGACGGCACAAGAGAGATGGGACATAGCATCTCCGAGATAGCGACAAAATTTGGATTTTCGCGTACGACCATTTCACGGGTATACCGTGAATATCAGGAATCCGGTAAAACATCAAATCTCCGACAGCGGTGCGGCCGGAAAAAGACCTTGAAAGAACGGGACCTTCGACGACTGACGAGAATCGTTAAACGAGATAGACGTGCAACACTTCCTCAAATTGCCGCGGATTTCAATGCTGGGGCATCAACAAGTGTCAGCGTGCGAACTGTTCAACGAACCATCATTGATATGGGCTTTCGGAGCCGAAGGCCCACTCGTGTACCATTGTTGACTGCACGGCACAAAGCTTTACGCCTCGTCTGGGTCCGCCAACACCGCCATTGGACTGTTGATGACTGGAAACACGTTGCCTGGTCTGACGAGTCTCGTTTCCAATTGCATCAGGCGGATGGACGTGTACGGGTATGGAGACAACCTCATGAATCCATGGACCCTACATGTCAACAGGGGACTGTTCAAGCTGGTGGAGCTTCTGTGATGGTATGGGGCGTGTGCAGTTGGCGTGATATGGGACCCCTGATACGTCTAGAGACAACTCTGACAGGTGACAGGTACGTAAGCATCATGTCCGATCACCTACACCCATTCATGTCCATTGTGCATTCCGACGGACTTGGACAATTTCAGCATGATAATGCGACACCCCACACATCGAGAGTTGCTACCGAGTGGCTCCAGGAACACTCTTCTGACTTTAGACACTTCCATTGGCCACCTAAATCGCCAGACATGAACATTATCGAGCATATCTGGGATGCCTTGCAACGTGCTGTTCAGAAGAGATCTCTACCTCCTTGCACTCCTATGGATTTGTGGACTGCCCTGCAGGATTCCTGGTGTGAATTGTCTCCAGGATACCTTCAGACATTAGTCGAGTCCATGCCACGTCGTGTTGCGGCACTTTGGCATGCGCACGGAGGGGGGCTGCACGATATTAGGTAGGTGTGCCAATTTTTCTGGCACCACAGGGTATATGTATGTATGTATATGTGTATATATATATATGGTAAATCCGATTTGCATGCGATATAGATTGCGCACCCCCTTTAGTTTTGAAGCGGGCTGTGGGATGACACTGCAAAAAATACCAAATGTGCGCCATTTAGTATTTGAAGCGTGTTCGGTAAAAACATCGTGTTCCTGTGCCTTTTTGTTTTTAAATTAACAAATATATAAGATGAGTTATAGAGTTTATTATGAAATATTTTCGTGTGCTATCCTATTTTGTATATTACAGCTACGACTTTAACGATGTCAGTGGATTCCCTGTTTGAGCGAAGCATAGCCTTAGTATAGTGTTTTTATTTATTATTATATGTTTGTATAATCAAATGTATGTATATAATCAAATGTATCTATGTATATTCAACATCAGGAAGGCGTGGGGTGCAGCATCTATACCTTACAAATTGGTATACATGCCGCAGTTAAAATCAGGGACATATGCCGCGCGTATTCTTTCGGATGTTAATTTTAATTTTTAGAATTTTTTGTTATTTTGCGCCAAATGCCGTTAAATATAATCGCAAATCCTAGTCAAATGTCTCCAATTTAATTATAATTTTCTTTACTTACAAATACATAAAAATATCATCAAAGTTTTCAAAAAATCCGCCAAATTCATAAAAAAGCTCTCCAAATTCGTTTTTTGCCACCATTATTGAGACTGGAAACATCGAACAAACACGCACATGAGCTGAAAGCGCAAGACCTTGCGGATCCGCAGCCACACCAGTCAAGGTTTGCCTGAAAAGAATATTACAATTCCATCGAAATATTTGCATGCAATATCTCCAATTTCAAAACTAAATAAAGAAAAAAGGAAAGGCAATGAAGAAATAGGCGCGTGTCTTAACCATTGCAGAAAACGGACGGCCGTTAAAAGAAAGAAATAGAAATAACGAAAGAAGGTGGTTAGATTATGAATCAAATAGTCATAGTACTAGTTCTGAAGTAGATGATGTTTCTGGATTTGATTCCATTGCAACAGAGAAAGCCAGAAGTAATGCTAATGAGATGCGTAAAAGAAAGGAAAGTAAAGCTGGGTCATCACAAACTTTGGATGTGAATACATGCAATGAATATGAAGAAAATTATTATCACACAACTGAAGATGCGAATGGTTACGTTGTGCTATATGTAAATAAGCGATGGCTTCACGCAGAATGTACGATTTTCGATGAGTTTTGTGCCGACTGTGGGAGAGAGAGAATAGATTAAAAAATTAGTCCAGCCTATTTGAAAAAAAAGTAATTCATTTATGTCATTATTTTGTCCATGTTTGTTCCGATTCTGAAAATGAGTGCAAAATAAAAACAGCAGATGTTTTTTAAATTTATTCAATTTTTATGTTTTATAAAATCGCAATTTCAGTTATTCTATTTTTTCATAACATAGTTTTTGAAGAAACGCATTTGATAGGAAGTAAATTCATTTACTATACGAAGCGCGGCAAGCCTCATGGTGCGGCGTAACACCCGACACACTTGGGAGAGATGCCGCAACGAAGGGTGTTAAAAAATAAATTATAGCGGCTTATTGAATTTTTTGTAGATTATTTTTTTCTAATATATATGCTTCTTAAAAGTGTATCGATTATTATGACTAAGTAAATTTCATGTTTGTGCGCCATGGGTCTCAGAATATCGATTTTAAAAAAAGTGAGGCATGTAACCCGGATTTACACTGTGAGTGTGTGAGTGAGCGAGAGAGAAAGAGGGAAGTTTAGTATCGAAGACGGACAACTCCATTTTGCATTTTTCACGGGAGAATCGAAAAATTAACTTATTGTTACCTACACCAATAGCCTAGGTCCCATCTTTGAATGCGATTTTCTTCATGTTCTGACCGTTTTTGGAACTAAAGGACCTTGGATTTGAATTTAACGTGAAAAATTCTATAAGAATGTATAAATAACTCAATTTCGGGGGAAAAAAAAAATGGATTTGTACGTCTCTGATAGCAAACTCCTCATATACGGCTCATCACAAAATTCGTTTTCAACGTCGTTGATGAACGAAAGCCGCAAGTGTCAACCCCTCCGGTTTTTTTTTATAATAGCTGGTATCTCGGCTGCTTGAAATTCACGGAAATATATCTGTAGCCGATCTATTTTCCCATATTAGAGGGAATAACCTCTCAAGAACTCAGGAAATTTCTCCAGGAGGCATTTCACACTGAAAAATAAAGCGTACTTCTAGTTCCTAAGAAATTTTTTCACACTCCCTAAACTTCGGGATTTGTAAACAAAATAAAAGCGGAAGAAAAATATATAAAAACGGAAAATCCGGATACATCGATTAAAAAAGGGGGGTCTCCCGTAAAATACGGGAGAGTTGGAACATAGGACAACAAAATACAACACGTTTTTCATATCATTCATAACAAGACAACACGTATATTGTTAGGACAACATAGGGCAACACATTTTCCTTATCATGCTCCCCCTTATCCCGGAAAAATTGTTCGTTCATCTTTTACGTCGAAAAGACTGCCAAGGACATGTTGCGCCGGGACGCTGTTTACCAAGTAAACAACATAAGTTTCTCACGACACTAACCCTGAATTAATGATAAGTTGTCGAGCGAGCTACTGCTACGACAACGTAGTTAATACGTTTAGCATCCTCCAGGTAAAACTCATACTGGGGAAAGGATGAGATTTAGGATTAACTTTCCGGGAACGTTATAAAGAGCTTTATGACAACAGGACAGCTGGCATCATGTTGCTCCAAACGAAGTTTATATTCATATCTACATGTGTTTTATAAAAATACAGAAAGTTATGGAGCGGAATAACAACATACAATCAAATGTTGGGTAAAAGTTGGTTCGATGAAACATGATTATAACGACGCTAGGGAAATGAAGAACAGGGACCTGCTTTTTTGAGTCATCCGAAGCTTTGTGGCTAAGGGTGGCCAACCCCTGGAGAATTTATGGTTCCTAAAAAAGGGAAGTTGGCACATATCCGTCAGTTTGTTGCCATTGTATCACGTGATCGTGGTTGCAAATTGCATTTATTGGCGACATTTTGAAAGTTGCGCCAATGTTTACAATAGTCGGATAATCGCGGATTTTTGATTATTTTTATGCCAAAATAGCGAACATTGCGCCAATGCGTAAAACCTTTATCGCCAAGGTAAATGCAATGGAATTGTACGACAAAATGGTAGTTGATGCGTCGGCCTAGAATTCTAGGCACGACAGGCCACTACGTCACCGCAGGTCCCCAGGTAAGGCTCGCAGGGTATTAGGTTTTCACTACGTCACCGCAGGACCCCTGATCCAATTAAAAGGGAAAAATTATCGCACTTCTAGTGCACTTTTGATGAATCATCTCGTTTAGATGGATTATCAAGCCTTTTCTGGATCATCATCTAATGTTCAAGAGATCAATCGTGGCTTCAAAAACAGCACAGTAACGGAGCGAAACAACCAGCCAATGAGAGCCCTGGTTACAATCGTTGCTGGCCACTCTCACTTTACCGCCACATCTCAAGTGAAAGCTGATTCGTCATGGAGTACACAACCTTTCGTTGACATTCAAAGTTATTCGGTGGAGCCAAACCTGGATACTTTGTACCCCAATAACGAAAATTCTACGTTAACCAAATTTAATCCACAGCCTACTGCTTCAAGCTGAGAAAATATGGAGGTAAACGATCTCTCTGCAAAAATGGTGGTTAGTGATGTTCGTAGTAATGCTTCTCAAAATCTGGAGCCTACCTCGACATATGCGGGTACTGCATCAAAAAAGAAAGAGGCTTCTTCCTTTGAAATAAATGATAACAACCCATTTATTTTCACAGGCCGTAAACGCCGAGTTGAGCAAACCCCGAATCGGAACGTGCCGGAACCTACTTGTGTGCCCGTAATTATTGAAACTGTTAATGGAGAACAACCCATCAATAGCATTAATCTAAATCTCATTGACGTTGACATCAAAAAAGTTGTTGGCACATATCAATCTAAGTATATGGGCAAAAACGTCAAAACTTCTTCTGGGCAGGCCGCAGCCAGACTTTCTGCCATTGCCACTCCGGCAGGTTTTTCAGTTCAAGCGACAATACATCCTAACTTCGCCGAACCTATGGGGTTTATCAAAGGTGTCTCTCCTCATGTATTATATATATTATATTAGTGGCCCTCCAATCACGTGGTGTAAAGTCACCCCGACGTTTCACACACACAAAAAAAAAAAGAGTCTAATGGAACCATTACTCCCATAGACAAAATTGTTATCACATTTACCAAACACACCAATACCTGCTTCTATCAATCAAGGCCCTAATAAATACACAGTTCTTCCTTGTGCAACATTCCCATTCCAGTGCAGGTAATGTTTAAGATTTGGACATAAGGGAGGAAACATCAGATGTTCAAAGTGCGGGGAAAACCATGGTGATGATTTGTGTAATCTCACTAAGCCATACTGTATAAACTGCCATCAACAACATGAAGCAACCTTCTGCGGTTGCCCTGTTAGAAAAGTCAAACTAACAGAGAGACAAAAAAAAAACTGTAAGGAACCGTATGGTCTCTCCACCAAACCTCCGCGACGCCAGCAACACCCCATGAATTCTGCCAACCAAAAACCCAATCACTTTTGATGAGTACGAGAAAACCTGGAAACCCAAAAACCTTCGACAAGACACTTCTTTTTGGACTTCATCTCCTCAAAAGAAAGAAAGTTCTAATTTCCCGAATTCTTCATTAATGATGCAAATTACTTCTTCCCCGTCTACCAAGATCAAAAACAACGAAGTTGATTCTACATCGCTACCAAAGAGAAGCAAATTAAATCGAAGTTTATCGTTGTAAAAATTGCAGAATCCAAAGAGATTGGATTCAAACCAACTTCGGTACCTACTCCAGTTCTTGCGTCTCAATCATCGAACCATAACCCAGAGCAGACAGCATATCACAAGATAGATAGCACTAACACCAAACTTCTTGCTCAACCCATAGCTTTAATTTCTAACGATACCTCTCCTGTACAATCAAACACTGATGTTGTGGAACCTAAAGTTCAAATTATTCTTCACCTAGTTTCATCCATTGCCCAATTACTCCTGCAAATTCCTGGGATCCCTCCTGAACTCCCACCCCTCCTGAATGCTCTCTATGCTCTGTTTTAGTACTATGCCGCGTGTTATTCCTGTCAGTTTTCTGTTTCGTTCTTGAACTTTGGTGTTCCTCCAAGCATTTTGGCTTGGAATTGTAGAACATTAAAAAATAAGACACAACTCTTCTTACAATATGCGAAGGCAAACAATGAGCCAATTTTAGTCACATCATAATCAAATGTGTCTTCTCCCACTCGGGTCCACCCGAGTGGAAGAAGGGTGCGCTGCCACAGCATCGTCTAGCGGGAAGAAACATGTCTCTAACACGTTCGGAACCGTTCAGAATTGAAATCGATGACAATAAACGGAGTATAAATTGAAATACAGATTTGAATATGATTGAAATTAACTCATTAGGCTACTAATTATAAGCTTATTACAAAATTGCAATAACTGTGTGACTTTTTTTTTTTTCAAACTTTGAGAGAAATTAAAGAATAAACTTCTGTGTAAAACTTATTTTAAAAGACCGCATACAATTCAAACTAGGGGATTAAAATTATCTAATTACAATTATTTAAAACAATTTAGACATAAATTTTAGCTTTTCACTAACCTTAAGGAACAATTTAAATATTAAACATTTGTATAATACTTAATTTAAAACGGGAAATCATTCTTCTTTATCTCAAAAATAGAAACAAGACGTTTTGTAAAAAGTGAATAACAATTTGTTTGATAAGGAAAAAAAAATGAAAAGTTTGAAAAAGATAAAAAAAAGTTTAGGAAAAGAAAAATATGAAAATTTAAAGAAAAAAAAATATATATATAATGCTTAAAAAGGTAAAAATTGTAATTAATTTGAAAAAAAAAAAAAACTTTGATTAAAATAAAAATTTAAAAACTTTTGATTAAAAAAATAAATTAAAAATTTTCAATTTAAAAGAACATGTACAGTTAAAAAAAACATCTAATAAAAAACACGTCAAATATCGTTGGGAGGGAAAAAACACACCGAACATTTGTGTAACCCTGAGGACCACCCCCTGGAGGGACCGACCAGGCGCGCCAGTGGGGCAGAACAGACAGTCTCCCCCTACTGTCGTGTGTCTGCTTCCAAAGAGTGCATCAGAGTGTTCGGCAGTGTTTTCCTTTCAGGAGTCCGTGGCTGCCTCTGCTCATATTTTGTGTCTCGTGTTCGCCCTTGCCGTCTATAGTGCCTTTGCTGTTTCGGTTGTTGATATCCTTCGCCTGCCGTGCTGTGGTTTTCCGTCTCCTTGGCCGTCCTCCCGTGCAGTTGTTTGTCTTCGGCTGACTGTTTTCTGGGGTCGCCAAATCAGAACTCATTGCTCCTGCTCCACTTCATGAAATCTCATCTAAGCTCTACCTTACCTTTTCTGAATCATAGAACATAGGATCAAGCTTCTCTGATACGTGGGCTTCTCTTATACTCGTGGGGCAGGAATGAAACCTAAACCTTATGGTTTTGCTATACCTTTTCTGAAATACAGGTTGCAGACGCGTCTAACTTTTCCAATCCCCGTTGTACGAAGAAGGTGGAAGAGGAGTAGAAAAGAAGGACCATGGCAGAGGAAATGGCACGCGTTAGACGGTACCATTCGAACCGAACTCGAATTGAAGCCACAATAGAAGAGCGCCTTATCCTGACATCGCCAAAAGCTAAAAAGCCGCAGTTACGGGTTTAAGTTGACCAAAGTTGCCAACCTGTGATCCGGGGGAATTCTGGTGATAGCATATTTTCCCAACCTTTATATTCACCTTTTTCGGCCAACCGCCCCGCCCTAAGTTATAAATTTATTACAGCACAACCCACCACACTCGAAGGCGAACGATCCGCTCGATTGATCTCGCAACTGGACTCAAACCAGCAGCTTTCTGGTCGTCGGTGTCTCGACTCACCATGAAGCTACAGGAACCAGTCAGGGACTTTGTGGAGGTCCTCCCTCCTACCAACGGGAGACTATGCAGCAATTACGCCAATAAGATTTATCTGAACGCATCCGTGATTTTCAGCTGGGCCGGAAGCCCCTCCTTGGACACTCATAAGCACTACGTTCGGACGACTGAGCTAGCCACACCATGTTTTCGGCACCCTTGTCAAAAAGTGGGGCGGGGACAATAAATCAATTGATTTGGGGCGCAATCACGACAAACGAGCAAGGGCGAAGTTAATCATTGGCTCCTAACAGATCCGATGACCGTCACTGCACAACAGATCATACACCAGTGGGGTGCCAAATCGTTGAACAACTAGATAACCGGACAAGTCTTCTCGCTTAAGACAAGACGGGTAAAACCATTCACTGGCTCGCTCAGCGACCGAGTTGGCCCATCAGAATGATGCACAGGAATCGTGACGCATGGCTACCAGTAGACCACGTCGCTTGATTAAGAGTAAAAGTGATTGCTCGGGTTTTTGCATATTTCTCACGTTCAATCGCCCAGAATGATATCCAGCGGGGCTCAGAAAGGAAACGCGCGGCGATTGAGCTGGAAATTCCAGCAAAAAAGTCGAAGCGAAACCTACTCCGAAAAAATTCCGTGCTCTTCAGCAATAACCGCAATTGAATTCTTATGGTAATCATATTCAGAGTGGCAATATAGAATTCTGCCAGTCTCAATAGAGCAGCCTGTCCAGTTTTTGAAATGGTTATAAACATACAAAAGACTCTTTTATCCGCACAACGCGGTCATTCGCCAAATGATTATTATTATTTTCTTTTTTCATAGCTTTTTATGCAACAAATATCACGTGTTCCTGAATCAACATATTAAGAACTCTTCTCCTCCCGCATTTGCGTTAATGGTATGCTCCCAGTTGTTTAGTCACAAGTGACCTTAAAAAAAAGCGACGTAAACCGGGCAAGACGTAAAATGAATTCCCCTGTCAAATAACTGGTTAGTTGTATTTTTATGGCGCAAGGACAGCAAGGGTCGTTCTGCGACTGTTAAATAATTAAACCACTCGGAGGAGAGAAAGATCAATATTCATCGTATAGACATGCAGGGCCTTTCAGAGAAAATGCGAGGTCCTGACCCACTAATAGTTTAGAGGCCCTTTTAAATACAATGTCTAACAGATATTGAGCTACCAAGTTGAGATATCCACATTGTGAGACCTAGGCAGCAGTCCTCCTGCCCCGCCCCCCCCCCGATAAGCCCTGTGTATATGTACACGCGTGTTTATTAAGACGAAATTGTAAATTAAATAATTTATTTTATGAATAACTTAAGTAAAATGTATTTTATGTAGAATTTAACAAATTATTTTATAAATACAAGTAATTAAACAAAATTTATTTTATGAATAATTTAATAAATAATTTATTTTATGGAAGTTCATTGAACAATTTTATGAGTTACCATTTATTAAATAATCTCCAAACAAAAACGTCTTAATTAAAAAAAAAAAACGAAATTAAAGTTACGTATAAGTGGGTGGGTGGATCTATCGGAAAACAAGATTAAGCTGGTAGTTCTCTTAAAAGATTTGTTTGTGCTTTACGGAACAAGGACGGCTAAGGACATGCTGCGCAAGGCCCATCGGTTTTCCAAGGAATCGAAGTTTCTGTTGCCATGGGACCCAAATCCCGAACTTGAGTGGGCAGAAAAACAATACGCGCTATAGGACACTATTGGAATTCAGGAATTCAATCCGGATTCTTAACTATACATTATCCTAAATTCTTAAATATACGTTATCCAGGATTCTTAACTATACGTTATTCCAGATTCTTAAATATACGCTATCCCGGATTCTTAACTATACGTTATTCCGGATTCTTAAATATACTAATCAACAACAAATTTTCAGGTAGTCAGCTGTATAGCAAAACGATTATTTATTGCCAAAACTTTTTTGCTACACAGCTGACTACCTAAAAATTTGTTGTTGATTGTTATAATGCGCTGTGAAAGTCTACGTGAAACTACCTTAAATATACGTTATCCCGGATTCTTAAATATACGTAACCCGGATTCTTAAATATACGTTATTACAAAGGTTGGGTAAAGCCTGAGTTGACGTTGGTAGTTTTAATTCAGATTGAGATCAATTCAGATCATAATCTCATGAAAAACTGGAGAAAACCAAATGTGATCTGAGTTTACAGTGTAAATGGTTTTCTTTGAAAGAACTGGGGAATGAAGGAATGACGTTTTTTGACATTCGGAATAGTACTACTCCTGACTCATATAATCAGTTAAAAAAGCTAGAACTTGCTGTTTTGTTTTCTCTATTCGGCTATACATATTCATGCGAACGATTTTTTTATTTTTCAAGCATGAACCTTATCAAAAGTAAACTGAAAAATTATCTTGTTGATAAGAATCTAGAATCGTACCTGAAATAAACAACAGCAACATACAAACCTGACACCCAAACTTTCCAAGGAAATGCAAGGAGATTCTTCCCATTAAACAAGACAATGTTTTAATTTTAATCACAAACAGTAATTTTTATCTATAAATAAGATTATGTTAAAGTATGATATCTAGTTTTAATCAGTGTAGTTACTTTTAACCAACTTCTGAAAACGTGGTTTTTTGTTTAGAAATTTGGCTTTCTAAAGAAATCTAAATCGTTGTACTTCTGATATTTCGCTCGTTTGGCTAATGAGTTTGGCGACCGCTGCTCCATATCTAATTATTCAAATAAAAAAGATTTCATGTTCCGATGTGGAATAATCGGTGAGATATCGAGTATTTACCATTCCAGAGTTGATGGTCTCCACATACATAGGGCTAATTTAAAAATTAATTAAAAAAATAATAAGATGGCCCTTTAAATTATGAATTTGTGTACCATTAAAAAACAAATTTTCATGTGCATTTCATTCCCCCCCCCACCCAAAGTTACCATTATTTCATCGGGGAGAAAGAAAGAAAGGAAAGGTCGCCAAAATAGCGATAAAAGTTTTATAAATGATGGAAATTTAACTTCTAATAACCCCGCAACTATTCTATGTAGAAACATTAACTTTTTTTAACCAATTAAACATACGGTAATATTTTCATGATTGGAATTTTTTTGGTAGAGGACCGGTATAAAAGGTTAATTTCGTATATACATATACTTCCCCTTGCAAAATAAGATACCACATCCTCACATGATGCGGACACTTTTTTACCTCTGAATTTTTTTTTTCTTCCCATTTTCTTTCTTTTAGGAAAGTAATTGAGGTCCCATCTATTCTGAATATTTTTATAATTCTGTTGCTTAATTTCTTAAAATGTTGACTTTTTGGCCGTAAGGTTCTATAGTTCCATATTAGTCATCGTTGTTGGCTTTGTTATGCGTTTTATGGGACAAGGACAGCAAGGGTCAATCATTATTGACCACCGTATGTTCAAACATTGTTCGATGGCAGTTATTTCTCGTAGCATACGCCTGTACTCATGACGTAAGACGGTAACCAAAAAAAGGGGGTCTCGTCATAGAAATCCAATAAATCTTAGAAGGAAGGCATCAGCCATTCGTACTCCTTCCTTCATGGTAATAGAATCTAATACAGCTTTCAAGGATAACGAGTTTCAACGTTAATGAGATTTTAATGATTTACTCGTAGCGGAAACTTTTAACTGCTTTCGCGCCCCATTTTTTACACAGCGTAACAAAGGGCCACTAGTTTCTTTGAAAAGTAGAGTCGTTTCAGTGTTTCTTTGTTTATGGCGCAAGATCACGTTATAAAAAAGGCTAAGTTAAAAGGTTACACAGCGAAAACTGACCAACGAAGGACAATCATAAAATTCTTAATTAGATCTAAAAGATCGCCAGGAACATCCTCAATCAAGATGGATAAATTAATAAGAAAACGTTTGTTTGGATTTTTATGGCGCAAGAGCATCTGGGCTATACTGCGCCAAACACGGTAAAATCAAAGACTGCTGTTAAAAGTCTTTGATTTTACCATATTTGGCGCAGTATAGCCCAGATGGGAATATAAGCAAACGGGTAAAACATTGAGAGAGAAGAATAGTTCAGAATAAACACGTCCTTGGAAAAGTGGGCGCCCATGTGAATACTTCCAGGGGGATGGGGGCTGTGAAAAATTATTATATCCTTCTCAGCAAAGGTCGTACTGCCCCAAATGAAATGGAGGAAAGAGGTATATCCTTAGATTAAAAATATTTAACTTGCCTATTGGAGAAACTGACGACTCCGCAACATGAAGTATATTTCTGAAAGTATATTCATGATATCTGAAGTATACTCATGGAGTATATTAAAATTCTCTCTCCTTTAATAAATAAAAACCCGAGGACTAGTGAAAACGAAATACGGTTAGACGTAGCACTGCAAAAACTTTTAATTCCACTTGTTTATACAGTGGACCCCTCAGTGCCGCATTTGCGAATAGGCTATAGACTAGGGCGGCAAAATTTTGTGTATTGAGTCTGATATAACAAAATCAATACCATATGATATAATCAGATGTTTTGCCGAGAAGAAAGCTAGACGTCATGCTTTCCATTTAAATACCAGTGTTCGATAGGCTTTTATTTTTTGCTAAAATTAAAATTTATTTCAATAAAATTGAATTTGATTTATTATATACCAAGAAGAGATAATACTTCAATATAAGTTAATATTGTTTAATGTTTATGTTTCAATTTATGAGTTTGTTTTTCAACATATTTATTGTCAATATAAAAGTTTTTGGCGTATATTGAATGTAACAATTTTTATGTTCCTACCACTGATTGGGGGGGAGGAAGGGGAGGCAAAATAGTAAATCCACCTATGGAACCCCTGTTACAAGCGTCCCCACAACCATGCTTACATAGCCTGATTTTGGTAAACCTTTGGGGGTGCAGCACAGCGTTGCCGAAACGGAATTCCAATTGTTAGCATCGGAATACGCGTTCTACTTACGACGACCCGTTTAACGACCACTATTGCGGAACGCCCCCAACAGGTCGTAAGAGCAAGGAATCTCCCGCATCAAATACTTTCGCTAATTTATCGTTATTTACTTATGTTTCGTATTGAATTCTGTACATTTTTTGGGGCGAACTCTTTCCGTGCGGGCCGATTCCACCTGCGGGCTGCTAACTTCTCATTAGCTTCCAATCTAGGATGCAGTTCAACGCTATGATATGAACCCATCTAATGGGAGACGGACTCTAGCAGAAAGGAAAATGTCACGGCGTTTTTTATATGCCCTTGCCGTACAAATTGCGCCGGGGTGTCGCAGTCAAGTGCGTAACAGAGGGCACAGGTAATTACGGCGCGTTACGAAAAGTGATAAATAGAGAAAAGGAGGCGAAATCCGGCCAGCGAGCCGATCTTTCCGCCCACCATCGCCGCCGCCGCCGTTCTCGTCATCGTGGCCGAGGTGATGCCCGGCCAAGGTCGGAGCCGACGGCGTGGGAAGGTAGGGGGCAGCAACAGAACAGTGAGTCACCCAGTCACAACGTGCGTTTTTGCATAACCTGCAGAAAGAAGGCACCTTCGCAAGAAATTGCGTGCGCAGTGGTGCGCTGTACGTACGGACGCACGAAAATTATGTGCAGACACAGCGGACGCGTGATAATAAACCCCGTAGTGTTTTCGGGGAAATCACTTACAAAGGGGACCCATTCATTTCCCACGCGCATAAATGTTTCCGTTTTCGCTTTGTTGCCGAAATCTTAATAGGGAAAGGAAAATTGTTATAAAATGTCCCAAGGTCTGCAATGTATTTGCCGGGTGCTCAACCCTAGCAAACCCTGGGCCCTGGAAAGTCTCCCTTTAGGGTGCATACAGACATGAAACGGAACATTGTCAAGTAATATCCCGTGTTACGCGATGGTGTTACGGGGTGAACATCGCCGCGTATCATCAGTGCGTAACATGACTGCGTCCCATCAGTTCATCCCGATATCCAGCCTACACTGACAAAACGCTGTTGTTCGTAAACCGGCCTAAATACAGGAACATGGGTTACAACATAGCACCGTGACATTCCTTTGATGCGCCGGGGTAAAAACCGACAACTGGTGGGACGCGGAAATGTTACGGTGTTCTGTTAGGGAGTGCGGTCCAGACTTGGTGCGCGACGGTGTTGTGATACGGTGTTCTGTTACGAAATGTGATCCAGACATGATACGCGATGGTGTTGTAATACGGTGCTCTGTTACGGAGTGCGGTCCAGAAGTGATACGCGACGGTGATGTGATACGGTGTTCTATCGCATGAAATTGTATTGAAATCGAAATGCAATTCATTTCGACACGCAGGGTTCGCCGTTCCAGTACAAGGGAACCTCCGAGAGAGCTTCCAGTACAGACGAAGCCTTGATCCAGGAACTTCATCGAAGGGACCCTCAAGGTCCTGAAGACCTGACTTTTCAGAACTTTCTGATTGTAGATGACAACGTACAAGCAGAAGCAAAATCGGACGATGAAATTGTCAATCAAATATTGAACGATAGAACAATCTGACAAGAATGAAGAATGTGCCGAATCCCCCCCTCAATCAGGGGTGTATTGAGCAGGAACGCCGTTAGGGCATTGCTTTTTATTTGAAGACCTCTTTCGCTCTATTCTGTCTCTCATCCCCTCCCAACAATACCACAAAACACAGAGCGTTTCGGCACTTATTTTCCGGCACTGCTTAATTTGCGACTACGCTCCTGATTTCAAGACCTAGAATCAAGGAAGCCAGAGTGGCTGTCAGAACTGCATTCATTACTTTGAGACAGATAATTCTGAAATGCTGGCCAGCATTATTAACTTTATGGAATCGGGTGTTTTGCGAAGTGTTGTTACGAAACAAACAAAAATTACTGATTTTCTTTGAATATGTGACAAACAAAATTGAATACAAGTTGCATTTTTCCTTTTTTAAGCTAATTCCCATTTGCGAACTTTCGATTTCATTAACTTTTTCTACAGTCCCCCACGAGTTCCTAAAAACGCGACTCCACTGTAGTAGTAAAATCCAGGTACGCTAATTTCCTTGAATTTTGCCTTCAGATCTGAATTGCACTGGATCTCAATTAACTCCATTTGCATCTGATTAGGTACTGATTCTATATTTATTGAAAAAAATCAAAGAAAACAGAGAAAACGTGTCTTCCAAACATTTAAAATTTGCAAACCTTGTTTCAAATTCCGTTATAAATTTTTTCTGCGTTGTTTGGATATATTATGTTGGCTCGGACACAAAAATATTTGTTGTGGGCGGGATGCGGTTCGCAAGTTTGACATGCTTGTTGTAATACATCACGTTAGCTTTTGTTGCTTTATGGCGCAAGGGTACCTGATCGCCCTGCGCCGTAGACAGGGCAAGGGGGCCGCCGAAGGCGGCACTGTAATCCCAGACTGGACGCTCGGACAGCGTAACCGTCCTGCGCCAAGGCCAGGTTTCCGAAAAGAACCAATCATCTATAGCAGCGGTTCTTTAACTTTACTGGACCGCGGACCCCCAAGAATTAACTCAAAGTTTAAAGCCCGGAATTTGCATCATATGTATTTATTTCTAGTGTTTCATCACTGATTTTCACTATTTAAGGAAGGAATTTTTCGTTCCCTCATAATTTATTCTTAGCATTAAAGAGCAAATGCTCTTGTCTTACTTTGTTAGCATTTTTCCGAACCTTTGTGAAATATTGGGTGGGTCTCGCAGGCCCCCCTGATAAAATCTCCAGGACCACAGTTGAAGAATCACTGATCTATAGCTCAGGAAATCAAACCCGGATCTTTGACACAGTATGCAAATGCGGCGTCTATCTGTCTGCCACTATACGGCGCTGCGTTGATTTCACATGCGCGACTGCGGAATTGGGGGGGGGGGATGAGCTCCCCCGAAAACAGAGCAGTAGCGAGGATGGGACTAGGGGGATGAGCCCCCCTAGAAATGTAATCAGCCCGGTGGATAAGTTTTTTTTTGCCCTTGAAAATAAATTATTGTAGAATTTTATATAGGCCCATTTTAAAATTTCGTTTTGTCTGAAATTACAAAAGATACTGGAAATTGTTCTTTGACGTTAAAAAAATTATTCAAAACTGATTTCTGCAGGAAATTTTGTGTGCGGTTTTTTTTTTTTTTCTACTCTGTACTTACCCTTATTATTCATATCTTATTATAATGATCTCTTTTTAAAAGAAATTATAGGGTACAGTGCTTGTGGCCATAAGTTTTCAATTCCGGGTACATTAAAATTTGTTCATTAACATTAAATATAGTTGGTTGCATTTTTACGGCGCACAGACAACAAGGGTCATTCTGCGCCAGGCAGGCTGGTCGTACATACATTTCAAGACGTTTGTTGTTTGGCTTTTTTATGGCGCGGGAAGCATCGGGCTATATTGCGCCAACAATTTCAAGACGTCAAATATATTAGTGTACTTAGTGTTTGAAGTATTGTTAAATATATTAATACAAATGCATCAAAACACTAACGAATTTTGCCCCTGCAGCTTTACGACCCCCACACACACACTCGCTTTCCCTGCGGCACGGGCCTGTTCGGAAATCCACCAAGTTTCCCACAAAGCAACAGAAACGTCGTTTCTTACCATTGGAGCATAACAAAGTCGGTTTTGGCTATTCATACATTTGAGGGACCCCGATATTCGAAACACGTTTTAGTCTGTCATGTGATCGAGGCAGCCATGGGGTTTATTCGAAAACGCGTTTTGTTCTTTCAATGCCGTCTCCAACTTTACGACTCATACGACATACGCAAAACATAGTTCAGTGGACAGAATGTAAACATAAACCATATCCATTTCTCGCCTTACAAGCTAGTTGGTCGGAATCCAGGTTTCCGTCGCTACGTAAGGCCGGATACCAGACTTGAAGAAGAGGGTCTTCGTCTCCCCGCCCCCCCTAAAAATAATGTTCGATCTTCCCAAATGATACGATATACTAAAATCAAGGAAAAGAAAGTGTAATAGCAAGAAGTATACATTGTGTGTGTGTGTGTGCATTATAAAGAATATAATTTTCTTGGCTTTCTTTCATTTTTCCTAGCAGATAAATAGTGATTAATTTGTAGGGGTTTTTTTTTTTTAATTTGTATCAATTTATAATATGTTTAAAATGTTTAATTTTTTTAAGGTGATTAGGATGTAAAATGTTAATACCGTTTTAGAAAATTCGTGTATGTTTTTTTTAATTCTTGACAGTTTAATCACTAATTAAAAAATATGTACAGTAGAACCTCTGTAAAAGAGTAAAGCCATGGTATTCAAAATGTTACGGAAGAACGACATCATGGTTAATGTTTTCTACAATTTCAAAATATTAAACTGAAGTGTTTTTCGTAAGTCATTTTAAGAAAAGGGCCTAATACTACTTTTAACTGAAATGGTATGAAAATTTTCCTGCAGTATAAAAAAAAATACACTTTGAAAAATGCGTGTCGTTACGGAAGGACAGAAAAAACATGAAATGATGTCCTTCCGTAACGGAGTTTTCAATGTTTTTTTCAATTTCGGTACAGTTAATTAAATAATACAACGCATTATTTTGCAAAAATATCTACGATTATGATATAATTTATTAGTTTTAATATGATATATAAAACCATGGTTTTTTACATTTTAAATATGTCTCGAAGTACAATGGCTTTACAAATAAAGAAATGACTGGTTCTATGAAAAAAATTCGTTATATAGGAAATTCGCTAGGTGGAAACGATGTATTCATGAACCAGGGCATTACAATATGATACCACAATTAAAATCCCGTTTTTCAGGGCCGCCCTAATGGCGGGGCAAGCGGGGCGGTCGCCCCGGGTGCCGCAGCCCGAGGGGGCGACGCCGCAAAATATTGGGTTTCACAATCGGGTAACATTAATTTACCGGGAGAAAATTATTTTAAAAAAAGTGGCTAACTGTTATACCAATTCTTTTCGTAACTCCAATACCGTGGAATTAACAATCGAATAGAACACTTGAACATGAAGGGTCTGTTTACGGTACATCGCAAGTAGCTTATTAGTTAGCGAACCATACCCTTGGAAACAGTACTTCCCCACTCTGCCCTCAGCCACCATCCCTCCGATAGCGAAGCGTGGGTCGCTGTCATTGCCAACGAGCTGATGATTTATTGAAAGTCGGTTGTCGCGCCCTCTTTTCTTCCCTACCCGTCGCCCGTTCTGGCTCGAGCCTTGACCAATGACGTGGGAAAAGACTCGTCCGAGGTGAAATGAACTTCTGCAAACTTCTACTAATTTCGAGAAAGCAATAGAATTCCTTCTTTCCAGATTGTTCTCCAGATTTAAAGCGTTCCTGAATGGATTGGAAGAGAAAGAACCAGAGATTAAGATACTTTCCTATCACAGTACTGCAGAAAATAAAATCCAACGACCAAAAGGATCTGTTTACAAACTTGTGGATAGCATCACGCACACTATTAACTGTGCCTGTCATAGTCGCAAGTACCGAGCGAAGTTTTAGCAAACTCTAAAACTTATAAAAACTTACCTCAGATCGAGTATGACCGAGGAGAGACTTAGTGCTCTAGCAGTTTTAGCAATTATAAAAGAGGAAGCCAGAAAGATTCCTTTAGATGTTTAACATATTGCATTTGGCTGTGAAGTCAAATAACATTGCATGTTACTGTTTTTTTCCATACCTTAATTCTTCGTTCAGCACTATATTAATATACCATATTTTTTGAAATGCATTGATTTTCTTTAAAACTACAAATCATATTGAGATTTTTTTTTTTTTTACTTCTACCCCAACTCTTTAACTCCCTAATTTTACTTAGGGCTATTTTCTGTTCAATGGCCATATGCCTACTAAAAGTAAGCATTTAAAAGTGCCTATTGAAAATTTTTCAATGTTGAGTCGATAATTAAAAGCTTAGTTGGAAGATTTGGGAGGACACACACATGTGAGGGGGCGTCGTAAGTAATCTCGCCCCGGGCGCCTACAACCCTCGGGGCGGCCCTGGATGTTTTTAAGTGTGTGCGTATTGTATTTCCACGAGAACCCATCGTTACGGACGGGACCTCTCAATTTTCTGTTTTGGTCGTTAAAAATTTCGTTATATAGAAATTTATTCCGTTATATAGAAACACTTTCATATGTAATGACCATGGGGATTTGCCAAAACTTCACTATATAGAGAATTTCGCTATACGGAAGTACGTTATATGGAGGTTCTACTGTATTTTGCTGCAAGGCAGGTCATCGCGCTAAGCCTAATTTAGAGATTCGGTTGGCTGTATCTACCACAAAAAGAGACATAACTTCAAATAAAAAGAAAACAAATCATTGCGTAATCTTCCACAAGTTGGGGTGAGGGGGGGGGTGGGGAGGAACTCAGCTGCTTCTGTGAAATCGACATAAGATCGGCCTTGTCCAACAGCTGCCCAGGATGTCTTTCGGCTGCATACCGACATCGGAACGCTGCTGACACATTTATTTGGTGGCATTTACTTTTTTTAAAATTGCAATTTCCATTGGAACGAGTTTCCCCTTCTTGGTTACACATTGGCTGCGCAACGCTCACCGCAATAAATGGCCGGACATAGTAATGAGTCAGCCCCGTTGCGTCAAGGAGCACCACCGCCTGATAAGTTGGCTGAAAGACCCGCTAACCGGACTTGCTAAAACGGCATTCCACCCAAGTCTGCGTCTTTTGTGGATCAATTCGATAGAGAATGTCTGCTGCATACGGGCGGGCCGAATCTCCCGTGCTCGATCCCACCTCTTAGGCCGAGGCAAAAGAACTGGAACCCACGCACGAGCTAAAATGTCTTTGTTGGGCGCGAGAAATCAACGTAGTTCGCATACGTAATGCCTTGGCGAAAGGAAGCGAGAAGCTATCTACAGAACGCGTTTTCCCTTGGAAAGCTCGGCTCTGCCTTAAAAGGCCTATATCTGTCAGAGCCATTCACTTTACAAGGATTTTTCCACGGTGACGTCACAGTTCCAAGGCGGTTATGCGGAGAACCGAATATAAATGTGGTGGGACACTGGATTATCGGACCAATTTGGGCCCCGGTTCGGATTATCCGACATCACAAGAAGTAATAGCACGAATAAAGAAAAGAAAACGCCTGAAATACACAAACCTCGTGTTTATTTCATTTTTAAAATTACTCGTTTCGTGGAGCAAGGACTCACGGTCTTGCAAGGGTTCTGAACTTCCGTTTATTAAGTAATCAAACCTGAGAATACGGGTCTGCACAAAAAAACGTTCAGTTGCGTAGGGGTGGGTTCAAACCAGGGGCGGACTAGGCCGGTGCGCCCTCATAGGCGATTCGCCTTTGAATGGCCAAGGATTAGCGCCATCCGACAATCCAAGGTATGCGCCCTTTGAGAGGACCCAGTCCGCCCCTGGTTCAAACCTGAATTTTTCAATTATTTATAAAGGCTTGTATGAGGTTTGTGACTACTTTAGATGGCGACAGATGCCTTGAAATCCCGAAAGCGAAAAAAAAAAAAATGGAATCCTGTCAGATTGAAGAAAAATTCCCGATTCTTGCATAAACGAAACGGACAAAATCGATTTATTGACTTGTCAATTCCTTATTACCTCACGCTCGAAGGCGGTGGTCATGACCCCACCGTTGGGTGCTTTCTTTTTAATACGTGTGACATCAACACATGGTCGTAAGGACGCGGATTAGACCAGAAACGTCGATAACGACGTTGCAATATGTCTTTGCAACGTTGAATAAGGACATCTTTCCGACAATTTTTGTATTACAACAGAAATACTGTTTAAGTATTGGTTGGGCCGTGGGGAAAAAATCCAGCCTTGCAGTTTTACGCTGGGAATGATCACCACTAAAAAGAGGGTGAAAAATAAAACTGAAATAATCGAAACACATGAAATTAATGGGTAATTGATGGGAAATTTTTTTTTTGCATTGCTCGGGGAGAAATACGTTTTCACCAGGACCATTCGCGGCGTATTTACCAATTTGATAGGTATGCACCGCTTCTAAGAAATTCAAGTCGAACGGACTACGAACTCGTGCCAATTTAATTTACTTTAATTGCCACTTCGGATTCTCGTGCTACAAGAAGAGACGGTTCCGTGGACAGCTTCCCGTATTTTCCGATTCCGCAATCGGAGACGTCGCCACTGACTTGAGCTTTATTTATTTTTTTTTTTTTTTCACTTTCTAAGGTATGACATCGTTTGAATAGCAACGTCTTAGTTGTATCGTTTTGACGAAAATAGCCACGTGCTATTGAAACAGCTGTCACTGTTTTTACAATTGAACAGCGTTATTTCGCGTTTTTATTTTTATTTATATTGATACAGTCTGATATAAAAAAAAAAAATTAAACTGTACTCTTTAACACTGCCACGTATGGTGTGATGTTTTGCCTTTCACTAACAGGCACACCACGTATGGTGTGATGTTGTTTTGCCGTTCACTACCAGGCACACAAAGTATGGTGTGATGATATTTTGCTGTTCACTACCATGCACATATATGAGTGTGCACCCCATACGAGTGTATTTGGTAGCATACGGCAAAACATCGCGCCATACGCGGTGTGTCTGGAAGTGGAGGAGTCGAGCATTATTTTTAGCATTTAATACATTGTACGTCGTATTCGAGAAAGAAAATAAATGTATATTTTCATAGTTAAGGGGAGGTGCAAGGAAGAGATCCTGACGAAAAGTGACAAAAACACCTTTTTTTTTTTGTCTTAAAAAAAATTCAAATCTTTCTGAAAATTTTGATACCAAATTTATAGCCATATGATTTTTTTTTCACTTCCAAATTCGAATTATAAATATAGTCAATTAAAATTTAAAGGGCTAGAATTAGCGCAAACAAACACTTTCTCACTTTTTATTTTATTTATTTATTTATTTATTTTGTTGTTTTTTTGGTGACTTATTAAAAACTGCATAATACAAAGTTTTGATTTAATGGGTTCACACCTCACACGCACAATTTTAATACAATGTTGCACTCAAAATGCGAACGAGTTATTACGTAGTCGAATATGGGCAAAATGCCCTAAAATATGCAACAGTTCATTGCGAAGTATAGCCCAGATGCTCTTGCGCCATAAAAAAGCCAAACAATCAATCAATCAATCAATCAATCAATCATTGCGAAGCGTGGAAATGGCAACTGCCGAAGCAGTCAGTTTATATAGCTTGGGTTATAAAAAAAACAGTTATACAAACGCAGTCTGATGCAACATACAGCATAGGGTCTAAGACGTTGAACTATTTCCTTCGTATGGACAAATACAGAAAGTGATGAACTCAGTCTAGATCAATCGCCACATGTGCTAAATATCGTAAAATTATTTACTTGGCTAAACTAAGAACCCAAAAAAGACAAAAATCCAAGGAAGGTATTATATATAAAGCAGGTGGTTTTTAGGCAACAACTGGTGTGCTTAGAAGCAGTGTAAATAAACAATTATGTCATTTTTTTATCTTCCACTTTAAAGCTCATTTTCTCGGTTCAGCATTTTTAAACATTTTCAAGTGATTATATGTTAATAATTTTATAATCGTTACAGCCACGCATGCAAAATTTAGCAAGTAGAATGAAAATGACATTATCTTGAAATTTATCGATGCGATTTTGTATATTTGTGCAATTTTTTAAAATATGAATTTTGAAAGTTCTTTGTGCGTTCAATGATTTGATATTGAAAGTTTAAATTTTTTTTTAATTGAAAATCTAGGCATAATTTTAAAAATTCCCTTGATAAAAAGTTGCAATTCATAGTTTTCTGCATAAAAATATTTTCTTAGAAGGCATAAATTGAAAATTGTTAAAAAATAACGAAAAATATGGAACCATGTTTTTATTCATATATTAATTTTTTTTTTGTATGTTTTTTTGTTTTGTTTTTTTAATTTTTTACTTTCTTATGTCTAATGTGGATATGCTCGTTCAGTAAAATAAATTTTAAGTCTTTGTCGTAAAAAATAAAAAGTGCAAAACCATACCCGTACCCCCTCAATAACAGCTAATATTTGTGATGGTATACTATAGGTTTGATTGATTGATTGTTTGGCTTTTTTATGGCGCAAGAGCATCTGGGCTATACTGCGCCAATATACTATAGGTACACGGTCGGTTCTACAGAGCATGCAGTACGTGCGTGCATGTAACTCAATACCCTTATTTTAACATTGCTCTTACTTTAAAAAATTCTTCATCACTTTCTAACAGCTAAAACAACCATGCTAACCACATGTTTTTAACTTTTTTTACAGAGAACTGGTTTTTACAACAGTCTTTGATTTTACCATGTTTGACTCAGTATAGCCCAGACGCTCTTGCGCCATAAAAATCCAAACAAACAAACAAACATGCGTGCATGAAGGCAACCATAGGAACTGCAATACCTCTGTGGCACGCAGACACGCATCGCTCCACTTACGGACAAGAAGATCGCAATCAAAAATACTTCTCAAAACAGTGGCTTAAAAATTATAGTTATTTTTAAACCGACAAATTATTAATCATTGTAGTAAAATATAATATCCTTAATACAATGACTAATATTTGCCGATTTGCAAATAACTACCTTTGGACTACAATTCCGAAACACACTAATTTTTAAGTTGGGATTATAAACGGAGCGATATACTACGTATATATATATGTACAGGGTGGTCATAATATCCTCATATGCAAAATGGTTGGCTGTATTTTTATGGCGCAAGGATAACGATGATCCCATGCAAGAGACCGAATTTTCAATGTATAGGAATGAAACTTGAGATGTAGACATTTCAAAGTAGGCGCTCGGGAGTGACGTAAAAAAAAACTATTACGGTCAGAGTTACCAAATTTCGAATGGTGAAACCCTTTTTTTCTATTATCGCAATACGATCACAGCACTGTGAAAAACCCCAAACGCCGTTGAAAGTCTAATTGCAAATATGGCTGCGCAAGAGCAGCAAAGAAGATAAATGTGAATGGCAAAATTTACAAAACGTGTACTGTGTCATCGCCTGTAAAGGTGGCCGCATCGAGCACTATTAAATAAACGTCATGTGGTGGTTTCTTCTTTTTGTTTTTTCTTTCTTATTCTGTCGTTCACACTCTTCCTTTGATACTGCTCTTGCGCAGTTATTTTTACAATTAAAGGAAATTTTTCAACGGCACTTGGCGTTTTTCTCACGGTGTCACATTGTGATAATACAAAAAAGGATATTACCATTTGAAATTTTCGAAATTTAGTAACCGCAACCATTGCAGCTTATCTATTTATTTTTAAACGTACGTAATTCGGCAACGCACACCCTGAAATTTACCATGTTTGGCGCAGTATAGCCCAGATGCTCTTGCGCCATAAAAAAGCCAAACAAACAAACACCCTGAAATGTCCCAACTTCAAGTTTCATTCAGATACCTTGAAAATTCCGGTCGCTAGGGTCTCTTAAATAAAGAAAGTTATATATATATATATCCACATACACAAACGCAGTAGGACTCAAAAATACTCATGTTTGCAAAAATTTAATGAACATAAAGACGGCAAAACGAAGAAAACATCTATAGATCGTGTTTTGAACATCTTCAAATATAGCTTACTTTGGGAATGATTATTAATGTAAGAGAGAGTTACTTTATTTTATATAACTTTTTTTTTAATTAACTTATATATATACCGAGTGGATTCAAGGCTGAGATGAGAATGCTGAGGTGGAGGAATGGTGTTACAAGGAGGGATAAAATAAGGAATAACCTAATTAGAGGTACGGTCAAGGTGTGACCCATGGGAAAAAAAATACAAGAACATAGGTTAAGATGGCTTGGGCATATGGAACGGTGAAATGAGGAATATGTGGGAAAGGTATTGGATAGGCTGGTGGTAATGGGTAAGAGGAAGAGGGGAAGACCACGGCTGAGATGGAAGGATAAAGTGACGGAAGATCTGGAAGAGTATGGATGGAGTAGAGAAGAGGCATTGGATAGAAGATTGTGGAAGAGAAGATTAAAGGACCATAACGCCGACCCCATATAACATGGGAAATGGCAAAGCGAAAGAAGAAGAAGATACCGAGATTCCAGTGGTAATACTATAACACATCGTTCACATTAACTTTAAGCAAATTCAAAGCCAAATATTAATGTATGCATGTTGCATACACATGTTACCTATACAGAGTTTATTTTCAAAAAAAATCTAATTTTTAAATGGATTTAACATGCGACCAGGTACGGCGAGGCGAGCATATTCATTGGTCAAATTGTATATATCTCAATGCGCATTGTCCAGTACTGTTCGTTCACGAAAAGAAGTCCGATAGAACAGAAATAACGACGGCCTATCCCATTACAGACAATTCCAATTTCAGAACTTGATTTTGGCGCCAACAAACATTCACCAAAAGCCAGTTCTGAAATTGTAGTCCTCCTCTGCTATAATAAATTAGCTCGTTTGTGACATCACCTTCCATTATTTCTAACTGTTTCATCGGACTTCTTCTCGTGAACTATACGGTACATCAACATTCATCTGTTCTTGTAGATCACGGTGGTGTCCGTGCGCTCCGTTATCACGTGATCAAGACAGCTTCGATTATTCGACACGTCTCATTGTCACCCCCCTCTTCACCATCTTAATCCCTTTCCTGGGAATAAAACTCAACGCGGAAGGGCCTAAGGCACTACGGTGAATTTTACCGAAGTGGACGCTAAAGAGATACGAGTTCCCCAGAAGAAGCTAGCATATCCTCCTCCCGGTCCTATGTAATTAAACGCTTTACCATAGGAAGTAGCAGCCTTGACAAGTCGAGATTATATGGCGACTACAGCAAGAGAAAAACCTTTCAAGCAATCGTTAGCTAAAAACGCAAGCGCAGCGACGAAGGTTACAAGAAACACGCGCGAGAAGAAATGCAATACGATTTCGCATTTCTCCGCTTTGCTTGTCTTCGATTCGTGCAGAACAGCTGCGGGTGCAATCATCATAACGTAGAGTTATTTATTTATTTATTTTGGAGGCGGGCACGCACATATTATGCACATTTATACATTGGATTATAAGTAAAATTATAATTAATTTAAAACCGTTGCTGGAATTCGGGGCCCCATGCTATGCCTAGTAACAACAATGTAATCGTCGTAATTTTAGGCGTATGAGTGCAATCAATAAGTTGCCGTGATAACTCTTCAAAATCGGAAAGCCAGGACGATAAGTCATCATGGTAACTCTTTAAAATTGGACAGCTAGGACAACGATAAGTCATCGCGATAACTATAAAACTGAAGAGCTAGGACGATAAGTCATCATGATAGCTCTTCAAAATCGGAAAGCCAAGACGATAAGTCATCATGGTAACTCTTTAAAATTGGACAGCTAGGACAAAAGTCATCGTGACGATAAGTCATAGTGATGGCCCTTTAAAATTGTAGAGATAGGACGATGGTAAGTCATCACGATAACTCTTCAAACTTGGAAAGCTAGGACAATGATAAGTCATCGTGATAACTCTAAAACTGAAGAGCTAGGACGATAAGCCATCGTGGTAGCTCTTTAAAACTGGAGAGCTAGGACGATGGAAAGTCATCGTACGACCTATTTAAACCTGGAAAGCTGCAACGACAATAAATCATCGTGAAAAACGCCCCTTTGGAATTCAAAACGTACAAAGGTGATAATTATTTAAAACGGGAATGCCGCAATTAGGGTCTGCTTTATCAATAAGCGAACCTAGGCGGTCGTCTAGGGTTGCCGACTAAAAGGGGTCGCGATTAAATTTTGACGTATTATAGGTTTCTGCCGCTTTGCAGGGCCTTGGAGTCGCCGATGGTCGAGTCTCCATGTAAAAGAAACCCTCGTCACCAATCCTCAAATAATTTGCCATGCATCTTCACGTATCGCAATGTCCTTTGTACACATTTCTTCAATTTCCATTCCCAGCAAACAATTACTTTATCTGCTTTCACAAATTGGCATAATTTGGATCTCAGAAGGCAGGGAGGGTCTACCAAATTTGAAAGGGGGAGTTACAGTACAAAATTTCACTTTCTAATATAGAAATTACGGTGAACTAATGTAACTTTTCCACCAATAAGGGTGGGGGGCAGGTATGGCCCACCCTCATCCAAGGCCTTCACATAACAATTGAAAACTTTGTCTAGGGCCGATATATATAAAGTCGATCTTGGCCACAACGACCACAAACGAATCAGAAAGGGATCACATCAGAATACATTCAGCCTCAGTCAAGTCACGGAGTAATCGAATATCAAGAATGAAATTTATTTGAACCAAAATTATTCTCATGGAATCAAACCTAAGTTTCCCTGCTTTAATCAATAGCATTCATGGGTGGTCCCCAGATAATCAAATGAAGACCGAGCAATCTTAGCAGCTAAATAGGTATTCAAATAAGGAAAGAAAAGAAGCGTTTAGAAGAAAACTTCTCCTTGCAGTCATTCTCCCTCCGATTATATTTTGTTTTATGCAATGGGGGAAAAATTAAGATTCGGTTAGAGTCTAACTGAACATTTGTCTAACCGTTAGACGCACAACCAAGTGATCAGCTTTGATAGATTTCTATTGGCATAGGTAATGGATGAAGCAATGTACGTATGCTAGTGCACAATTTTATTTTATTTTTTTTTGTAGATAATGTCATTGTGTTCCATACTATTTAAGGTTTTTTATTATTATGCAGTTAATACTAGTGTCAAAGGACATTTAAATAGCTAGCTTCGAAGTCTAGGGGGAGGGGCCTAAACACTCCTGGTCCGTCCCCTAATAACGCTAATGATTTAAGTACACACGTATAGTTCGTTCGCGGAGACGTAGCGTGCAGTCTAGCAGACGACTTGTGTCATTGCAGTAGAGGGTCTTCCAGAACTCGTTTTTCACGGGCGAAAAGACGCTCTACTCTCTACTGCAATGAAACAAGCCGTCTGCTAACGGGACAGCACGCCAATTCTCCGCGAACAAACTATAGCTGTGTATTTGTTTTGTTTCCCCCGGGATAGCCTTATATCCCATTTAATCGAGTAATATTTGCTGAGACAATTAATATTCGTTTAAAGATGGGCCAACTATAGTCCGTTCGCGGAAAATTGACCAGTGGTATCGTTAGAATCACGGGAGCTGACGTCACAAACGGGTTGGTTCATTACAGTAAAGGGAAGGGCGTCATTTCATCGTGCGCGAAAAACCAGTATGAAATGACATCCTTCCTTTTACTACAATGAATCAGCCCGTTTGTGACGTCAGCTCTCGTGAATTCCAGCGGAACCAGTGGTCAATTTTCCGTGAACAGACTACATATTAATAGGGAGCAAAGCTCTGGTTTACTCTCTCTAGCGTGACCTATTGGAGCCTTTAACGACAGACGTCGATTTATCGGCAAGTATTAGTTCTATTTTAGCCTAGCTGAAGTTATATTATTGCATTCGGTCTAGTACGAGTTCCATTATTCTATTCGGTCCAGCATAAGTTCTATTATTTTATTCAGTCCACACAGCATAAGTTCTATTATTCTATTCGGTCTAACGTAAGTTCTATTAATTATACTGTTCGGCCTAGCATAAGTTCTATTTTCGCAAGTTTGAGACTCGGTCCTGAATTAACCATATGCTAGACAAACGCGTTACGACTGGGCAAGAAACCAAAAAGGCCGTTACTTGAATTAATTTATTTATTTTTATTTACTTTTTTTTTAACGGAGGCGGATCCGGATTTTTTTTGGGGGGGGGGATGTAAAATACAGTAGGACCCACTTACAACAGGCCTGTATTTAGCGTATTTCCGAATATAGCGAGGAAAATGTGGATTTTGTTCGGGAAAATGATCAAGAGCGATACAATTTAACCGCTTTTAGCGAACGAGTCTCTTTAAGACACCGCATTCAATGAGCAATTAAAAAACTATAAAATAAAAAATCAAGGTTTTTATAAAAATTCCGTCGTTATAATCAGCGCTCATTATAACCAGGGTTGGCAAGTTTCTTCCGCTACTGGGCAAATAAAGTGAAATTTGTCTATAACAAAATTCTAGAGACCGAGGAAGGGTACCATTATAGACAAGATAGAACTTGATGCACTATATATCGGGACCAAAAAAAAAAAAATTATTAAAGACCGACATTTCACTGTAGTAAATCCATTTCCGACACTAGAAACAGTCATGGCGCATTACTACACGCACACGCCGGATTTTAAAAAACAAGGCAAATAGAACGGTTATATAATGACAGGTTTACACACAGTGCAACAATGTTGTTATTATGCAAATTATCTAAATGTATGCATATATATTTAGGGACTCGCCTCGCGGATGTTCCAGCACGACACTGAGCCAGACAACCCAACCTCAAGTGTCAACGAACTTCTTAATATATGCCTTTGAAGAGTACAGTTCTTCGCGACGTCATGCAAGAAGGGTTAGCATAAATTTGGGCGATTTTTAATCCATTTCATCGGAACAACCGATTATTTTTGATACATTTCATAGGAACAATCGATTACTTCTACTCAATTTCATTGGAACAACTGATCATTTTTAATCCATTTCATCGGAACAATCGATTATTTTTAATCCATTTCATCGGAACAATCGATTATTTGGAAACAGACGAGAGAAAGAGCACGTGCTCTCTGTAGCAGCAAAGAACAAAAGAAATTAACCGCGCGAAAACGCAACCGTCCAGAAAACGATCAGAAGACTCACTTTCGAGGGGTTTTTGGAAATGCGGCGATTTACAGGAAGCGGACATCGCACGACTTAACCGCAATTACTTTAATGCCGCCGCGGTAGCCATTGGCGTGTGTTAATTTCCAGAAGAGAAATACAAAACAAACGAAAATTATTGCTCGTGTGAAGAAATACAAAGACGGTGTTGCCAATTCTGAAAAGGAGTTCCGTGAGTATACACGAAGGCCGAAATCAAATCACAGTCTACGATTTCACAACATCCCACCCCCTCGCTCCATCAAATTAAACTCGACCGCACCATTGTTACATAAAAAAACGTTTCGAGAAAAGGCATGTTCCGTCATACGACGTCCGGTCCAGTGCCACAACTATATAACGTTTTATCAACTTCATTTACACAGGCAGATAATGGTTTAGTAACATTTTTATAAGCAGTTTAATAACATTTTATAAGCAGTTTAGTAATATTTTACAAGCATACTACTTTAATAACATTTTTATAAGCATGACGGTTTAATAACATTTTCATAAGCATAACGGTTTAATAACATTTTCGTAAGCATACTAGTTTAATAACATTTTATAAGCATAACGGTTTAATAACATTTTTATAAGCATAACGGCTGAATAACATTTTTATAAGCATAATGGTTTACTAACTTTTTATAAGCATTATGGCTTAATAACATTTTTATACGCATAATGGCTTAATAAATTTTTAAGCAGTGGTTTAATGTCGTTTTTAAGCACAATAGTTTAATAACACTTTCAGCAGTAATGTACTCTTCGTCAATTTATTCTTTTACTTACAGGTTTTTGTTCGAGATTTTAAGACGCAAGAGTCATGCTGCGCTGGAAATTAGTTTTTCGAGGAATCCGAACCTCTAAGGCCGAGGGAACTAATCCCCGCACTACGGTGAGCAGTTAATTAGTAAGCATCCTATTTTTGGCACAGTTTAAAATCAAGTCCGGGATAGCAGCATGGTAGGCGAACGTGTTAACAAAGCATCGCCGTAGGACCTTCATGTGTACTGTCCAATGCTCACGAGACCAGCCTGGCGAAATTGTCAATCTCACCACATTCATTTGTGTGAGGAGCTAGGAAGGCCACGGAATATATAGCAATGACATTTTGTCTACAAATAGGATTAACAAAGGCCCCCGTACTACTACCCGCACCCTATTTTGATCAATTAACTGTTCAAAGTCAAAACTCGTGAGGGCAACTTTGAGGGATCAACTCACCAGCGTCAGACACTTGGTAAAGCCGGGGCGGTAACGTACACGGACTACAGGCATATATGCCCTTTAAGCATTCTCGATTCAGGACTGGCAAAAACATTTTGCCCATGCGCTTCAAACCCCCAATATAAAAACGGCACTGTTGATGGCGACTGAGCCATTAGTTGAACCAGGAAAATAAACAGCATTGAGAAGGAAAACGACTTGAATATTAGGCCTAAGAGCATGGGCCAGGGGTAGGCAAAAATTGAGGAAAAATTGCGGTGAAAATTTAAATCCTTTTTTTTTCCAGAAGTTTTTTTACGAATCTTGTTAAATTGACTAAGAAAGTGAATCGGTTAATGAAGAATAGAAGTTGTACGTAATCGCTTCAAAAGTAAATCTTTTGTTGCATTGATAGGTCATTCTTGGAGTTATTATTAAACTTTGAAATAATTATTTTGTATTTTCTTTCTCTTAATTATATTTTCTTATATGTATATTTTATACAGCACTTAAGACTTTGGTACAATATGTAACCATATTAATTAAATTTGTGTATTTAATACTATGTAATAATTGTGTGGCTCTTTATATGATAAATTGGAATGCAGCTCTCATTCACCTCATGTGTGCTCACCCCTGGCATAGGCGTAGAGTTATATGGGCCGGAAACCCCCCGCCCAAACAATTTAAAATAAATTGCAATTTTACATATATTGTAATGTATAAAAATATATAATATGTGCTTGGGTCCCCTCCCCCAATAATTTTGAAAACACTACGTTGCGGCCTGAGATTGTGTAAATGATATGGCTACACAAATTCTCCAAGTGATACCCGACCTTTTTTCGCTTCAGGGTACCCCCCTCCCTTCCGGATTCCATTCACCTCCGTGGGCCCCCCACCTCGAAATTGTTTTAGTCATAATGAACGTACAATATTTGCATGTGTATATTTTACTAAATTCACTTTGTAGTATATACAATATTTGTTTACAGCATAAGAAATATTATTGAAACTTATTTACATATTTTATTATAAAATATTATATTATTTTCCCTTAGTTTGGTGATGCACGTGGCTGACGAGAACGTGTCTGGTTTCAGCGTTGTTAAAGATATAATCAGCACCGTGGAGTTTTCAAAATTATTGGGGGGGGTCCAAGTACGCATTATAAACATTCAAACCTTACAATATATGCAAAGTTGAAATTTATTTTAAATTATTGATGGTGGTGGGAGGGCCCAAGTGACTCCACGCATATCGATATATATAATCGAAGGCATCTTTCTTCACAGTATCAACACAGTTAACATACTACTGATAGTAGATGAACTCTGTTAAATCCAGATTCAACAACATTCGAAGCGGAAAATCTAATAAAAGCAATTTTGCCTTCTCCTATTTTTTTTAATAATGTAGTTTACTCTTCTGAATTACTTCACAGTTAAATGAGAATTTGCTTTTAAAACAAGGTCAACCTCAAAGTTATTAACATGTAGCTGTACAACTAATCACTTTCCCTCATGAATTGTCTTTTCATGCATATGCCTCGACACTAACTTGTTGCTGACAGAGGTGGTCCGAGAAATTTCCATGCACACTCTGATCGATTACAACAAAAAATGTCATGCAAAACGAAAGATTTCCTAACATTACGCGGCTAGGCTTAAAAATCTTAAAGAATACAAGTCAGGTTTCTCATATACCATGGGGAAAAAATAATCCTGCCTTTTCCAGGTTTCTCCCTGACTGATAGCAAACAAAATACTTAATTGCACTTCGGTTTCAGGGATAAAAGTCTCATGTTCGCGCGAAATTCCCTTTTCGCCCTGAATTTTAGGGAAAATTTCAAGTTCCCTGATGGTTCCAGATTTAACAGGTGGCGTGTGAACCCTGAAAGTAAATCTTTATCAATTGCAGATGCTCTTCCACTAAGTAGCCGTGTGGTGATGAACTGAAGCCATCAACAAGATTCAAAATTACAATTCAATATTTTCGACACTTTTGTTTCATCATAATAGCAATTTATAATTGAGCAAGATATTTCTTTAAAAAAAAATAATAATACAGATAAAAATTACTTATTAAAATTATGAAATTTATCTTGTAATACACACTTTAAAACTTAATTAGTAGCCCCAAAGCAGGATGTGCTAAAATGTGCGACGCACATTGCAGAACAAACAGCTTCATTGCAGAACAACCAGGGGAAGAAATTCCGCAGGACACCATCCGGGATCTTTATCAGTCTATGCCACGCCGGGTGACAGCTTGCATCCAGGCCAGAGGTGGACCAACGCCTTATTGACTTCCTCCCTTTGTAACGGTCAAACTCTGCAATAAATCATTCAATTGTTCTGAAATTTTAATCCTTTCTTTTTCTATGTATGTTCTTCATATCCACCAATTTTTATCGCAATCGGACAACTTCTCGGTGCGTCGATTTTTGGTATGAAGTGTAATACACAGTGCATCTTCTGCAGAACATTTTCGCTCAGCTGAAGATTTGTTTGCAGGACATTACAAAACATTCTGCTTTCGTGATTAGTAGTATACAATAGTAGTGGGGAAAGGTTCAAGTATATCAACATAACAAATTTTCCATTTCACTCTACTGTTTCAATTTGACGACAAATGTCAAAAGTATGAACGTTATTAAGCGACGTTATTTCTTTTTTCATATTGGTTTATATTAAAAGTGGACTTTACGTGGCGTGTTTAATAATTCTGACCTTCAAAACCATGGCCAGGATCAAAAATGTTTATAGTTCTTCCCAATTTTATAGTTTTACTCCTGCCCCTCCCACAACTTCATATGAATTTTACTCTGACCCCCAGAAATATAATATGCCCCCATTAAGAACCACTGGCAGTATCCGGAAAGAGCAAAATTTTGCTAATGGGTGTGTTTTTGTTTTAGAATGGGTGCCATAACTGAGAAGCGGCATAACGTGAAACACCATAAAATAAGACCTGTTACTGCACGCTCATCAAATCAAGAAACACACGCCAAGTGAAAGATATTTCTCCACTTCGGGGAATCCTTGTTTTCGTAACTTTCCCTCAGAATTGTCAATTTCCCCGTAGGGTAATTTCTTACCATGACCAAGCTCACTCTCTTTCCACTATAAGTACGCAAGCGACTGTGACGAATCATTCACTCATCTTACACACACACACACAAAAAAAAAAAAGATGGTCATAATTTCAACATTCTTGTGTTTTGACTTTCAATTTTAACGAGAATTGGTTGGGGTCAACATTACGTTTAATTTTGAGCCCTTCTTTACGGAATACGAAGTTGGAATGCGTTTAGATATAATTTTATAAAAGCGATAAACAAATAAAACTGGAAGTTTTGATCTACAAAAACTTTTCTTTCAGTATAAGTATACACGGAATATGTAGTGTTTGGCAAAAAGGTGCAAATAAACGCTGTATCCCCCATCAGCACCCTGGCAAGATATCTTGCGCCCCTGGGAGAACGGTCTAGATTGCTCCCCAGCCACAGACGTTCTTCCTCATCAATTCTTTCAGCCGATTTTAGGCCCTTTCCACCCCCAGCTACGACCCTGATCCCCACGAAAGCAATTCTCTGCGGGGCCCTCCCAATTAAAAAATTGTGAGAGGCTGATTATTCATTCAAAACAGATCACGTGATTCCACGTTCCAGAAAAAAATGTGCCTTCATATCTGATGACAAGAACCTAAGCCTCACCCCCACAACGCCACTGTCAGAAATCTGTTTGAAAATCGGACGGATCTGTCAAATTAAGACTGGAAATGCTACGAAGTAAAATGACAGCATACATCATCAAGTAGCGACCACTAAAGGAGTGAACGCATCTGTGTCTAATGTTCCAAGCTAGCAGCAGATATTCAGCTGTGCTATCGGCGCCACACGCGAAAACAGGAGTCGGCGGCAATGTTCGGCACCGTGGTCATCACGCGATCGATTGGTTGCGAAATGCACGAGTATTAATGAATAATGTAGTTTCGCTGCCAATGAGCTGCAGCCAGACATCCTGAATGGAGGAAAAAGAATGAGACAAAACGAAGAGAGCAATTAAGTTACAAAGGAAAACAATTAGTATGGATCATCGACAGTGGATGATGATGATGATGATGATAAAGAGGGGCGGCCAATATCGACCTGGTAAACGTGCGACCGTTCGTCTGGGGTGGGTCATTAGTTGGTGGTCGTTGATCGTCCTCGTAGGCAATTAGTGGAAGCGTCCGACGGACAGAACGAAAACAAAGTAAAAAAAAAAAAAGTCGCACATTCTTCGCCAGAAGCAGACACGAGACGGAAACGATTTGCAAAACGAGACGAAGGTCCAGAAGGAACTAGTGTTTAGATATATATTTATTTGTTTCCATGGCGCAAGGACAGTAAAGGTCACGCCGTCACTGGGAAGGTCAAAGGTCACCGAGAGCTACAGTTTTCCGAGGAAACCAAATCCAGGACGACAACCTACGATATCACGGGGAGTTGCCCCCTGGTTCACGGCAGGACAGATGACTACGTCACCATAGGACAATGGACGGGCGTTTTTCCGCAAGAATCCGAACCGCTTCGAGACCCAACCCCCGAACTACAGTGATCAGTTCTTCGGTACGAATTCTTTTTTTCTGACGGTTCGGAAGTCAAACCCAGATGATAGGTGAACGTGGTACCACAGCGCTATATACAGCCTATGTAGTTTGTAATATTCTTGGTATTTGAAGAAGCGAGCACTTTCTTACGGTACAACATTTCATAAACCAGTGGTTCGCAGCTTTTTCCGACAAGTGACCCGCTTTTACAGGCTAAGCACCCGCGACCCCCCGCGCGTCTGGAAGCCGCCTGCCTAATAAAAGCATTTTAACAGAGTAAAGAAACGCATTAAATATAAAATTATATACTATATTATTTATATATATGCGTTATGATAGATATAAATTCGCAAACTATTAGTAGAATTCATGTGCTGTTAAACACTGGTAAAATAGCAACAAGAATATCACTCGCTTTCGGACGCATCAGGCAGCAGTCCTCATCAATTATATAAGAACATCGGCAATGAAAAAGACCACTGTTTTCGACGCATCAGCAGCAGCAGTCTTCATGATGATGCCCGCTTGAGTGATCTTTTTCATTGCTATTTTACCAGTGTTTAACCTTTTTATGTAAATTTCCTCTCTGGTACCCTTCTGTATTATTTTATTTTAAGCAATAGGTATTCATTGCAATGTAGCCATGTTGAAATATAAAAGCGTTGGAAACATTGCCTTATAAAAATAATTGCGGCAACCCCCCAGGAAACCAGTTAGTGATCCCCTGCTCTAAACTGAAAGGAATAGTGATCGCCAGTTTTATTATCCAGGCATTTGTTAAAATCCGAAACCTTTCGTCAACCGCTTCCAAAGAAAATCGATCAGGTACGAAATGAGTAACGCCAATTAGTCGTCAAGAAAGCTTTTGCTTGGGAGTTGTAAGGCGCAAGGTCAACAAGGGTCGTACTGCGCAGGGTTCCTCAGTTTTCCGAGGAACCCCATTTTATTTATGGTAAAGGGAGTCAATATCCAGGTCGTTAAGAAAGCGTGTACAAATGTACAAAGATGCGTCAATTACAGTCACTTCCCGCATGGAGCGGTATTTCTCAAAGTGCTGAACCTCGGGGTTCTGGGACAACACTCCAGGGATGACGCAAGCAATTTGTAGAACTCAACCGAAATTCTCAATGAAATCTAATTTCAAGAAAATGTGTAAATTCTGATTTTCAAGAAAATCTGTAAATTCTGATTTTCAAGAAAATCTGTAAATTCTGTAATATTCAAGAAAATCTGAAAATTCTGTAATTTTCAAGAAAATCTGTGGATTCTGGTTTTCAAGAAAATCAGTAAATTCTAATTTTCAAGAAAATCTGTAAATTCTGTGATTTTTTTTTCCCCACGACGACAACTCTAATATAGAGTTAACAAGAAAATAAAGCTTTCTGGGACACCATCAAGCTTTAAAGGTTTTCTGACAAGAGTGAATAACAAAGCCATGCTTCACATTAAATACTGTTTACCAGTAAGTACTTGCATCGTTTCATTAAAAATTGCACCTTGCTTCTTTCTACATCGTTCTCCTGTAAGGGTTATTTACCATTTTATGCAAATTCGCCGTTTATTTTTTAGTTTACGTCCGTACGATGGTAAATAATAGACCTTTAAGTTTTCCCCAAGTCCTACTTGCAGACGAGTTCCATGCAGGGGCGGACACGAATTTTCATTTGGTGGTGGGAGGGGGTTAAGGACAGAATTTGCCATGGTCTTGGAATAACACCCTTCATTTATCATGAAAGTTGGAATTTTTTACAGTGAAAAAATATATTTTGGGGGTCATGACCCCTGTGACCTCCCCTTATGTCCGCGCTTGATTCCATGGCAAGGCACGTGGTGAAAAAGAGGATTCCGTGATATTTAAAAACTTTGCGAACAGCTGGATTGGAGGAAGCGCATTTGTCCAACAGCGCAGAACATCGTAAGGGACTGTCGCTGAGTAAATGGAATAATCACCATTTTCTTTTCCCCGACCCGTATTCCGAGGATTGATTCTCGCGCGAATTCCTCGTAAAGCAACAAGTCCTGGTGTAGAGTGACCTTACCCGCCCTTGCTCCATGAAACACACAAAATCATCCGCAGAGCGATGATAAAACAAATGGCTACGAAAGCAATCTTTTCACGGTGATCATTCAGTTTCATGGGAGCGGGTGTCTATTTCAAAACGATCTCATGGCGATTACAATAAGACTTCGTTAGACCACCATGGAACAAGCTAGAAGAGACCACCCAGCAGCCGATTGGTAATGATCGAACATGATGACGATGAGGTAAAAATCTATCTACAGTATAACGATAACTTTCGTGCTCCAGGTAGATTTCTGATAGCCTTAACGATCATCCAACTCGTCTATAATGACAATTTGTTTTGGAAAACTTGCGTATACATAACGAGTGAAAATTTTGCGTTTTTCCAAGAACTTTATGTCGTGTCCAGGATCTTTTAAAGGAATACAACCTTTGACACATACATTAATGGTGAAGAACGTGCACAAATGCTCCAGAGTTCTAGAGTAGAGGATCGAAGCCGACTGAGTACTTTTGAAGAGAAATAATATGTGTAATGCATTTACGTAATTCTCCTAAACGCATACAAAGCTTTGACGAATATGAACTCTTCCACGTACACACAAAGGATTATTTGAATACGGATGAAGGGTCATTAGTAGTGGCAACAATGGAAGTATAATAGTGGAACTGAAACAAAATGAAGGGGAAAATATAGTGTTCGACGGCAATGACAACTCTGCCTCACATAGTACTATAGACAATAGTGTGAGAAAAAGGGGCGGGGGGGACTCAAGCCACGCCCATGGGATATCAAGTCAAATTCAACCATTCAACACCGCAAACACATGATATTCTTTAAAGCCACTTCAGCCTCCCCATAACTTTTGAATTGATACGCCACTGACGGTAGGGGCTGTTAAATTAATTGACACATTGCAGCGTTCCCCTCCTTTCTACCGAATGTTCCAGAGGTATATTTGAATTTTCTAGATGGTTTAAAAAATCTGTGCAATCCGTACGAACCAAACTAACACAAATACCCTATTAGTTCTCTCTTTAATTAAATGCTAAATTTCTCTTGATACTTTTAACTTTAAATATAAATATTTATGACCAAATAGTCTATTTTAAGCGCACAGAACTCAATTATACATTTACTTATTATGTTTCTATATACAAGGCAGAACTTGCCTAAAGCGGCCACCTTTGGGACTGAACTGTAATGGTCACCACAGACAGGTTGTCACCACCTACACGACAGACTTTGGCATGGGCATGACTAAGTCCTGACAAGTCCTCTCTGTCATAAGAAGTAGTCCCTCTAATCAAGTGGTCCATTTACCAGGGCAGCATTTTTATCGGGGTTCCAACGTGTATATATATATTACGCATTTTTTTAGTTTTGAATACATAATTCCCAATTTTAATTCCATGGTTATATATCTGCATTTTTAGAGTGATACAATTTTCATTAATATACACATATATTTTCAATTTAACTAATAGAATTTGCGACAACTTGTTGTGACTCATGGTCATCCGTATTCCTCATCGATAACGTTATTTAATTTGTTTTGCACAGTAAATTATTAAAAATAACGTTACTAAATAACTTCGAATATGGTTCAATTATTTTCTATAAGGGTACGCCGTTTTTCGGTGTGTAGAATATTCATTTTAGACACATTTCAATATGGAATGACCCAATCATTTTTTTAAGATACAATACAGCCTCGATTATCCGAACTTCGCTTAACCGAAATGGCCTGCTACACTCGTATGTCTTATTATTTTTTTAGTAGACACTCTACCTCGCTTCCTCAACGTTTTCGAGAAAAATTATTATATTTAATTTTCTTTTAGGCCTTAGACCTTAGGAGAGAAGTGAATACAACTGGCAAATATCAGGCTATTTCCAAGGCGATTAAAATCTTACTAACATATACTGGAGACATTCTGAACTATCAATATAATAGTTTAATAATGCGTAATTAAACGTGTAGGTTTTTTTTTTTATAAATAGTGTAAGTTCCTCGCACATTTACATAGAAAACTGAATACATCGATTATCCAAAATCGGATCCAGCCACCTGATTTCGGATAAACGGAGTTCTGCTTACTGGCGTACGCAGGGGGTGTTGATGGGGGTTGTAACCCCCTCCCCATTGCAATGAAATTTTGTATATTTAACATAGGAATATATGAGTTGTAGCTCTGTAACCCTCCCCGTGTCGAACTTTCTGCGTACGTCTATGGTTCTGCTATACTACACCTGGAAATCGGCAAGATGGATGGAATGATTGCGGAAGAAACAGTGAAATTGATAAACAGAAGACATACTCCAAATTGCCGATCCATATCGCTCCAAACACAACAATGATCGCATATGCAATGCTCGCCGACACCCGCAATTCAAACCGCGAACAATTGTTTTAGATCAGCCACTTTCTAAAGTGTGATTGATTTAGGATAGCGAGCGTGAAGCGGCAGGTTAAACCGCCAGGGGGACATGAAGCGCGATTCTTCAATTGACATTGTTGATCTTCTCTGTATCATTCCGGTCACCTCCGACAAATTCCAATCTTTCGAGCATCTTGGTGTAACGATCTTTAAACGCGTTTGTAAGATATGCTGGCATTAGAGTAATGAACAATACGGCAGACCGCCCTCCCCCTCTGCATGTACACGGCATGGGCGGTTCCCAGCAGATACTTCCCAGCGATGTTTGCCATCACGTTTCCTTGTAGACAGCATCTCTGTTGTTCGGGAGGCACAACAACAAACGCTGAGGATGGAAAACAACTTCACGTCCGATGATGGTATCTTCGGATCTTGACGCTGGCAATCCTGGCTAAATGAAACACTGTCACGACTCGAGGCACAAGATGCCCGCGAGCCACGTCTTTTGCCTCCCATAATGAATCCACTTTCCTAAACCCGTTCCCGGCAACCCTGCACAATTTCAAAGTTTCGTTTTACATAATTTCCAAATGCTGTAGTAGCGAAGACGCACTGGAGGATCAGGTGAAGAATAAAACACTTCGATAATGGGAGAAAAGAAACGAATAAAATACTTCCATAATAGAAGAAAGAGTAGGGAGAGATGGATGACACCTCACTTAGCGCATTCGAGCGTGAGGACGTTGTTGCGGTCACTTGGAGGAGGAAAAAAACAACAAAGAATCTACAACGCATCGACTGGAGCAGAACAAACTCGAGACTCTTCCCTCAGCGGGAATTCTTTCACAAGAAACCACACCACAAACACAATTAGGAGAGCTCAACAACCAATTAAACACATTAAAAAAGTTTTCGTTTGGGAGTGGGGTTACTCTTCTCACACCCAAGCCTTTTTCTTACAGGAGAAATGGAGGAAGGACCAGAATAAAGGACTAATTTGGCAACACGGAGAGAGATGTGGTTCATTTGAGTTCTATGGTTAAAGAATAGTTGCGATCATGCTGCAGCAAGTAATGGCGTATGAAAGGGGGACTCAAGGGGGCTAAAGTCCCCATAATTTTTGAATTATTACGCTATTGGCAGTAAGACCTACATTTTCTCATGGAAATCAAGTTTCTTTCAACTCCGGAATCAAACCTCAGGCAAAACTTCAAGACTGCAAAGAGCTTCAGGAAAAAAAAAAACCTTGCTGAAATCAAACTTTGACTGTTCGCATGGTGGTCACTTGTTATCACCATGTACCTTGTCACAATGTATGCAGAAAGTTCATACCCGTGGTGGGGGTTAGGCTGTAAAGGAGGGCTTATAGAGCTACAAGTCTATATATTCATGTGTATATAAACAAAATTGCATCATAATGGGGGATTAGGACTACCAAAACCACCTTGCATACACCAATGACCACAACAGACCTAACACGAAGTAAGAGGCAAAATCTTACAGAAATTAAAAATACTGTAAAAATTATCTTTTCCTTTAAAAAAAAAAAAAATTATTGATGCACCTTAGTCGCATACATCACGTGAACAAACACCCATGCTTATTAGGAAACAAACCCCCGTGCAGTGAGTTAAAGGTTACACTCCCAATCACAATGTCACAGGCGTTCATTAAAACAAAAATCTAGACTCCCCTGTGAACATCGCTGCATTACAGATATGATGATTGTTCGATAACTCAGAAATTCACGTCCAGAACTTAAAACACAGCTAAACAAGATTGACTTTCTGCCGGCAGAAACTAGTTTTTGCCGTGCCAGAAACTGGTTTTAACCGGCAGAAAGTGGGAGAAACTGGCAGAAACTAATAAAAGTACTTAAAATAGTGTTGTATTATTTAGTAAATGAAAGATTACAAATATATATGTTTATTACAATAATTTAATATATTATAAAGCTTTATATTAATAATTTTAATAATTAAAATATTTTAAAATAATTAAAAAATACTAGAGTACATCAAAGATTTGTTACAAAAACCATCTTTCGCAGGCCATATTATTTAACTTATTATGCCTATTTCGCCTTATTTATATTCTCTACCTCATTAGACCTTTGGCTATAAAATAAAAAATAGCAACATTGACAGACTGGCTGTAAGAAAAAGCCTTAGTGGTTTATGACCAATTGGACAAGCTGTATTACAGTGAATGAACCACACTTTTTGTTTTTAAGTCTGTTGTAAATAATGGGCAATCTATTCAGAAATATTTCAAAAATAATTACAGACACTGTGCTTGGCTAAAGGAATACATAAACACTGTAAAGCCACAAACACCCAGCAATATAAGGTGGAAAAGTTAGGTAGATTGCTCGGAATTGTTCATAAAGAATCATCCCATCTATATAACTTGCAGATCATGAAAATGATATGGGTGATAAAGGAGCTGTTCAAGTCATAAATAATCAGATGATTAATAAAGATGTAAAGACGTGTTACAGTTCTTAAAACCTATTGCTGTTGCCCTTTATAAGATTTGAAAAGGTGACTTTTCTATTGCAGATTCTTGTCAAATTTTGTTGACACTAATGGATGATGATAATCTCATAGAAATGAAGTGAACGGATACTAGGAATTTCCTAGTATCCATTAATCTTAATTTTTTGCTTTACATTATAGCTTTTTGAGCAAAATCCGCTCCTTTTCCTAAAACATTACTCCAATAAAATTTTCGAAACTGTCATAACTTCTATGTAGTGGTCCAGTTTAAAGAAAACAACTACAAATAAAGATTTGCAACTTGAGTATGCAGTGATATTGCCTGCAATACTGATGGGCTTGGAAGAATATTTCTATCAAGCTTTTCATCTATTCATAATAAATAAGAAATTATTTGAATTAGGAAATAGCAGGAAAACTGATCTTTTGCATATATATATATATATATAGACTGCTTTATCGAAAAGATCAGCCTGAACTTAAATGCTAGTGAATTTGCTATGATGTAACCTTTGAATAAATACTATACACATTGTAACTAAACCTATTTTACTTTGAAATACATTTGTTTTTACACTTCAGGGTATTTTAATAAGTTTTTAACGTACAAAATAATTTTTGGGGTTTCTCCCATGCCGGTTTTAACCGCTTTGGCAGAAACTTGCCAACCTTGCAACTAAAGTTCAAGAAATGCAAAATGCAATATTTAGAATTTAAAGAAAAGGAGATCGTAATTGGTTAAATTAGCTCATGTGATTTGGCCTTTGAACAGGCAACATAAACCACCTTATTATTATAACTTAGAGGAAGTGTTTGCATATTTGACATTCAAAGATTACATTATAAGTTGGTTGGGAAGAGACCACCAACTTTATGTGACCTCTAAACATCATGCATTTGCGCATACCCAATAGCGGGTCTCCATTCACATTAAAGGGAAAAAAATCCCTGATTTTTCCATGTTTTTCCCTGACTTCCAGCAAAAATCCCATGACTTTCGACTGGTTGCGAGAAAAATGACCTCATATTAGTGGGAGATTTATCTATTCAAAACAGAAGTTAAGAAGATTTTTCCTAACTTTTCCAGGTTTGACCAAACAATATCGTTTTTCCCTGACTTTTAATGACAATTTCAAATTCCCTGAAAATTCCAGGTGTTTGGGAACCAGACCGAGTAATCATAATCAAGTGATTATAATCGATTACATTTTCGCGTAATCACATCTGTAATTGTAATCGAATGTTTTGAAGTAGCTGTAATCTGCAATATAATCATAATCACACTTTTAAATTTCATTTAATCATAATCGTTTTTTGAAATTCTTAGGTAGTCGTAATCATAATCGCTATGATTATAATCATAATCGCCATGATTATAATTGTAATCACCATAGTTATAACCATAATCAAACTAATTATTTCTGATTGAACGCAAGTAATAGTAACTATAATCTGTAATTGTGATCATTTTTTTATGTGTATTCTTAATTGTAGTCATAATCGAGAAATGAAAATTGACTTTAATCATAATCAACGATACTCAGTTAATTGTAATCATAATCCCACTACTGTAATCGTAATCATATAAACCGATTGCAATCATTTCCACGTCCAGTGGGAACCCTGCAATAGGAACGCTCTATGTAAGGACTGATAGGCTGGCTGAGAGAGTTTCATGAAACCTGTTTCAAAGTTATTCAATCGTGTGTCTATTCAGAAACTAAATTCTTGTGCATTTTTCATTCCTTTTTTAAGTTTCAAGAAATTTATTTAATATAACACATCTTTAAACTTCAAAGTATTTTCCCTTTACAATTAGTGTAAAGTAGTTTGTTTTCTATGATCCGTGGACAACTAAGGGGTCATGTTATGCTGGGACTGGCAGTTTTCCCAAAGACTTCGACCCTTTGTTGATTATGAAACCAAACACTGGACTGCAGTATGCGGAAAGCGTGTCATACACTTGACGGCACAACTGAAGCTAAACCTGTGTTAACAGCATGATAGGTGGCCGAGTTTGCGGTATACACAATTGTAGTACTGCACCCAATCAGAAAATCATGAAAGAAGACGGGTAAAAGAGTGTTTCTATGCCTTGCATGAAACCCAGGTTTGCATCCTGTTAGTACAAAGTACACATGCCACTTTTGTCCGTCGATCCATCTTCTTTAGGGGCAAACACTGAACAAGAATGCAGACAAGAACTCAGACACAAAGGCTGTTGGTGTATCAATTTTCATAGTAAAGGCCACTCAAAGGATGTAACTCACCAAATTGAGGGTGTTTTTATGGGGCAGGGCCAACAAAGGTTGATATTAAAGTAAGGGAAAATTTTCTCATCATAACCCGACGATGTGGTAATGTTAGATGATAAATTGCTCGCAAAGATTTGATTTGGTTTAAAAAGCAGTCCAGACATTGCCCCAGTTCAAAAACATGTTTGTAGTGGAGCTTTACATATGCTCACAGGGGATAGGTCATCTATAGCTCAGTTGGAAGAGCTCTTGGCCGGATACCAAGAGGTCATAGGTTCAGTTCGCAATAAGCACCATGAAATTATTCTTTTCTTTGTGAGCAATTTATCATCTAAAAGTTGGTTTGTATTTTTACAGCACAGCAAAGGTCATACTGCACTATGACCTACATTTTTGCAAGGAATCCAAATCTCTTAAAGCCTAGATAACTAACTCCACAGACTAGAAAATAGAAATGTTCAAAATCAGTCACTAACTGAATCAACGCGGCGATTCTGCATGTCCCTTGGAGATTTTCTTTTATAGTGGGAGGGAAGGGTGGCTGCCAAAGGCGGAACTGTAATCCCAGACAGGGTCTCTCAGAGATGGGCAGAAATATTCATCGACTCGGTCAATGAACAGTTTTTCCCATCTCTACCACAATGAACAGTTGGTCAATAAGTGGTCTTTTTATTTTAGCACTGTAAGGAGTCAAACCAGGATTAATGACACACTAGGAGAAAACACTGCCACTGTGTCACTGCAGGACTCACAGCAAAGCTCTTGATGTGCCAGGATCTACAATTTTCTGAGGAATCTGAACCTCTGCTAACAAGGGAACTAGATACTAAACTACAGTTGGCAGAAAAACAGTATGCATTCTACGATACCATTGGGAATCAAACCTGAATCAATGGAACACCAGGAAAACACATCGCCACTTGCCATCGCAGGACCCACAGCAAAGTTAAGCTCTTGATGTGCCAGAACCTACGACTTTCCAAGGAATCTGAACCTCTGCTACCACGAGAACTGAATTCCAAACAACAGTGGGCAGGAAAACAGTACATATTCTACGATACCATTGGGAATAGAACCCAAATCAATGACACGCTATGAGAACACATTGCCACTGTGCCATTACAGGGTCCCACAGCAAAGCTCATGATGTAGTAGGGCCTACAATTTTTCAAGGAATCTGAAACAGGGCTACCATGGGAACTAAATACCAAACTACAATGGGAAGCAAAACAGTAGGCCTATGCATTCTACGGTACCATTGGGAATAGAACCAGAATCGATGGCACACTAGATTAATGTTTCATTCCATTCCACTAGATGAATACATCTCCGTTATCCCACCCCAGAGCTTTGGATTTATACTTTCCTGATGAATATGGAATTCTTAAGGCCTAGAGAACCAATCTTCTGGCTACTGTGGGCAGTTAGGTTCCCAAAATAGTCAAATA
>QLNU02015003.1:135074815-135108365 GCA_006491805.2 Dysdera silvatica | reverse complement strand
ATAGTACTGTGCATTATAAATATTGAAATAAATAATGCGCATGAGTTAGAAATAAGAATATATAATTTAATAATAAAATTCGATAAAAATTTAATGAGCAAATTATTTGAACGCTATAGTGCAGAAAATACCTCTTTTATGTAAAACCCGCTTATATGCGAAACTCGCTTATATGCATAGGATTTCGTTGCCGCGTCCATTTGCATATATGCGGTTTCGACTATATGACCATAGCTAATTTGCCATATCTAATGGAGCTGTATCAGCATCTCTATTTCGCACCGCATCTAGGCAGCCTCACCTATGTAGTCATAGGATTTACGATTTACGATATTGCCTCCTCTAGGCTGACACATTTTTCCTCGCCTAATCTTATTAAACGTACCTAGAAGCCTGACAGAAATGATAGCACTTTTGTCAAATTTTTAATTTGACTCTCATGTCGGTTATTTCAAAGTTGTCTTTTCACAAGTACAGTGCCCGCCGTTTTTAAGAATCAATGGTTATAAGCATCAGCCGCAGAGACGTAGCCAGGCTGGGGCTATAGGGGGCTGAGCCCCCCCCCCCGGAAAATATTTTTTCTCAAAATAAAATATTGCAGACTTTTATTTTAAATTTTTTGTTTTGTACGAAATTGTACATGATAATGGAAATTGTTCTTTGACGATAAAGATGTGTTCAAAATAGCTTTCTACGGTAGATCTTGCGTGTGTAATGTTATTTTTTTCAGAAGTTTGAGTCTTCATATACTTTATAATAAGGATAAGAGAAATTATAGAGATGTGTACTAAAATTCATAAGTTTTCAATATAAAATTTATGTTAAGAAATTTATTTATTAACGTTAAATATATTACTCTCCTTATATATTTGGTATCATTAAATATATTAATAAAATACATTAAAATATTAAAGAATTTTAAGCCCTCTAGGTTTTTCGAAGCCTCCCTGTAAAAAGCGTCTAGCTGCGGCCTGATCAGCCATGTGTAAGAATCAAAACGACCGAAACAAACACAAACTTAGATTTAATATGCTAAAACAATTTTACATGGTGTAATTTAAATAAAAGTAATTTCAAATTAATTAAATCATTGCAAATTAAATTTATAAAATTAATTAAAAAAGATAAAGGATTAAATTATAAGGTATTATTTAATAAATATAACATAATGCCTATGGATCAATAATATAAATCTTGTATACTTAAAATAATGTTTGAAAGAAAAAAGAAAATAAACATGGGAATATTATCGGTATGCACATTTTAGAAAATAGTTTAAATTTTCGAACGCAGTAACAATTAAGATTAAGAAAAATTAAAACAAAGTCATTTAGAATGGGTATAAAATATTCTTTAATTAAGAATTGGAACAATTTACCAAAATACATTAGGAATATTAATGTCTTTAATATGTTTAAGAAGAAATTAAAAATTTACTTAATGAATTATATGTTATTCCACCAATATAATAAGGGTACACCGTCTGTTAAATTTAACCGATTTTGAATTTGCACCCATCACAAATTTTTTCTAATTTTGTGGTTTTATATTTCGGTCTTTAGTTTTATATGATTAATTTGCCTTTTTATTGAATTGATATATATTCACACTAAAGGAAATAGTGAAATGTAATGCCACAGTAAACTTTTTGTGATAAACAGAAACGTTATGTTAAAAAAAATCATCGTTTTAAAGAATCAATATTTCCGCTTTTAAAAACAATCTTTTTACTCGAAAGTTGCCGATTTTGTATTGAAGCGGGGAAAGTGAACAAGCTTTGTTTAAGGTTATTCGAAAAACTAGTTTCATATCACTCCTCTTCAAAAATATGACTGGGATGGTGGTTACCATAGGAAAAAGAGGGCTTTTACGAATAAGAGGGAATTTCCGGAAAGGGGTTGGGACACTGGCGGATCTAAGGGGGCGATAGGGAGATCACTCCCCCCCACTTTGAGCAAGGATAATATCATGGAAAATGAAATGAAAAGTACCAAACACTTGACTGAAATAGTAATTGAAAATAAATCGCTCCCCCTTGAATGATTTCTGGATCGTCCATGGGTTGGGGAACGGGCAATCAGTTTAACCCTTTCATGCATTAAAATCTCATATGAGGTTGTCAGGGAAAAAGCGAAGGAATATATGTTATTTCTATTCAGTTGGACATTAAATTGCATAGTAGCCCCACATAAGATCAAGAAAAGCTTTTAAAAAGCATCAAGGTATGAGAGCACTAGTCTTTCATTTTGTTTGTATGGGTTACAACTTTCATTGTGCTCAACCGTCAGATGTGTTAAAATAACGAATTTTTTAAAGTGTTTCCCGCCATCCAGATGAGCATATCAAGTAAGTATAAATGTGTTCTTGTTTCTTACATCATTTTGATTACAAAAAGTAATAAAAAATTTTAAAAAATACATGCATGAAAGGGTTAAAATAAGTCTTTTGTTAAGAAACTGACTCAAGTCCAAGACGCTTTTGTTTATGCGCTAGGAATAGAATCATAGAGATTCAATTAGAAGACGATAATTTTTTTTATATATATGAGATATTATTGCCCTTTGCAGGGTTGGCATAATTGCTAAATGGTCGGCACATCAATAATAAACACAATAAAAGTAATAATATTTCATATATATAAATTATCGTCTAATATTACCACATCCTCGGCTATGATGAGAAAAATTTCCCGTCTTCAAATAGTAGTTTAACGTTTTGCTAGCGCCGAATTCGCATCATGGCGCAAAATAGGCAAATTTTTAGTTTGCTTGAAAAGCAAAATTTGAAAAAAAATTGGGAAGAAAATACAACGTTCACAAAAAAGAAGATCCTTCTACAGCGAAACAGCCACGGGAAAGCATGAATGTGTTGTGTCGCAAAAATTATAAAAAAAATATACCTTTCATATTTTAAATAATGGTTGGCCATCTACGTCATTATATCTTTTAATTTAAGACATTTTTCACATATACTAAACCGTGAGACACAACAAATTGTAAAAATGTAAACTGTGGTCAGATTCTGCCTTCGTCTTTCATTGTTTAAGGGAAAGAAATCAAACTAAGAAAGAGGGCCCGTCGAACTATTTAATACAGAAATGACATGAATTAAAACTTGGACAGCCGACTACAACTCCACATGGAACAGGACTTGGCTTGCATAGATATAATTTGAATACTCTAAATTTATAGATAAGAATTTTGCATAATACAGTAATTAGTGTTTACTATAGAACAATATTTGAAAAAAATTCCGGATTTGAGAATCAACTGCATATAAGAAACAAAGCGAGAAAAACACGCGTGATTCTTATAAGATTAACCCACTGTATTGTATTCGAAAATTTGGCGCCCTTTGAACCTCTCACAAGGCGGCCCCCATGGTTACCCCACTTTGCCAATGTCTAGTTATTCTTCTAAACATAAGAAATCAAAATTAGTAATTGTATTGGCCTCCAAAAAATTCAGCCTCTATTTTACAAACTTTGGGTTGAAAACTTGTCCCCGTAGGCATTAGCTCACTTAGTCTAGTGCCAAATATAGGTTTCATAGCGCCCTAGACAATTTTTTTCCGGGCCCTTTATAGTGTAAATTAAGCCCGTGTAATTAGAGCAGGACTCGTATATAATTAGGATATTGGATTCAACGAAAACGCTTTTTATATCAAATCACTAGCTCAATCCGTTGCGGAATACAAATTTTAAATTTTGAAAAGAAAGTCGGTACAGGTACGTGCAACGTGCGTGTAGAAAACTTTAAAATTCGCGGAAAATGTCGTGGAAATTCGCACTGCGATAAAATTACTGCCCTAGTGATAAGATCTGATTGGTAACGATTTTGATGTAGCTTTGAGTCTTAACCGTGCCGGGCCCCTAAAAAAGCGCGTCCTAGATGCTTTTCATGTTTGTTTATGCGATAATCTGATCCTGACTTAGCTTATTATAAATCTGTCATTGTATGTAGCCCTATATATGTTTCGCACATAGTATTTGCTTGTAATTGACCCCAGGGCTGGGCTCACGGTGTTAGCGGCCCTGGGCAAAGCAGATTTTAGCGGCCCTTAGAAACGCTTCGACAAAACAAAGCAGACTTCCTGATACTTGCAATATACCTTTTTTGGCCAGCTCGCACCCCCCCTAAGCACGGCTCTGTTGACCTTACGGTGACACAGTGGTTACACATTTTCCCAGCCTGGGACTACGGCACCGTTTTCGGCGGCCACCATTCACAATTTTCCTCTTAATTGCATGTTTTCTTCTGTTCGCTTGGAGTGCCGTTCCTGATCTCTACTCCTAACCAGTGACGGTTTCAGAATTTTTTTATGGGTGGGCCTTCATTGGGGTAACTGGGAAAGGGGGTTCGTCCCTATGGCGTGCTAAAAAGGGGGATCTGTCCGCAGTGAGTGCCACGAAAGAGAGAGGTGTCATTTTCGTACATTAGCTTTAACAAATATAAAATAAAACTTCCATTAACGGATACCTTTGAAGACCAAAAACCTCCAATTAAAGAACCTACCTTTGGGACAATGTAGGAAGACTCCCAGAGAAAACGTATGTTACTTTAACATGCATAACAGTTTTGGTGGTTTAATATTATATAAACACATATATACAATAACAATATTTGAATTACACCATATATCTCATGGTTATACTCCGAAGTCTACTATACAATACCTAATAAAAAAAATAAATAAAATACCATGCTTCAGAATCAACTTGTGTTTTAATATTTTAGCAAAACTAATTTGGGCTCTAAAATGATGAAGAAAGGAATATTTACATTAATACTTTCTCATATTTCTTCGCAATTTTATCTCTATTTCTGTTTTTTCTTCAATCTCTACTATCCTATTATCTCTCTACTCTCCACTATCCTATCATCTCTCTACTCTCCACTCTCCTATTATCTTTCTATTCTCTACTATTTATTATCCTCTTTATCTCCATTTTCGCTATTTCTTTCAACATATTCTTTCATTTAATGAATATTTACAACGAAAACTGACGTCGTTATCCCTTTCGAGGTGCAAATTTGTCAATTACTGTGTCAGGATTAATCATGAGGGCATTTCGGAGTTCAAGCTCTATGCATATAACGGCTAAGTTATGAAGGCGTTTCCCAGCCATGTTTGCTCGTAGGTGTGTTTTAATACGCTTCATGGTGGAAAAGCTCCTTTCAGCTGGGGCAAAAATAAAAAAAAATAATATTACATATATTCCTTATATTGATTTACACAGGTTTAACTGCATTCTGAATACATTAACCTAAGCATTCGCACGGTCCATGTGAATATTTATGTTCATGTCTGTATCTTTCTCGCGTATTTTCTTCATTATAGAAAAAAATAGGTTAAAAAAATTGATTTACGGCAATAAAAATAGAACATTTAACAGTTAAATTGTATATCATACAATTTGGATAATCATGGTAAGCGGAAAAAATGGGTTGGATAAAATAGACAATGGCAAAATAGTTATGGAAAAAGAAGTATGAGAATGGCCTTTAATTTCCTAATTGAGAAATGTAATGGCTAAGACCACTGCCACTGTTGTGATGTTCGCTTCTATATTTGATCTGATGATAGCCGCAATATTTGTATTAGACTGACCACCTGGGTAGTCGTAGTTAATAAATGCTGCCACCAGCTCGGTTTACAAGCTGAGCGAAATAGACTCTTTTGCAAGACGTGCAGGTTCTTTCACTTGCGTATGTAGAATGATGACGCTGAAGAGTTAGTGGACAACGGTTGTAGTATAGAAGCTAATACTATTTTATTGGTGACGCCAAAGTTATTAGTACATACTGACAAATAATTTCCCACTCTAGAAGCAAAGCCTAAGTTCTTACGTATAGTATGAGGCACGGAACCGCACCACGTCCGTTCGTCTTACTTTTCTATCCCATTCCATTTCCTTGTCTCTCCACATGTCTCCTTGTCTGGACATCTCGAATTCTTTTCCTACAATGATCTCATTGGTCGAGATTCCTCACGTGGTCACTCCTGATTGGACAGTATGACCCTTCTTCCCGTGCAACACGTGCTTCATATAAATATTTCATGATATCATTTTGACACTATAGCAGAAAGTTATAGCTATTTCACCCGCAAATATTCGGACTGTTTCCTTTCGATCCTATTTCATCAAGAACTTCCACGAGTTACTATTTCACATCGTCTTCCAACATGCTGGATCATTACAAGGAAATGCATAATTATTAATGGAAATTACTTAATAGCTATAGAAATTAGTTGGTACATCATTGGTAAAGCAAATCATCCTTATCAAACCCACTCGATTTGCATATTGCTATCATGAAAATATAACTACACAAATCAGTAAGATTTGATACAGAAATGTACATGGAATTTAGTAGACGTGGCTTCAATAGCAGCCGAAATAATAGGGGGCTGCGGCACCCCTCGAAATGCTCCTGATAGGCTGTCATGTTAAAGGCACTCATGTGTACTCTGTCTGTGAAATTTGGTAATTGTGGCTTCAATAGCAGCCGAGATAAATAATGGGGGTTGCGGAACTTTTCGATACGCCTCTGATATGTTGTCATGTATAAAGACACTCATGTGTACTATCTGTCTATAAAATTTGGTAGATGTGACTTTAGTAGCATCCGAGATAAAGGCACCCCTTGCCGCAATTCTGCTCCATTTTCACGGCAGAAGTTCATGCCACAGGATTAGCTCTACAATACATCTTGGATAATGCCTTATCTCCAACTGTTATCTGTACAGATTCACTCAGCGTTCTGCAAAGCCTGACTTCATTCAACACTTTATACCACACTGGAATCCACAGTATTCACAAACAACTTGTGGAGGTAAGAAAACACAATACGTTGTGAAGTTTTGTTGGGTTCCAGACCATGTTGGTATCGCCGGTAATGAACAAGCTGATATTGCTGTGAAAACAGCAACTGCAAAACCTGAGTGTATTTCCATTCCATTTGGAGATTTTAACACTCATGTCTTATCCCATCTGTACAGCATGGGACAAGCAAGTTTTTAATAAGCTTCACCATATTAAACCTTGTATTGAGGCTTGGCGCAGTATAGCCCAGATGCTCTTGCGCCATAAAAAAGCCAATCAATCAATCAATCAATCAATCAATCAATCAATCAATCGTATTGAGGTGTGGCAGTCTAGCTATAGGAGTAACAGTCGCAAAGAGGTAATTCTGGCTAGACTTCGCATTGGGCATACATGCATAGGGTTTTCCGCTTTGGCGCAATGTTCGCTATTTTGGCATAAAAATAATCAACAATCCGCGATTATCCGACGAATGTAAACATTGGCGCAACTTTTAAAATGTCGCCAATAAATACAATTTGCAACAATAACGTAGGCATCAAAATGCCTGATGCACCAGCTCCATTTTTTAGGACTGTTAGTTCGGGGGCTGGTTCCTTAGGTCTCGAGAGGTTTGGATTCCTCGGAAAACTGTAGGTCCTGGTTCAGTGTAACCTTTCCTGTCCTTGCACCATGAAATAAAATAGCTTGGCAAACTTGCTTGTAATTTTCGTCGAGTAAAGTTACTTTAGCCTCTCTCTCTTGTTAAGACAATATTTGTGATAAGCTTTTCCATATAAAGGAGTAATCTTATGATAATAATTCATTGATGAGCTGAAACCGGTTCGCACAGAGCGATAGGGTTGTGAAATATTTTTGAAAATAAAAACTAGTTATCAAAATTTTGACAACTTACTATTGTGAGAATTAGTGATAGATTAAGGTGATTATGCGCCTTAGGCCAGTGCCGGATTTATAAATGGGCACTTGAGAAAGGCGCCAAATTTCTAAGGGCGCGAAAGGCGGCGGATCTTTTTTTTTTTAAATTGCAATTTATTTACCGTAGAATTCTGACGATCAGCTTTTCGAGAGAAGGCGCCCTCCACCTTTTTTTCTAAATCTGAAATTCTGAAAAATTGTGTGAAACAACCCCCGCCCTCAAGCGTGGATCCAGGCATGGGGCGTGCGCCCCCTAAGTATAATAAATTTACATTAAAAATAATTATTTTCAAGTAAAAAATAAAAATAAACTCACAAGTGACCTTTTCAAGCTTTGTGCCCTTCCTAAAATTTTGTTTTGCATCCGCCCTTTTCTCCTCCTCCCCATAATATAAAAAAAAAAATCCCAACAATCGTCGTCAAATAAAATTAATTTATTCATAGAAAAATACCAAATGGATAGGGCGCCAAATTTTTAGGGACGCAAAAAGCTGGGAACTTCGCCTTTCTTTTAATTGCAATCTATCTATTGCAAAAGTGCGCCGATCCGCACTTCCCAAGAAAGCGCTTCTTCGCACCTTTTGTCCTAATTTTTAATTTGAAATTCCAAAAAAAAAAAAGAAAAAAAAGAAAGTCATTCTAACGTCTTTGCCCTCAATTAAACATCGAAAAGAAATAAAAGCATTTCCTCGTCAAATAAACTAAATTTATTTATAAAAATATCGTTATTATATCTTATAATAATGCACATAAGGTAGGCTAACCATAAATGTCGCCCCTTCCCTATCGTCTGCGATTTTTCGTCGAATTTGAGGGGGCGGAACGACAGAGTTTTATTTCTTTCTGCTAGTACGGTGAGAGAGGACATATGCGTAACTAATAGCTTCGAAGTTGAGGGGGTTAATTTTTTTCTAGGGGGTTAACCCATTTTCTTGGAGGGCTAAACCTGATACCTCAATGCTTAGAAGAAATTTTCTAGCAGGGTTAGCCTCCCCTAGTGGCGCTAGAAGAGGGGGGGGGCGCCAAAAATCGTCGTGTCCAGGGCACTTTGTACCCTAAATCCGGCCCTGTCTTAGTCTAAAAGGATAGAATGAGTTCCCGAGTAGAAGGAATTCCGGCAACAATTAAAAAAACACAGCAAATTTTTGCGTTCCTAATGAAGTCCCAAGTTTGAAGTAGCTCTTTTTTGATATTTTAAACTGCCCGTAATTTAAAAGGAAAAATCCAGTAGAAATAGAAAGTTTTTTAATAATTATGCTTGTAAATTTCCAAATTAATCAAGTTCTTTTACCTTATTTTTCATTTTCTCTTTTGATTCATACTCATAAATTTTGCCTCAAACTGACGCAACAGTTGTTAACTATAAAGAGAAAATACCTTAACATGTTGATGATACCTTAACATGTTATAGACCGGACTCGAGATGTCCAATGGTTGTGCATGTGCTTGTATTATTTGTAGGAATGTTAACTAAATAAGGATATAAGTTATTCAAATCTTGAAATCGTAACTTCCGCAAAGCAGGGACCTTTCAGTTATTATGAGTAATCCAATTATGGATATGGAAATGTACGATATCTTCGGGCTCAAAATCAAACTTAAAATAGCGTTTTAACTCACATAATAACAGGTCACTGTGGAGTACTAGACCTGGAACTACTTGGCCTATACGCAGGGCATAAATTGGGTGGGAGCCCATCGGAGCCCGGCTCCGGTACTTCTTCATTTTTGGCGATTATTTAAATATTAGCCGGAGCCCCTAAATAGACGCTGTCATGAAAAAGTAATAAATTTGTGATTAAAGGCATGAACTTTGTTGTCCAGAAAAATGGATATAAACAATTGATATGATTTATCGATTCTTTTGCAGCCATTCAATTTTTTAATCGATTTATCATAATATTAGGGCTCCTGCACTTTTTTTTTGTTAGAAATTAAGCCCTGTCTATACGTATATCTGGCACGGGTAGGAATTTACACAATAAAACGACGAAATTATGCAATTATAAATAATTGACAAAGAGTATAATAAATTACTCATTTTATTTGACATTTAGATGCGAAATCATGTTACAAATTTTTTAAAATCCTTTTTGTTATGGCAATCCATTTTTTGTTACCAATGAGTTTAGTACTCGTTTTGCGAATTTACAAAATGCATAGAACACATCCAAATAATTTACTTATTACTTATTATCCATACTTATTACTTATCATCCAAATAATTACTTCATTTAGATATGTTCTAAACTTATAGCGTTGTCCAGTAGTTACACTGGATAACTCAATGAACTTATTCGGTTACTAGCAACTGTTGGGGAAAATATTCTGATTTGGTCGTTAATTCATCGGTTTCGGCTCAAATACGGCCTTAAAAAAAAAAAATCACCCAACTTTGCAAAACTAATATCGATACAGCAAAATAGATCCATCGATACCATGTATAGATGATCGGTGAAATAATCGATTGGTACCATGAATTTAACTCGAATCGTTTCATTAGCTCCATATGAAGTCTCCGTCATTAAGACCTGAACCTCTTCATTCCAGACGTAAGCACATGGGCTCCCCGCGGGGGCGCAAGGAATGCACTTGCACCCCTTGGCTTATGAAAAAGTGGGGGGAGGGGGGGGGAGAAAGGATTGAATCCATAAGAAACTGTAGTCCAACAACATTATTCAATTGGAATTTTTCCTGGAGGCACCTTCCTGGATATAATTCTGGGGGCGTCCATGGGTACACATATGTGTACCTTAGGTTGCGATGTTTTTTTTTATTAAACTAATATAAACTGCGAACTTAGGCCAAAGGGCATCACTTGTGAACTTTTTAAGCTTTCTTTTAGTGTCGCTGGAAAGCTCAGAAAATCTTGGGACGAGAATTTTCTTTCGCAGAAGTTGCATCATCTCCACGGGTCTTAAGAGGTTAGGTCTTAGAGCCTGTTACTACTGCGTCAACGAAACTCTCTAGCGTATAGAAACTAATCACACATTCACGGCAATCAAAAATACCGGATATCCCAAACTGTTCATTGTCGAGGACTACACACTCAACCAGGAGCGGACAGACTTTCATTTTTTTTTGGTGGTGGTGGTGGTGGTGTGGGGGGTGGGGTTAAGGACAGAATTTGCCATGGTCTTGGAATAACACCCTTCATTTATCATGAAAGTTGGAATTTCTTTACAGTGAAAAAATATATTTGGGGGTATTGACCCTTGTGACCTCCTCCTCCTATGTCTGCCCTTGCACTCACTAACACAAGACTAGATTATTCCTTTAATACTCGACCCCCTTCCCTTATGCTTGCTTTGCCCGAGAACGCTCCGTGGGTAGCCGCGACCTCCGTTAACAAAAGGCCGTTTCACGAGCTTTACGAGTCACCCACAGTAGGTCATCGAGCCGATCCGACTTTTAGCACTGGGAAGATGTCTTTTTTTCTTTCTTTCTTATTACGATTTTGTTTTGAGCAAATAATTATATTGAAAATTTCATAGATATTCTTTAGTCATATTTACTAAACAATTTTTTAATAACTTTGTAATTAAACTGTCATGAAAAAAAAATTTGATATTTTCAAGTAACCTTTTCTAAGATAAAAGTTCTGTATTTTCATTGTAACAGATTTTTCTGTTTATTTATGACTACTTTGGCATATACTGTATAATACACACACACACACATATATTGCTTTATTATAGAGGAACGGAAACTGGAAGAACAAGTGGTGTTGGCTTCTTAATCAACAAAAGAATTAAAGACTACCTTCTTGAAGTCGAAAGCACGTCAGATCGAGCAGCGAGGCTCGTTGTTCAACTAACCCAGCGATACCAACTTCAGATAGTACAGGCATATGCACCAACATCAAGCCATACCGACGAGGAGGTTGAGGAATTCTATGAAGAAATCAAACAGCTACATACCAAGGGGAAACAACATATCAAGCTCATCATGGGGGATTTCAATGCAAGAATTGGACAACAGGAACAAGGAGAGACATCGGTTGGTAAATACGGATATGGGGAAAGGAATGAACGTGGCGATCAACTCATCGAATTTGCAGAAGCTGAAAACCTTAGCATCATGAATTCATTTTTTAAGAAGAAACCGCAAAGAAAATGGACATGGAAACACCCAAATGGGGGAACTAGTGAAATTGACTATATCCTGGCAAACAAGAAATCAATTATTGAAGATTGCAGTGTACTGAACAGATTTAATACTGGAAGTGATCATCGAATGGTGAGATGTAAAGTGCACTTAAATACTAAACTAGAAAGGCAGAAGCTCATTAGGAAACAAGTAAGTAAGAGGGTGGATTTAAAGAAATTAAAAGAAAATACCGAGGCATTCAAGTTGGAATTAAAAAATCGCTTTTCTGCACTGGAAGGACTTATTGATGAAAGTGATATCTCAGAAGCAAATGAAAACATTGTTAAGACAATAGTTGAAACTGCTGGGGAAATTGGTGGTGTAACCTGTAAAAAGCACAATAGCAAATTATCTGAGAAGACGAAACAGCTCATGAAAAGGCGAAGAGATATGAAGGTGGACAATCGAAATACCAGTTCCAGGATTGAGTACATAGAACTTTGTAAAACTCTGCGCAAAAGCATGAAAGAAGACATAAGAAAATTCAATTGTGAGTTAGTAAGGAAGGCCATTGAAAATAACAAGAGCCTTAGGGTTGTTAAAGGAAGTTTATCTGTTGGGAAGAAACACATCATTGCATTAAAAGGAGAGGATGGCACCGTAACAAGAAATAGGGAAGAAATACTTAGAAGAGTTGAAGAATTCTACAAAAAACTATATGAAAGTAACAGTGGATTAAACGAAGACACTGAAATAGTCGAAGGAACAGCTCCTAAAATCTTAAAAGAAGAAGTTTCATTTGCAATAAAAAGTATGAAGAAAGGAAGAGCCCCTGGCGATGATGGTATTACATTAGATATCCTAAAAGAAGCTGGAGAATATGTAGAAGACATACTTGCAAAATTCTTTACCAAATGTCTTAACAGCGGTAACATACCAAACCAATGGGATTCTGCAACAGTAATTCTTTTGCATAAAAAAGGTGATAAAGAGGATTTGAAAAATTACCGACCAATTAGCTTGTTACCTGCTATTTATAAAATCTTCACAAAAGTGCTAACACATCGCCTGCAGAAAAAATTAGATGCAGCTCAACCAAGAGAACAAGCTGGATTTCGAAGTGGATTCAGTACAGTGGACCATATTCAAGTATTAAGAGAATTAATTGAAAGAACACATGAATATGAACTTCCATTGTGTGTGGCATTTATTGACTATGAGAAGGCCTTTGACTCTATTAAAACATCAGCAGTCATCAACTCTTTAAGATCAACAGACATCGAGGATGTGTACATTGACATGGTGAAACGTGTGTATAAAAATGCAAGTGCAAAATTTCGGTTACATAAAGATACCGAAGCTATCAAAATTGGTAAAGGTGTGAGGCAGGGAGATACCATTTCTCCAAAACTTTTTACTTCAGCTTTACAGATGATTTTTCAGCAGATAAATTGGAATAACAAGGGAATAAAAATAAATGGTGAATATTTAAATCATTTGCGGTTTGCTGATGACATTGTTATTTTTTCAACGAACCCATCAGAACTCCAAGACATGGTACAGGAGCTCTCAACTAGAAGTAAAGAAGTTGGACTCAAGATGAACCTACAAAAAACTAAGATCATGTTCAATAATTTCGTAGAGGAAACAAAAATACAAGTTGACAACATTGAGCTAGAAATTGCTGATTCATATATTTACCTTGGCCAGCTGATTTCAATGGATGGCAACATTATGAAAGAACTCAACAGACGTATTAAACTTGGCTGGAGTGCATTTGGAAGAAACAGTTTTATCCTGAAGGGGAAATTGCCTTTGTGTCTAAAAAGAAAGGTCTTCAACCAGTGTGTATTGCCAGTCCTCTCTTATGGATCAGAGACATGGAGTCTAACAGTTGGAGCAATACGAAAGTTACAGACAACGCAAAGGAGCATGGAGAGGTGCATGCTTGGAATAACTAGGAGAGATCGAAAAAGAAACACTTGGGTGAGAGAGCAAACTAGAGTAGAGGACATCATTGTTAAAGTAAAAGGGCTGAAATGGCGATGGGCTGGGCATATTGCAAGAAGAACTGATCAACGATGGACAACAGAAATTCTGAACTGGATTCCAAGAGACCACCGAAGACCTAGAAAACGTCCTCAAACTAGATGGGTGGATGAAATAAGAAAACAGGTTGGGGTGACGTGGAAGCGAATTGCTCAGGATAGACTTGTGTGGAAAGCATTTGGAGAGACCTTCATCCAGCAGTGGATAGATAATGGTTGAATATGATGATGATGATATATATATATATATATATAATATTATGAACAAAAAAACAACAACAAAGAAAACAGTAAGCAGTGAAATTTTTATTTTCAAAAACTTTAATTAGAATAAAATTATTCTCATCCAGATATATATTAATACCATAGTTTACAAATTTCTAGTTTATCGATTAATATATAACACATGAACATTGTTTCATAATGTCCAAGAATTGGAATTTAAGTCAAGACACCCTGATTAATTTTAAGCAGAATATCTGATTTTATTGTATTAATTTTACGTCAAAGATAGATAATTTTAAATTAAATATGCTTTCTTCGTCACATCATGCCCATAATTATTGTCCTCATAACATAAAACTAAAAAATGCTTATACATACGTGCATATAATAAAATAAATTCATGTATTTCTATTGTTTTGAAGTTTCTAGTTTTCGTTTCTTCGAAAGGTTTTTCGACACACTTGAAAATAATTTTTTTTACAATAGTTGTTTAAAAAAGAATTGAAGTTGAAGATGATAACGACATTTTAAACACATTTACTAGAACATGCCCATTTTCACAGCAATCAAAATCTTCAAACCATTCAGTAATTTCGAGATATTCTAGTGTTAAATTTACAGCAACTTGTTCTTGATTAGGAAGGTTTAAAAATTCAGTTTCGAATTCATTACAAAGTTTTTCAGTGATTATATAATTGTATAATACTACATTTACAGCAACAATATCTTCTGGGTGCAATAATTCCCCTCTATCTGAATTCTGAATTAACTTATGATGAGAATTTGAAACCAGTCTAAATTGTAAGCTTTATTTTACAAAAATCACATGATAATTGTTTTATAACTGATCTCACACAATACCCACTTAAATATGTAATGACTGGCAAGATATCCTCACAAGAAAAGATATCAGCCTCAGTAACTGAAACTTTAAGGTTTGCATTATCGTTATTTTCGCTTTCAATATTGGTGTTCAATTTAGCATCAGTAATCTGAATCCCCAAATTCCCAAAACTTTTTGTTTTTAAATTTAATTTTATTATTGACATTGATCTGAGTTTTTTTTTTAAATTTCATACACCTATCTTATTGAGACATTATATTGTGCACTTCCTAATTGCATATATAAATTAAACGGGCTTCTAGGTTGTCTGTCTGAAACTTCTCAGGCAAAGTATAAGCCATACCATAATTTTCATAACAATACAAAGCAAGTTTAATAAACACTGTGTAGTAAAATGAAGAGCTGAGTGTGTTTAATTTGTCAGTATACCAGTATCACAGCCCATGCTCTTCCAAGAGTCTAGCCAATGAAGTAATTTTTTCAAAAATATGACTTTTCCATCCTCATCGTCATGAATAAGAGGAGTTTTATTTATATTTGTCATTTAACCGTATACCTTTATGTGTCGTTTTTTCGTTTACAATACTCCACCATGTATAAACTATTTTTATAAATTCTAAAGTATCTTCAAAACGAGGCAATTCTAACGGTTTACCAATTTCTAATGTACCTTGCATTGCAAATTCACTGAATAATTGCAAAACAAGTTTGACATTTTGTCTCTCTAAATTAGTTAGGGCTAATGCTTTATAAGACAATCTATAATTATATTTCACTAAATTGTTTGCCTCGTGATTGTACATTGTTTTTAAAGTTGCTAAAGAGGCAATACAAAACGTTTTGTTTGTATTGTTAAAATCAACATTATTAAATGGGGGGAAAATATATATATATTTTTCCAGATTTTTTTGGTTGACATAATTATTACGAATGCATTTCAAAATATGCACGCTATCAATAAGATAAAAGGGGGGTCCAGATTGATTAGTTGGGTGCGGAAGCATATTTTTAAGGAAGGAGGACTGGCAAAGAAAGACATTGACTTTCTATTAATTGAATTATTATCCGAAATAACAGCTATGACTTCGAAGCCTATACCTAAAATGATTTTGTTTATAAAATTATGCAAAATTTCGTCAGTGAGTGTTTTAACTGGGATAATGTGGAACACAGCTTTGAATGGTGATCTGATACGATTTATCATGAATACATGTGCACTTAAAGCAGCATCTGTTAAATTGAAGGCTAGGCCAGTGATATTACCACCTTTATAATCAAAGGATGGTTTCACATGTATCTCATCAATGAGTAACACAACAGTTTTATCATTGTCATGCAAGTGCTTAAACTTTGATGTGATGTAAAAGAGAAAATGAGATTCAAACTGTTTGTCACGTGGATCAGTGGGCAAGCATAGTCGCCGTATGATAGAAGGATGAGGAAATACTAGATATCCAGATTGGTGTAAAAACTTGTACGAATGAGGCGATATATAAAATAGAAATGAGAAAAAAAACTAGTACCTCCGAAGAGTATCGAATTTGACATTTCTTAGAAAAAATATATTCAAGTTGTTTTAAAATAAACGAGTAGGTTTGCTCATATTTTTCAGTAACATTATATTTTATAGAATTTAGAAGAACTTCCACACACGACAATACGGCTTGGATTGAATTCTCATGCAGCAAATGTATTTATTTAAGAAGTGATAGTATCTCATTAATTGTAACTATATTGTTTACGAAGAGGGGGAAAGTGTACTTACCTAAATTTAATATTTGTATTTGGCCGACATGTGGAGTCACTGACATTTTAGAACTAATCAAAATGGATGATAATATTTTTGGGGAAGATTTCATAGATATATTAAGAAAAATAATGCTATCATCTGTTTCTGTCACAGTCCAAAAATCGTCCAATTCAATTAACACATTCACATTTTCAAGTCTGTGAGATAAATCACAAATCTTTTTGCATTAGATCTTTCTGCTTCTTTTGTGATCTCAGCTATAACTATGTCAAGTCTTTGCCATTCCAGTCTTTCGTTTCTAGAATCTGGAGTTTCTCTGGTAAACATTGAAGATGACAAATAGTCTGCACAATTTGGAAATTGTGATGGTACTGCATCTGCAAGGAGTTTTGGTCCTTGTAGATGAGCAGTAATAGTTTTCCCGGTAGTTGAATCAAAGACACTGGTAGCCCACTGTATTTCACTTGGTTTGAAATGAAGTTCGCATACCTGGAAAAAAAATTATTAAACCTATCCCTTTTTTTATAAAATATAGTCAAGTCTCGTTAGTACGAACTTGCTTGTCACGAAATATTGCTTATTAAAAATTTGGGCGCTAGTACACAATTAATCCCGCAGTGCTTTTTAGTGGGAAGTGTTTCCAATATGCATGGTAGCAGTGTCAGGACTTGCCACCATGTTGCTTACGTCATGTTACAAGGCCTTTTCTCCCCCTTCCCCCTTTATCCTCTCTTATCCTTCTTTTCTTCTCCTTACTCGATTCAGCGAACTTAAAAAAGAAGAGTTACTAACCTTTGTTTATTTTCTTGGTCAGACGTATGGGGCTGGAATATTGTTTTTATGGTGCTCTTTGTCATCGCCTTGTATATTCACAAATACATCAGAGACAACATCACAATCATACTTAAGTTGCTTTTACATTACCAAGAATCCTTTCGTACCAACCTAGCTCTATTATGCGCATTTTTACCTCTTTTCCTATATCGCCAGTGAAAAGCGTTATCCACGTTAGACCCAGCGAACATTCTCATTTTCTCCTTGGCAGACAACGTGTGTGTGACGTTATATGTGACAGAGTGTCTGACGTCACAACTCCACCCACAGTGACTTTTCGATTCTTTTCTAGAAGAAAATTGCACTGCGGAATGAAATCTGCACTGCCACCAAAATGTGTTATAACTAAAGTTCTATTTAAAAAAATCGGAAAAGGGGTCCAGAATCCCATTTCCCACTTCGGCTATATCCTTGTCTAGGATATATTCCTGCTTAATGATGCTTACAGAGGCACATACAAGGTGTATCATAAGTGGAATTAAAGCATTATTAGCATGTTATTCTATATTACATTTAAAACTGCATAATTTTAATCTAAATATCTTTGCTTTGGACCATTATCGTGATTATTTCAAGGGTATGTGGTATGTCACTAAGCGCGAAAGCAGAATAAGGTAAGAAGATTTATCGGTGAAATTGCATGGTTCATCATACGGCTTGTGACGTCATTCTTAGAAGTCTCTTCCATGCTATTGTCTTAATCAATCTATCTAACGTCATACTTGCGCTTCCCGTTTGAGTTTTTAACGCCATTTTCACGTTTCTCAAAACTTTCGTTTTTTCATTGCAGCGAAATTATGTCGAAAATAATTTTGTAATTCATTTCTAGTCTTATTTTTAATTAAGAAGTTGCAGGTTTTTGGTGATTTAATTATTCCATCATGATTTGTTTTACAACTTGCTTCCGGCCACCATGATTGTTTATAAATGAACTAAATATTTGTATTATACCTTTCGGTTACTTAATTAGACATGATACTAAGACATTTTTGTTTTTGATTAAAGATAATGGTGAAACTGCATGGTTCGCCATATGGCTTCTCTCTCCTAATTTTTTTGCAATATTGCCAAGACCGATTGGCAACTTCATGAAGGTTTGAATATCAGGATTCTGTGTAAGTAACCACCGAAAGGGTACAGGATACTGCTACATGATGTATCAAAGGGGATGGGCTTTTCCAATTTTGTGGTTATTGTTTTTAATCACAAAGAATAAAAAAACTCATTAATGTCTCGGTATTATGTCTAATTAAGTAACCGAAAGGTATAATACAATTTGCAATTTGTATGTTCATTTGTAAACAATCATGGCTGCCGGAAATAAAGTGAAGAAGGAAAACCAAAACGATAAATCATGATGACGTAATTGAATCACTAGAAAACCTTAAACTTGTTAATTAAAAACATGACTAGAAATGAATTACAAAAGTATTTCCGATATAATTTTGATGCAACGAAAAAAACAAAGCGTTGAGAAATACGAAAATGGCATTAAAAACTAAAAAGGAATGTGTAAGTATGACGATAGCACGGAACAGATACCTAAGAATGACGTCACAAGCCGATATACTGCAATTTTCGACAAATTTCAGGAGGAGGGAGAGAAGTTGCGTGAGGAACCATGCAGTGTGGCCAAACCAGAAAGCTGACGAGGCCCCTTTCCCTTGATGCATCGTGTAGCGGTATCCTGTACCCTTTCGGTTACTTACACATGACACTGATATTCAGACATTCATGAGGTTTTTTTTTATTGTTTTTGATTAAAACAATAACTAAAGAGCTTGAGAAGCCTCCTCCTCATTTGTATTCGAGTATGAATTTTGTAAAAAGTACATACTAACCTAAAGAACACCATCATTTAGTTCCAACGTAGCGGAAGCTGACAGCCTGTTGCCAATCGATTTTGGCAACATTGCAAAAAAAACCCAAAAAAACAGGCCGTGCGACGAATCATGCAGATTCACAGATTTACCAAACCAAAGATAAAAAAGTGTTCAAGTATTACGTAAGCACCTTTGGGGAGAGAGGGCATTGCTGTTGTCCTTATTTTCCTATGTTAGCCAACGTTATTTTTTGCTTACCGGGGGGTGGGTATAAAATGGACAAAATATTGCTTATGTAATACTTAAATTCTCCCTAGCTGGAAAAAATAATTAACTATGTTATTGTATTTTTTTAATATATTTTATATTATTTGCACAATTTAACAATATTAACATCATGATCACTGGCATCCACAGGGGGTGGAAAACTAGGGTGCTCCCTTCCCCAAAATTTTCGTTTTATATTATTGTTTTCATATAATCTTTATCTGGAATATTTATGATGGTAGTTTCCCAAACTGTGACTTTTAACAAACCTGCTTGTACTAAATTTGCTCTTTTTTTAGAGCGCCCCCATGATTGTATGTGGCACTAAGATATTTGGGGGGGCCCTGATTCTAGTTACGATACTGCCCCCCCCCGAAAGAAAGCTGGCTATGCCTATAATGTTAACCACAAATAATATTCAAAAGTATTAAGAAAAGATTGTATTAAAGGAATTAATGTAAAATTACCTAAAATCAGACAAGTAAAAGTATTTAATATTTCTACCTAAACGCCGTAGGCAAGGAGGGGAGATCTTAGGAACACGTACCTCATCAAAATTTCAACCTTTCGTAATTGCATTTCAACAAATAATGATCATTTTTATACCCATATTTCCCGCCCACTGATTTTGTTCCCTTCTCCAAACCAGTCCTGGCTACGGCCTTGATTTATATTTTAAAAACGCACACTTTAAACTATCCGCAGCGAAAAGCAAATACTATAAATACAACAGAAATAAAAATCACTGTACCTTTGAATTCTGTGTAGGAATGAAATCCTTTCGCTTTGTAGCATGTATCCAAACTTTTCGCCGCTCTTCGTCCTTGGGGTAGCCAAAGATGTGGACCTTTGGACCACTCTTGTAATTCCCTTTGCATTCGGGAATAGAACACATAAACGGCATTCTTAATGAATTATAATTTCATGCGAAAAAGAATGAAAAACGCACGTGGTGGTGTTCACAGCCTCATTGCAGTACTACAGAGAGAAATGGGTGTTTTCGCACACGGGGTTCAACGGCTATGGCCTACTGATGATGACTCACCACTCGAAAACTGGAAGCGTGAAACGGCTTTGTGTTAACAGAGGTCGCGGGTAGCTCCATAGCCTCCTGCATAGACCACCATCTTAAATTAATTAGCGAACCACTTCCGAATTCTTTTAACAATGATCAGGCCAAGAAAATCACAACTGAGTTCAATAAAAACATCTGCTGAGCTAAGAAAAATAAAGCTGCAGAACATAAAGAAAAATTAAAACTATGGCAGTGGAAGAGTAAGAAACGATTACACGTTTTTAATTGCTGCTTGGCAACAAAATGGTTGAAAAGATATCAAAGCAAACAAAAGTAAAAAGCAGTGTGATAAAAAATGGAGCAGAATGTAAATAGAGGAATAATTCTTTTACTTCTTAAGAAAATGAAATTCACGTTTTTACGAAAATTCGCCTTCAAGAAAATTTATCAGAAAAATTTCAAATACGGCATATTGTAAGTGTTTAGGGAAGAAAAAGAAGTGCAGAAAAAAAAAATCAAGGCAGCAACGTTGAAATGTGAATTGTTCCTTCGAGCAAAAGGATATTTTAAGAAATTAACATCGTTGCTTGATATTCATAGTTGTTATTCCTAAAACAGTCAAATGATATTAATATATTTAGTATTTTTATTCTTTATTTCCCGAATTTTTAAAGTTTTTTTAAAAAAAATTGTGTTTACTCATTGGATTAGCACGATTCGGTAAATTATTAACTTGCTAGCATAATTTTCATTGTTTGTCGTTAATAAATAAAGTGCAAATAATTTTCCTTAAATTTCTTTCTATTTTATTTCTTCAATTGATTATAAATTCCGTACATTTTCTTTAAAAATTCAGTAAAATAGTATGATACTGTTATAATAATATTAAATTACATTTGTTGTGACTGATTTAGGAAAGCACCTCTAGGTAGGAGCGCATTGCTGTCCATTTTTTCCCTTACAAAGAAAGAAATAATAACAATAAAAAAAAAATACCACACTCTTCACTTCTCATATATGAACGTGATTTTTCATATGTTATTAAAACTAATATGTTATTTACTAATTTTATATAGTAGTGAATAATTTTTGTTTAAAATTTTAGTTACTGTCCACTGAAATATATAGAGTATTACTAGATAACGTAATAAACGTTTCAACATGACCTTGCGGAAGTTCGAGCATTAGCTTATTCACAAAAAATTTATTTAAATTACATATATGAATTTAATTACATTTATTATTTAATTTCTATTTTAATAAATTTTAAGCCAGCACAAACATTATATTTAAAAGTGTTCTACAGAGCATTATTTTTAATTATTTATAGTTTTGAAATTTTTATTTTTGAGCTTTCTGCTGCCCCCACTCCAGCAGATGCCGCCCTTAGACACGTGCCCGTGTTTCTACTCGAAAATCCGCCCCTTGTTACCAGTAAATCAAGGGAAATTAGGTTTCATTTAAATGTCACCAGTAAAACTCCCGGGAACGCAAAGCCCCACAAATAAATAAAGTCTTTGTAGGGACTCACGAATCAACGATCATTGATACATGAACCCACATTTCCAAAAGGTTTAATCATGATTTAATGTTCACCATTTTGTTTCCCCGCACATACGCTTTTCCCATCCAGAATCCAGATGGACCGACTCATCAGCGGTTCGCTCTGTTCCCGGCCACGGAAAAGACATTGGCTGCAGGCGACGATTGAGTTTAGTGTACAACACGGTACGGTGCAAGGATAACTTAATTGTATTTCTTCAAACTCCTTGACAAGCATATCCTGCTTATAAGTATCCCTGATAGACATGATGATTACGACCCTCCGAGTGTGACACCACGAACCCTTGAGTGGAACAGCAAATCATCAATTAGTGTTAAAGGGGTAACCAATGAACATTTGCGTATGAAAAGGGTGAACAGCCAATAAGATCATTGCGAGTGTAGAGACGATGAGGCGAACACCAATAAAAGACATTCTTTCGGTAGGACTCTTAGCGAGATGGTCACGCTGCCCATGATGGACATTCATAATGTCTTATAATAATAATGTCAATTCTTAATCGTAACAATTTAAGTTATTTTGCTATGTGATTGTAAATAATTTGTGTAACGTAGAGACATGCTGTCTACATGGTTCATCTGTATCTTGGTATTTCTGACTCAATTTCGATAAGGTTCCAGGGTAACAATCCACGTGAGTTGACGCACGTGCTAAAACCCTTCTGACATAACTTATAATCTATCGGTGATATTATGGAGTCTATCACCGCTCCATCGTTCTGCAATCCGTCATAGAACGATAACCAAATCTATAAATGTAGAAACCGCAATTGGTAACCCTACAGCTTAAAATAAAATATATTAATGTATAATGTCCCACAATTTAACACACGAGGGGTTATAGTCCATATAATCATTATCAGACGCAATAACACACATACTAGTGACCGTAATACCATTGAACATAAATCAGAATAATAAATAACATTAATTATACAGAATAATAAATAATAAAAATATTGTCCGTCGTCCAACTAGCCTGATGCCTTGACGATACATTTCATTATGGGCAGGCGGATAGGCATCCGGCATATAGTCCTAGCCAGGCCCATGCACAATATTTTGTAAAGAGGGTGCATCTAATAAAAAAGTGGAGGGATTTTGATGTAAATAAATCTTCTGGCATGAGGAAATTCACTAATAAGCTTGTTCAAATCCCAAAGGTGATCGTGGCAAATGACCATGTATTACGAGCTTTGGAGAATGCAAAAAACAAAACCCTACGATTCATCACGGCAGACCCTAAACCTACATCTGTAAGTGCCATAGAACTACAAACAGCGATAAGGTCTTTGAATTTCAGATGAAAAATAATTGTGAATAATCAGTATGAAACATTACTAGACATAGAAAAGCTAGACTTGTTTAATTACAGACCAATAATACCCAGATTTACATCTTAAATGGGTTTCCTACCACCAGTGGAAGTGTTCTCCAAGATTTGAATCTGCATATGGGCAGGCCAAAGTGATCCCCTTCTAGACCCTTTTTTATCGGTAGAATCTTCATTGATGCATTTGAACCTAATTGGCACAACTGCAGAGAAAAAAGCGAATATAAACTTACTATATTGAAACAGATGGCACTCGAAACGGTACATACATAATTTCTTAAGCAATTCTTGTTACATAAATACATCTGCAACACACTCGGTGGGAGAGGTTGGTGTTCAAGTTATATTTTGAGTGGTCAATCCCGATCGGAAGGGGAATACCGAACTTCGACGATGAGGTAGGAGCCATTTGGAAGCTGCTACAAACGGCTAAATTACCATTGTAGAAAAAAAATGGTAATTTTTTGCGATTCTAAAGCTGTTTTATTGGCAGTATCATTAAGTCGCGTCTCAATCATACTCCTGATAGCGGAGTGCATAAATCTGACATGTCTTCTTTAATGTGAGGTGGCTCGACAACTGTTTCACACTGGATACCTAGCCACTATGACGTCCTTGGACACGAAAGAGCAGATGATCAGCTAAGACAGAAGGTAAAATGAATAGTCCACATCACGGGATTGAATTAATAACAGCATATACTTGTAGTGAAGAAATAATTTCTAGACTCCAGTTACATAGACAAGAGATGGTCTTTCCTGCTTACAAATCCTATGCAAAGAATTCTTTTCAGAGCCATCTCGATGGCAAACTTCAGACTTCTAACAGGACATGACAATCTTCAGTGGAATCTTTCTAAAATCGGGCTGGCAGATTCACTAATTTCCTGTTTTACTGAAATCATATTGAAATCTAAATTACAAATCACATTTTCAATTGGCAATTTAACGATATTAAGATACTTGTTAAAGTCAAAGGCTCTTAAAAGTGAGGACACTATTTATTTTAATTTATTTTAATTGGCAGAATTTAATTTTTACTCATGGATACAAAGAACAATAATATGTAAAAACGACTTTCAACACCGTTGGTAGCGTTTCCATGGTTACCATACGCCTAATCCGATTCGGCTTCGTTTTCTTCGCTCCGGTTCTAAAAATACACCCGTAATGACATTTTCCTAGCGGATTAATGAAATGTCAACGAGCTTACTTACGCATGTTGGTGGCATAGTTTCATTCGCAGGTTTTATAAGATCTTTAATAGAAATAGATGAGTTTGAGGCTGCTAAAATCAATGGAAAGAACTTTTTAATAATAAAAAAACCTAACTAGGGTTTATTGAATTATTCATGGTTAACACGTAGATTATATCTTGTTTTTTATTTAAGATTCAAATTAAATATTCAATTTTTTTAAAAAAAGAAATAGAGTCGAAACAGTTTATAATGAACATGAGAAGAGACCGGTGTTTTTGCTCTTTATATCCGGATTTTCGTTGATTCAGGATTACCATTAAAATAAGATAAAAAATAAAAACTTTATAGCATAGCGGAAAAGAATATAACCATTTATATATATATTATATATCATATATTCAAATATCGGAATTTTGTATATTTTTACATCAAAAGCTCTTATTATCTTAAATTCTCCAAGACAGAACTTCTATCAAAATAAGGGAAAAATCTGTTTTTAGACTCTAGCCACCCAACTCAAGGGAAAAATTTATTGAATTGTTGCTCATTGTAACAGGTTTTCTCTCGTAATAAAGGATTTTTATCCAGCACATATTAAGTTTAATCATACTAAAAATGTTTTGTTTCCGTCTGTTTTTACCTGTTGTAACCGGTTTCGAATGTACTCGTTCATACTTGTTCATACTGTATTTGTACATATATATATATTGTTCATTTGCGTACCATACGTTTGTGTATGCACATATCTGATTATTTACCACTTCGTTTACGCCTTAGGTAAAGACGGTTAAGATTTATTTCATCTTGGCTTTCACAAAATTTATCAATTTTGGGGCTGTTTTACCAATTTAGATTTTTAAATGTCCCTCATTACTGTATTTTTTTGAATCTGAAATAATCGGAGGCTAAACAGCGCTGCTGTGATACTCAGAGTATTATTTACCATTTATTCATCCACAGATATAATTTTAAGTGACAGAATAAAAAATTATTATATGCGTTTTATCATTATGGTATTCACAACACAAATAACAATTATGAGGATTAACTGGTTTTCTTTTTTAATTTTAGAAATATGGAGGTGTGTCAAATTTAGAGTTCCTTGGAATTTGAGTGGCGAAATTCCACCTGGTTCGTCTTTTACAATATCTTAGAGATATACACTTCGCAATACGTAAGCTATTGGGTTGTGAACGTGTGATTGTTTTGATGCTTAATAAGAAGGGAAATGTGGTCGGCTATTTATGCAAAGATTTTCTGCACAGAGCGGAACGAAACGTCGGAAAACTTGGCGTATATATATATATATCTAAGGAGGTCTGACGTATAAAAGACGAATGGAGACATCCCATGCATTGGATCGAAAAAAAAGGGGGTGTTCGATAGAAAATATGGTTCCTCCATTTGATCTTTCAACCAATAAAATTGTTCGAGTGGGGAGGGGATTAACCTCGATCCCCCCTTTGTGCACAACCTTGAATTGTAGATAGCTTGCTGGTCAGTTAAATCGTCACAGTGTCATACACATCAAAGTAGTTTATATAATGATGCAGGTTTCAAAACCCTCAGCTGCAGAAAATATTTTTTGAATCTGCGATTTTTAACATTTAAGTGGAAGTATAAATTAATTTAGAATGAAACGTCAGAAGAAAAGGCGACTGAAAATACTCAGTGAGATGTATAGAGTGGTAATTATACTATCCTATACATGTCCACGTTCTACCATTTTTTTTGTTGTTAGTTTTGGTGCCCGATAGTTTAAACTACCAAACTAATCTGTCGTTTTCACGTTGGGGTATTATGCTAGACGGTGGACATCACCCCACGCAGGACTAGATTAACCATTAAGCAAAGTAAGCACGGGCTTAGGGCAGGGGCGGAATGGATCCTCTCAAAGGGTGCATACTTCGAACTATCGGAGGGCGCTAATTCTTGCCCATACGAAGGCGCGAGTCTTATCGTTCATGAGGGTGCACAAGACAGGGCCGCCCAGTCCGCCCCTGGTTTAGGGCATCAAGGGGTTGAAAATTTTCCATTTGCCGGATTTACTGTGGACCACATGGCACAAAATTGCCAATAGTACGAAAGGGGTTCATACAATAAATAAAAAAAAAATTAAAAGGCAATCTGGTTGTCTGATCTTTACTAAGTACAGAAAAAAAGATCTGTGTTTCCTAAGATTAGTTCTTATAATCTTATCAAAGATCTTGAAGTAAGAATAATAAAGAGAAAACTTTTCAAAGTAGAAGCAGTGGCATAAGAAAGGGGGTTCAAAAGCCTCCCCCCCCATTGGATATCAAAATGCATTATTTTCTTCAATGCTGCATCGCATGGTTGTCTTCAAAGCTAGTGGATCCTCCAAAATGTTTGAACTACTACGTTACTAAGCTGAAGTATGTAAAAAATAACATTTTAAGGTTCATTATTGTTTTTGTTTTGAATCAGGTATATGTAAGGGGGGATCAAATTATTTTAATTTTTTAGGGTCCCTATAAGGTTCTTAATCCGGCCATGACCTAGAATAGCGTTTCTCAACCACTAGGCCCTGGCAGCCATTGTGCTGGGCTGCGAGAAATTCTCCTGGAATTTGTCATTTTTGTTTTCTAAGCATGTTTCATGAATAAATAATCTATCGTGAAAGTATTTTGTGTAGGATAATACTCGTGAAAGCACCGAGAGAAAAGCTCAAACCGAGAACGTCGAAATGCCACCTGTGCCACAAATGCCAGCGACCAAATGATGTACTTTAAAATATGCAAGTATTCATGAACGATCGAGATGTTTCAGACACTGAAACCTTTTAGCATTTGAGAAAGGGTATACCACACATAAAAAGTGCCCGCAAGCGGATTACAATAACATGTGGTGCATTTTCTGTCTTTAAAACTGCACGAAATAACATCTGCATTGCAAATGCCAGGGACCAAGCAACAAGGAAGCGAATCGACAAAGTGTATATTAATCAAATTAGTGCATTGATACTTTTTACGATTATGCCCTAATTAATTATTCAAACTTAGGATAGTTTAATGCATGAACTTTAAAAAATGGAAAGGCGTGTATGAGTGAATTTGTTGGGCCCTCGCCTTGTAAAAATGGTTTCTACAGCTTCATAAAGGTTGCGAAACACTCACCACGTCTCCATTTTCATCCAATCAAGTTCAACATGCGGATAGAACTTAAACATAGCGGTCCTGTAGGCGGTGGTTAAAACTACTGAGCCACTGGAGCCATCATGAAACGTGTCAACTCAATGTGGATAAATTGAAAGTTTTTCAACAAGGCTTGAATCCTTTCTGGGGGAATAAGGTAGAGGGCTTTTTTCACAACTTGTAAGCTATTTCTAGGTTTCTCGAAGACAATGCAAGATGCAAGACGATATTTACGTCTGACTTTCCAAGACAAACTTGCCTAGAAATTTCCAAGACGTGAGAAGATGGCTCCAACAATATGACTTCGCACTCAGAGAATAGTATTACGTTAAAAAGACGCTCTGAGAACTTCGTAACTGAGAAAAGTGGTTTCCGTAGTTACACCCATTTTACGCCTTTAAAATAAGCCTGCATGACTCAGTATTTAGCAGTAATGAGACATCGCAGGAAAGCGTTTATAATTGAATAATGCAGAAAATGGGCTTTTAGGGATATTCTGTCTACAAAGCAATTCAGTCTTTGGGATAAAATTGAATTTCAACGCTTTTTATGTGGCATTTTGCAGTAAGTTTCAGAGGAAAAGAAGCGTTTATTACGTTAAGGGGGGTTACTCACGAAAATGCATTAAACAAATTTTTTTTTTATTTAAAAAAAAAGTATTCTTAGCTTTCAAATAACACAAAATTTTTAGCTCAAGGCATTAGCGTAGAGTTTTCAAAATTTGTGGGGGGAAACGCAAGAATATTTTTATGTATGTTTGTACATTACAGTATATGTAAAATCTCAATTTATTTCAGATTATTAGGGGGGTGGGACTCGGCCCACACGGGCCCACATAACTTTACGCCTATGTCCCTAGGTTAATTAGAACAATTTTTTAAACAAATGTACTGTTACAAGTTACTTACAAGTTAATTTAAATGCACTACAATCTTTTTTTTACAAAAATACGGTTTCTCAGAATGGTAATTTCTATCACAAAAGGAACATTTTTTTTTCAAAAACTTGAGTTTAGACTTAAAATTTCTTAGGTAAGTACGTATAAGTATTTTACATACGTTGTGTGGAGGGTCTTTTATTTTTTATTCGGCTTTTTAATTACTGACCTGAATGTGAAATAAAAATGTTTTCTAGACAAAAATTTTCATTTGATGTAAATATTTTTAATTTTACAAATATTGCATATGTCGTAAAATGCCACATATAAAATATGTAAATATGTTTACTAACTATACAAAAAAAATTTTGTATGCATCGAATAAGTATTTTCGGAGAAAATGTTCTTTATGTCTCTATGGAAAATCCCATGTTGTTGAATTCGTTTGTGACCCCCTTTAAATTAGAAACTATCCTTTATAAAATTATTATGCTTAATCCGTGAGCAGGGTTCCCGATTAGAGAACGCGCGCGGGGTGCTTTACACCCCATCTGATTATATAGCATTATTTCATTAAAAACGTCCAATTTTACAGGGAACAATAAGTGGAATTTTCGCTTTGTCACCCTACCCCAAAGATTGTGACTTTGAAGGCAACAGGAAAGAGTTTGGCCAGTTTCAAAAGCAAGGGTGGACGGTTTTTTTCACAAATTGTAAGTTGTGGGATGTGAAACATCCCGCGCGCATGATCGCGGGTTAAAGATGAATTATTTTATAAACTTATTAATAAGAATAAGTTTAAGCTAATGTTTCCTTTCCCATCAACAACAGTCAAGGGACGCAGAATAAATGTCTTTAAATGGAAAAGAACGTTATTTAGAATCTGTGAAGCTTGTACCGGGACTTCAAAACATGACATTAAACAGTAATACCTGTAGTCGTTCATCGGAACGACGTTTCTGTGAACGATTATTGTATTTTTCCAATTTTGAGATGGAGTATATTGGTCATTTTATTTCTTTGTTTTATCACAATTATATCTCTATTTAATTTATTTTTTAATTGAATTTATATAGCTCATTGTCACTATACAATTTAATCATCATAAAGTCTCCTTTTTTGTATAGAAGGTTTGAAAACATGTCGGAAAAATAGTAGAAAGCGAAGATATTTACTATTTTTTAACTTTATGGTGGAAATTTTCTAAGGTCCATACAATCACATTATCAGTCCACGTTCTTCTAGGTCTTCCCCTTTTTCTTATGTTTTCTGTTCTTCTAATAACTGTTATTCTAATGTTAGAGTCCTTCTTAAGATTATGTCCTGTACATTGAAGGCGGACTTATAATTGACGGCCCTAGACAGTAGGGATGAGAAGGGCTCAGCCCGAACCCGGACTCTATATTTCAAAATTTTTCGAGCTCGGGAGGGCCAGGACTCAGCCATCAGACGGATGCGACTCTGAAACCGGAAACTGATTTTTCTATATCGAATTTCTCCAAAGAATACAATTATGTGATTCGTTTTCGAGGATTGTAGAAATACGTGTATTTGAAAACCCAAAGGAAATTAAATAGTGTAGTTTAGCAAATTTTTTAAATTTAAATCGTACGTCAAGGAGTTAAAGTTTTATTTGAAATTTCGGGCTGTGGCTCAAATTCCCACAGAGTATTTCGGGCTTGGGCCTCGAAGGATGAGCCTGAACTCATCTCTACCGGACAGAAATTGCAATTGTGTTATTACGTGAAAGCATGGGCATAGATAGTAAGGGATTATCCCCTCATTGGTGCAAAAACTACAATAGTTCTCTAAAACTACCATGTTGTAAAACAAAATTTAGCTTTGTAAAATCCCATTCGGTTGAATCCTGTTTATCCACAATTCCGAGACCTTAGCTGGGCCAATATTGCAAGGGCAAGGTCAAACTTGGAAACCAAAGAAAGATGGACAAAAGATGTTGCGATATGTAAAGAGAGATGGCAAATTATTTGGATGTTGGTGAAAAGAATTGGTTTTAGAGATTTGACTATGGGTGATTTCAGAGATCTGGCAAAACGAGAGAAGCTGGTAGTAAATGAAAATCTAGACGCGGTCCTCTTTGGTCTACAGCCCTGCGCAACCACTTATGCTTACCCATTGTTGAAAGCTAATCATATGCATATCCAAATTTTCTATTTTTCACTGTGTTAAGCTCTTTCAGTCGATCGAAAACTTCGGTGTTGCGTACTTTATCTGTTCAGCTTATCTTTCAAATGTCTTCTGTAACATTATATTCCAAATGCCTTAAGTATTTCTTCTTTTTTTTTTTCGTTAGTGAACAAGTTTTACAACATCATTGAAATGTGGTCCTACATCGCAGAACATCATCATTTTAATAAACAAAATATCAAAGAATTACCATAGTTTCAAAAGGGTTTAACCGATACTGAATCTGTTTCGGTAGTCATGTGCTAACGCTATCAAAATGGCAATTAGCGCAGGCCATGGGCTTATCTCCTAACAGTACCTAACAAAGAATGTTTGCTGACTAACTGTTTATTGAAGTCTATGGATTGGTTCTGTATGTCGTCAGGGTTGAAACTGTTTAGGGCAAATTCAAACCCACTGTCCTGTGCAGCGCAGTAGTAGTAACGCTTTCGTTTACCCTGCTATACTCAAGTTCGACTTCCTATATGATTTCGTAGAGCAAGTGTTGTACACATCGTAGTCCGGAGATTGGGTTTCTTGGCGACAGAGGCTCAGATTCCTCGGAAAATTGTATGTCCTGGGGCAGTATGACCTTTCTCGTCCTTGCTCCGCAAAACCACGAACAAACATCGTTAACGAAGAACATATGGGATTGTTATAAAGTGTTAAACATATTAGAACAGTTGCAAATGTGCTTCATTTCAAGAGTTATTGTAGACACAAGTTCAATATCAGATTTTGAGCCTTTAGCGAACTTCATTTGCGTGAGTAGGGAGCTGCATGGATAAAATTTCAGAACATAAGTATCTTCACGCCGTTGATTGTGAAGATTGGAATTCTACAATTTGAGAGTTCAGCAATTTGTAGGGTGGGGGGTTTTGAGTAATCTTTACATGTTTTAGGAATAGAAAGAATACACGTAGCAGCATTTGAACAAACGCATGAAATTAACACAGTTTTTTCTATCGTTTAAAATAAGGGGATTTCGTTCTCGAACGGCGAAAATAAATGAGCTTTTCTTAAAATAGTTAGACTTTCTAAAGGTGTAGTCACATTCCATTTTTGATCTATTACAACCATTGACGTCAATAGCTTGAGCTTGACTTCATCATCGGTGTCAGGGCCATCTCCAGCGTGGTGGCCTTGTCAAACTTAGGTGCGTAATTGACGAGGTTTCCTTGCCCGAGATATTATTCCAATTTATTTAGGGTCAAACGGGTATTGATGACATAATATACCGTTCTTCTTTTGCTTTCATACATCATTTATCTGATTTAGGCAAAGGCAGTTAATTTCTTTTAAAGTAAACATAAAATGATTAATTTTTAAAGTACAGTCGAACTTGACTATGGCGAACATCAAGAATATTTTTCTTTACAGTTGTTATTCGCTATATAACCGTTAACTATATTATATATTAAATCAAAGTAACCCAAATAATTCGTTTGTTATATTCTCTGGTTCACTATAAGTTAGTTTTACTGTATAATTTTTATTCAAACATGAGTTGTTATATATATCATCATCATCATCATCATATTCAACCATTATCTATCCACTGCTGGATGAAGGTCTCTCCAAATGCTTTCCACACAAGTCTATCCTGGGCCATTCGTTTCCACGTCACCCCAACCTCTTTTCTTATTTCATCCACCCATCTAGTTTGAGGACGTTTTCTAGGTCTTCGGTGGTCTCTTGGAATCCAGTTCAGAATTTCTGTTGTCCATCGTTGATCAGTTCTTCTTGCAATATGCCCAGCCCATCGCCATTTCAGCCCTTTTACTTTAACAATGATGTCCTCTACTCTAGTTTGCTCTCTCACCCAAGTGTTCCTTTTCCGATCTCTCCTAGTTATTCCAAGCATGCACCTCTCCATGCTCTCTACCACTCCACCAGAGGCAAATTAATATTTGCTGCACGGATAGAAAGGCGGAAGGGGAGGGCTAATTCACCAACCCGTCTAGCCAGCGTGGTGAAATTATGGCTAATTCCTCCATTATGTTGACACACCAGAAACCATGGCCCCTAGTCTCCAGGTGCTGGAGTGCTCCTGATCAAGGCAGCGGTCAGTGTGGCATGAAAGCAGGGGGTGCTAAGAATCACTGGAATGGCCCAGGCTGCCGTTTGTTATTGACCTTGGCAACGTATAATGGACGATCCCTTGCTTCTGAAGCAAAACTTCAGGAATTGGAAGAGGAACTAGACAAGATCAAATGGGACATTGTAGGACTCAGTGAAGTTAGAAGAAAAGGTGAAGAGTTGGTGGAACTGAAAAGCGGACATTTGTTTTATTATAGAGGAACGGAAACTGGAAGAACAAGTGGTGTTGGCTTCTTAATCAACAAAAGAATTAAAGACTGTCTTCTGGAAGTTGAAAGTACATCAGATCGAGCAGCGAGGCTTGTTGTTCAACTAACCCAGCGATACCAACTTCAAATAGTACAGGTATATGCACCAACATCAAGCCATACCGACGAAGAGGTTGAAGAATTTTATGAAGAAATCAAAGAGTTACACACCAAAGGGAAACAACATATCAAGCTCATCATGGGGGATTTCAATGCAAGAATTGGACAACAGGAACAAGGAGAGACATCTGTT
>QLNU02015003.1:135057719-135074715 GCA_006491805.2 Dysdera silvatica | reverse complement strand
AGCGGTAACATACCAAACCAATGGGATTCTGCAACAGTAATTCTTTTGCATAAAAAAGGTGATAAAGAGGATTTGAAAAATTACCGACCAATTAGCTTGTTACCTGCTATTTATAAAATCTTCACAAAAGTTCTAACACATCGCCTGCAGAAAAAATTAGATGCAGCTCAACCAAGAGAACAAGCTGGATTTCGAAGTGGATTCAGTACAGTGGACCATATTCAAGTATTAAGAGAATTAATTGAAAGAACACATGAATATGAACTTCCATTGTGTGTTGCATTTATTGACTATGAGAAGGCCTTTGACTCTATAAAAACATCAGCAGTCATCAACTCTTTAAGATCAACAGACATTGAGGATGTGTACATTGACATGGTGAAACGTGTGTATAAAAATGCAAGTGCAAAATTTCGGTTACATAAAGATACCAAAACTATCAAACTTGGCAAAGGGGTGAGGCAGGGAGATACCATTTCTCCAAAACTTTTTACTTCTGCTTTACAGATGATTTTTCAGCTGATAAATTGGAATAACAAGGGAATAAAAATAAATGGTGAATATTTAAATCATCTGCGGTTTGCTGATGACATTGTTATTTTTTCAACGGACCCATTAGAACTCCAAGACATGGTACAAGAGCTCTCAACTAGAAGTGAAGAAGTTGGACTCAAGATGAACCTACAAAAAACTAAGATCATGTTCAATAATTTTGTAGAGGAAACAAAAATACAAGTTGACAACACTGAGCTAGAAATTGCTGATTCATATATTTACCTTGGCCAGCTGATTTCAATGGATGGCAACATTATGAAAGAACTCAACAGACGTATTAAACTTGGCTGGAGTGCATTTGGAAGAAACAGTTTTATCCTGAAGGGGAAATTGCCTTTATGTCTAAAAAGAAAAGTCTTCAACCAGTGTGTATTGCCAGTCCTCTCTTATGGATCAGAGACATGGAGTCTAACAGTTGGAGCAATACGAAAGTTACAGACAACGCAAAGGAGCATGGAGAGGTGCATGCTTGGAATAACTAGGAGAGATCGAAAAAGAAACACTTGGGTGAGAGAGCAAACTAGAGTAGAGGACATCATTGTTAAAGTAAAAGGGCTGAAATGGCGATGGGCTGGGCATATTGCAAGAAGAACTGATCAACGATGGACAACAGAAATTCTGAACTGGATTCCAAGAGACCACCGAAGACCTAGAAAACGTCCTCAAACTAGATGGGTGGATGAAATAAGAAAACAGGTTGGGGTGACGTGGAAGCGAATTGCTCAGGATAGACTTGTGTGGAAAGCATTTGGAGAGACCTTCATCCAGCAGTGGATAGATAATGGTTGAATATGATGATGATGATGATATATATATATATATATATATATATATAATACATTTCTGGATGTAAGGCACTCTGTAGGGTCTCTTGTGGATTGTTCACACTCCATGTGCGGCAATTTTGCCTATTAACAAATCCGTTAAGCCAAAATGAGCCCCATCGCTGAACACAATTTTGCGATAAAATAACGGGTCAGTTTCCAAATATTTTAGAGCCCAATCGGCGAAAGCACGAAAGTTGGTCTCGTGGCTTTAATTCCTCTACCAGCTGGATTTCATACGGGTGTAGGCCAAGATCTTTGCAAATAATTTTCCACGTCGTGGACGGACGGAGCTCCAATTACTGCGGCCGACGACAAATTGACAAATTTAAATCATGTTCCACACTGTCGTTTACAGCGGCAATATTCTCTTCAGTACGCACATTCTTTTGATGTGTAGGTGTTTTTACATCATTTGGGAAATATGTTGTTTTAAATCTATCCGTAGTTCGACAGATAGCTTGCTCAGACGGACCGTTATGGTTACCATAAAATGCACAAAGTCATCTATGTGTTGTGTGAATGGACGGCTTATTTTCAAATAATTTTGTACTGTTGTTGAAGCGTTAAACGTTCCATATTATTTTGCCGAAGTGTACTACCTACAAATGTGAAAGAAAGCGTGTAAATAAACAGCTTACTTGACAGCTGTTGCCAACAAAAATTCTATCACATCTAAAAAAAACCTTTATATTCCATCATTATTCGTTCACTGCTGAATGACGCTATCTCCATACGGTTTCCATACGTTCTATCCGAAGTCGTTTCCATACCACTCTAACCTATTTCCTTATTTCATCCACCCATCTTATCTGAGGAAGTTTCCTGAGTCTTTTACGAGCTCTTGGAATCCATTTGCATATTTTAGTTATCCATTGTTGGTCAGTTCTTTTTACGATATGTATGTCTAGTGCATTACCATTTCAGCTTTTTTTACCTACTCTATCCTATCCAGGGCCCCATCAAGCCGAAGTGGGGCCCCAGGGTCTAGTATTTATTCGGGGCCCCCCTACGTACTCTCAACAAAATTATTTAATACGTAACAAATGCAAATTCTTGTTATGTATATTATCTACATAATCAATAGTTTAAAACCATTTTCAATGACGCCTAAGTTATAACTAAGAAAAAATGTTTTATTAATAAATTACTAAATTATAATTAAAATAACTAGGTTTCAAACGGACATTTTAATTACCATTGATGACATTTTAACATTAAAAAAAGTTCACATACAAAATCTGGGGGCCCAGAACCTCGACCCATGAGGCCCGTGCGTTAATCGGGCCCTGACCCCACTCTTGTTTGCTTCCAACCAAGTACCACATATCCACACGTAGGTACACACTTCTCTTTTCGATGTTTTTCTAGTCATTCCAAGCATACACTTACTTCATGCTTCTTTGGGTTGTTTGCAATTTTCGTATTGCTATTTTTGTCAAATTCCATGATCAAGAATGACTCCATGAACGCTTTGGTTCCTTAGGCCTTATGAGATTCGGATTCTGCGTAAAACTCAGGTCCACTGCCTTACAGGGGCGTGCAATGTCGCCGTGATGAAGCATTCGCTTTTCTTGCCGTTAGCCTAGATTCAGAATCTGATGGTATCATTTAAGTTGTTTCATTTTTCGGCCTACTGTAGTTCGGGGTATGATTCCCTTGGCTGTAGAGATTCGAATTCCTCGGAAGGCTGAAGGTCCTACCACAGCATGACCCTTGTTGTCCCTGCGCCTTAAAAACACAGACAAAGCTTGCTAATGATATTTACATCTCTGATCAAAGAACGTTGATTATTCAAAGAAGAAGCCCCGAACAATCAAACGTTTTCTAAGATGAAAAATTTATGGAAACGGAATAAAATTTAATGAACGTCTCATATTAAGTATGATTAATAATTGGCTTACTTTTATTTTTAAAAAATAATTTCATATTCAAATTAAACATAAACTATAATATATAACATTATAGCATCACTATAATTTGACTTATTTTCGCGCTATAATTATTTTGTTTTCGTTCTTTTTTTGGTAAATTAATATTTCAGTGTTTCGATTTTCAAAAAACGTAACTTGATTTTTTTATTTTCATTTATTACTAAAACGTTCTTTATTATTTTCGAAGCTGAATGAACATTTTGTCATTTATAAAATCGAATAAAGAACCATAGCTAGAAAGTAAAATTTTCCATTTTTCTATTGCATCATGTGTCTCAGTGTGTGTAAAATATAAAAGAACCATTCTCACGCGACTGTAGGTGAAATTTATCTATGTTTTTGCTTCTTCTGTATTTGAATAAGCCATAATCGGAGATATTGTTGAAAAAAAAAATGAAATTATGTATCTATGATATTAAATAACTTTTTTTTCACATCCCATACCGCAGATTTAACCATGGGTGTCGTTTGAGGAAGTCAGAGGGTTCAGTTGTATCCCTTGGAATTGAAACATATGCAATATATTATTTGATAATTTAATATTTTAATAATTTATTTATTTAATACATTAAAAGGTTAAAGTGGTTATTTGTTTTGGGTTAACACCAGCAAAAAAAAAAGACCCTTTCTTGAATTCGCCTTAACGACTCCCACTTGGACTTTACTGTCACTAATTTGTGTTGTATTTTCACATGAATAGCGGTACAGATCCAGAGCTGTAGATCTCATGTTTACACCTACCTGAGTGACTACATCATAATTTGAAATTTTTTTTTACAGAAATATATATGTTAAATCATTAATTCTAACTTAAAATTGATGAAGAACAAAGGAAGAACTGTCTGGAAAATTTCACGGAATTTTAATCTATTTGCTTTTCAAGGGATCAAGTGGAGCTACTGGAAAATTGTTTCGACGGTAACTTCGTCGATTCTGGTAACTTTGTCAATTCCGGATAATGGAGGTTACTTCAAACTTGGCGCCGATATTGGGTATCTCGCCAGTTCCCCGAAGGATGTTCAGAAGCATTCGCGAATCAGGAATCTCCAATCGGAAGGAACTGAGGAGTCCTCCAATCGGAAGGAACTGAGGAGTCCGGGAATCATCGATCCGGTTCTTTTCATGTTTATAAATATCCCGGGAAAATCCTTGTCTCACGTCATTCCACTTCCAGGCGCCGGACCGGACGCTGTTCTCCGGGACACAGCTGCTTTTTAACTGTTCGTAAATACATTGAAAGAAGTTTCGACCGGTGAGAGAATCCGGCGTCAAGAAATCTGTTTTTAATCTTTGTTTTTGACGCAAGTCGCTTTCCTGGCGCAACGTCCTGGAAAGACAAAATAAAGGCGTTAAAGGTAGGTATATATTTGCTTCTGCTTATTCATGATTTAACCTCCAGCTGACAACAATATTTACTTATGCATAATTAATATTGCCAGCAATATCTTCGTTATTTTTCCGGGAAGTAGGGGACCCATCGAGTTTACAGAATTTCGATTTTCTTTTATCCTTGCTGCTTTTTTGCGTCTCATTGACTAATTCTCGATATAATTATCGAATCTAAAATGCATCCTGATAGAATAAATGCACCGGTCTTTGCTCAATATTGTGTAAATTAAGCTCCTGTGAGCTTAAAAATAAATGTCATATCTCCAGTGTCAGGTTTATTACAAATATAATGTTTAGTACGTCATGTCTTGATCTTGAAAGTGACATTTTTTACTTGCATGTTTCGTTTCCTTACTTTTAAATATATAGCTCGTATGGCAACCAAAAATAAATCACTAAATCACCATATTCAATTTTTGGAAGTTAAATTTTCGAAAGCGTAGATTACAATGACAACTTTTCTCAATAAAATTACATGAATTTGTATACTTAATTAAAGCAATTTTGCATGATTCTATATAAACTTGCATGGTGCGGTTTCATTTGATTAGTGACGAACCATGTCATGTTGATAGAAATGCGAAAATGTGCAAATTTTTTGCTTATTCAGATAAAGCGCTGTTTATTTGAGAATAAGTATCATTATTTATTTGTTTATTTATATATTAATTGTAATTGAATTTACATTTAATTAATTGTAATTGAATTCACATTTGATTAATCGCAATTTAATTCACATTTAATTAATTTTACTTCAATTCATATTTAATTACTTTCAATTTAATTCATATTTAATTAGCTTTAATAATTTAAATCAAATAATTAATTGTAATTTATTTCACATTTAAATAATTGTAATTTAATTCATATTTAATTAATTGTAATTTAATTCACATCAAGGAGAATTCATAAAAAGAGTTTTCTTCTTTGCAAGTATAATTAATGAGTATGAGTTACTGGCGTACGCAGCGGGGGTTGAGATACAGTTTTGTAAATATCCATATGAATATATGGAGTTGCAGCTCTGTAACTCCCCCCCACACACAATCATCACATACGAATTTTCTACGTACGTCAATGCTTGGAGTAGTTAATATCATGGAGGGCGAAAATGTGATGAAACTGCTTGGAACTGCAATGGAAAGAAATTGATTGATAAAACTGGAAATTGGCTGATATTACATATCGGATGTAGACGGAAAGAAGTAGAGAAGGGGGGCATGGCAACCCCCTTGGAGGCATATTCCGCCTTTTGGAATGAAGTGCCGATTTTTTTAGAGAGATAAATATCTTTCTTGGGTGGCAAATATATTGGTATGAATAATGAAACTTTTCACTGCCAATTTCTCTTTTATTTCAATATATCGGGAAGACTGACTAGTGGCATTAAATATCTTTCAGAAGTAGGATATCATTGAGAAAAATCAACACATTGATGGTGTGAAGTGCTAGCGTCAAAATTTACCAAAATATTCTCCAGTTTTTGTCAAAGATTAAGGTAAACTTTATTTATTAACTAAGGATATTTTGTATTCCCAGCGTATTGAAATATCTGGAGAAATTATACTTAAAATATATGTACATTTTTCTTATATAAGCATATTATATATGAGTGTTGTATTGTTTTACGCGTATGTACAGGCGCTTCCCGACTTATGTATAACTACTTGTAAGTTTTTCGAAATTTAAAATAACGTAAAAGATATACGTGAAGAACAAACCATCACGTAGTTTATAAAATTTCTGTATTCAGATTTTTCGGTATTTAAAGATTTTAATTTTTTATAAAAATGGTTTGGAATATTATTGGGTCAAATATTCTTAATCTCTATATATAAATATATTTGCACACATTATATGAAGAATATTATTTTCTAATTTTTAACTTTTTTTAACAATTACGATGATTTTTTTTATACGTTTTATTATCTTTTAGTGTTCCATCGATGTAGGCGTTTTGGCACTTTTCACTAGTATAAAATGAACATTTCATTTTATTTACCTTTATATACCATTACGCAATATTACTTTCTTTCTTATATTATAATCATATTCTGCTCGTTTTCTAACCACCGATATTATCGGACCCACCTAAACGTAAACTGGGAGAACGTATAAAATCAAGACGAACATAATGAATAATAATAATAAGGAATAAGGACAGAAATAGTGAATAATAATAATAATAAGGAACAAGGACAGAAATAGTGAATAATAATAATAAGGAATAAGGACAGAAATAGTGAATAATAATAATAAGGAATAAGGACAGAAATAGTGATAATAATAATAAGGAATAAGGACAGAAATAGTGAATAATAATAATAAGGAATAAGAACAGAAACAGTGAATAATAATAATAAGGAATAAGGGAATATAATACAGAATAAGGAACAAGGATTTGTACGATGCAGAACGGTAGCCAACATTGGAACCAAAGCAAAATAAATATTATTTTCTCTTGCAAAGTTAAACTTCTTTTCCATTTACACTCTTAATTACATAAGTTAAGCACTATTATATACAAGTTATTTCACTATAATTTTTGTACATTATTTGACTTATGTTGAATTGCCTGGCACAGCGGTGTAGCGCACGTTGCCTCTCGCAAGTACTCGGGGCAAGTTAAGTATTGCACCCGTTAAAACCCGTTAACACTTCCTTTTACCAGTCCACTATTGAAACTATGCACCCATAATAATTTTGCGCCCAACGCTACTCCACTGACCTGGCGATAATTGTATAAGGATGTCATATGATGTCATTGCATAGTATCGTCTGATGTCATTACAAAGCTGATGCAGGAAATCAAATTTAAGTATCTGTGAAATCATTAATCGTTGATTACCACAACTACCATGATATCATAATATGTTTCTTAAATTCAGTTGCAGCATATCAGGTAACATGAGGTTGCTGTAAGACGGGAAGCGCTTGTCCCATAAGTATGGTTTGTAGAATACTTTGTTTGATGTTTCTTGCATAGGTTCGGAGTACCTTCTCAGACCGAATCCATAGTTGCACACGATATGTCAATCCAACTTGATATTCCCAAGCGTCATTCGGATCCAGCTCCTTGTACTGATAAAGTTGTAAAAAAGGACTTTTTGTGTTCTAACCAAGACAAACCAGGATCCGCCCACAGCGCTCCAGACTTGAGGTTACTGGGCTCGGTCAGCAATGTCTCGCCAACTCGAAGTCCAGTGGCTGTAAGCAAATCTTCTCCAGCGGGCACAAGCAGCCCTTCCAAGAAAACGCCCACAAGAAAATCAAAAGCGTTCAAGTACCGAAGACTGAGTAATACAAGTTATTCTTCAGTGGGTGTTGGTTATTTCAATACCACTCCCCGTCGAGCCACCCATCCGAACACTTCTCCAAGGAAGCTTCGTCGTTTTTCATTATGGCTGGAAAATGAACCAGACCCATGGATACAGTACAGGAATAAGGGTCTCGGGAGCACAGTGCCAAATGGGGACGACAAACCCTTCATGGCCGTTTTTGGAGACAACGACAATGGATCTTCCTCCACTGGGTGCTACTACAGACTCCGCAGTTTCAGCGTCACATCAAAGGGCATTGTCAATCTTGGAGACTTCGTTAGAGCACGGTCACATTCAGACGCCAGCATATCTTCAGAGGAAGGTTGTCGTTTGACTCTCGATCACCATCAGTTTCAACAACATCAAAATCATAGTCGGAACCGAAAATGCTCGGTTGAATCAACTACCTCTTCTTCCGCAACTGCTGGTTCTTCAGACACATCTGTGTTCCCTTCCAAATACAGAGTACTACTATTGGGATCAGAAGAAGTTGGGAAGACATCACTCGTTGCTCAGTTTACCACTTCTGAATGCCTGACTACTTTCAATTCTGACATCCATGCTTCTATTGGTAAGTATATTATAGTATATACATTATTACAAATAAATTTGACACCCACGTATTAGTAGCTCAATCTAGAGCTATTTTTGTTTAGGAGAAAAAGAGACGCCGTCCTCATCTCGGATTCGAACCAGGGAGCCCGCGGTATCTTGACCTACTAGACAAATGAGAACAAACGCCTTTTTCTCCATATATTAAGATGTAAGTTGTTCGTTTAGTAGGTCAAGACACCACGGGCTCAACGCGTGAGGACCCTGGTTCGAATCCGGGATGAGGACGGCGTCTCTTTTTCTCCAAAGCAAAAATAGCTCTAATTTGAAATACTAATATGTGGGTGTCAAATTTATTTGTAATAAAAAATCCTCCACGAAAAACTCACAAAAAACTCGCCCCGGTGGCTTTGTGTGTTGACCATTATTTGGCAATTGTGTTATCCCTGTGAAGGGTAATAATATCTTACATTATATACATTTATACACCACATCATGCATATTTTAGAACAGTGCCATAAACATGTAGTATCTTGCCCAATCGTTGTGTTTAGATTAAAGTAAGAGCGAGTATAAATAAATAAAGTAGATATGAAATTGTACTAATCAAAAATACAGGTTACAATTTGGGCAAGTTCATTCGTCGGTAGAAGGTTGGGTCACGAAAGATTGGTTTGATTGATTGTTTGGCTTTTTTATGGCGCAAGAGCATCTGGGCTATACTGCGCCAAACACGGTAAAATCAAAGACTGTAGTAAAAGCCAGTACTTTTTAAAAATTTTAAAACGTGCGTATGGTCAGCATGGTCATTTAAAATGTCAGACAGTGATGAAGAGTTAAAAGTAAGAGTGCGGGCAAGTCTATAATAGGGGCATTGAGTTAAAATGTGTAAAACACTCATGGGTTCATTGCACACTTGGCAAATTGGTGCTGGTTTTCCTTCCAACAGATGTCTATGGGTGAGATGGGAATGCCCAATGCGAAGTCTAGCAAGGAGAACCTCCTCTTTCCGATTTTTACGGTATGAGGAGGGCCAGTTACAGAAAGACTGGTTTGCTCATCTTAGAGGGCTATAACACTTTTAAATTCTGCGTGAGACCATCGTATGTATAACCAGTCTATAATGAACAATCGTGGAGATCAGTTATATTATGTATATATAATCTTAGATGACTGATTCTTTAGCCATTTTACTCTTATCATCTTTATTGCTCTGTATTTAGGATTTTGTGTAACATTCATAAATAAATGAAACTGCTAAGCAATATCACAACAAAAAAATCGTGTCCAAATTTTATAAATTTTTAATTTCGACGGTCAGTTTTAATACTATATACTATTTTAATATCATTGTCTATGCAGATTCCTCAAGCTTTTGTACGATATGTGGTTTTTTAACTAAAGAGACATGTCTTTTTTAACTGGAGATAATTGTTTTCTTTAACTAGAGCGTGCTCTTTTTAACTAAAGTGGCATATATATAGAGGCTAACTATTAATGTAGAAGAATATAAAAGGCTAACTATTAATGTAGAAGAATATAAAAGGCTAACTATTAATGTAGAAGAATATAAAAGGCTAACTTATTAATGTAGAAGAATATAAAAGGCGTAATATTATGTAGAAGAATTAAAAGGCTAACTATTATGTAGAAAGAATATAAAAGGCTAACTATTAATGTAGAATAGAATATAAAAGGCTAACTATTAATGTAGAAGAATATATAGAGGCTAACTATTAACGTAGAAGAATATAAAAGGCTAACTATATAAATACAATTTATTTAGAGTAATTTTCTCATCATAGCATATGATGCGGTTATATTAGATGATTAGATACTTGCAAAGAAAATAATGGTTTTTTTTTAATTTTAGAAAAAATCATCGTTTCCTTTGCGAGTATTTATTAACCTAATATAAAATGCAGTTTGGATTCGGCAATTGAACATAAAACTAGAGATTATGTGCGTGAACAAGAGAATACGTTATAGCGATTCCTCCACAGGCTCATTCTAACTCTGTTTCGCGCCAAAATTCCATTCTCATGGACATTTGGCAATGAGTCACACGTACAACCAACTCCTTGGAATTTCCACCAAAAACGAAGGATACAAGCATTATCCAACTTCGAACCCTCTCCCATATATTTTCATTTAATGGGCAAAAACTGTCAAGAAAGACAGCTCAACGTTAACATAACTCACAGCAAGTTCTCCCCTCTGTGGGGTCAAACTGACCAATAGAAATTTATATAAACTATTGCGTCAGTATTCAATTGTCCAATCACGGTCCACAAAAATCATTCGAAGTAAAGTTTCGGACCGATCAAAATCCTCTTAACTCCGGACCCTTCGAAGATGTAACACATACTTCCTTTTCGCTTAACGTTACATCTATACATCTACGCATCCAATAATGTGCACATCATCTCCCGGCAACTAGTCAATGATATCTCTTATAATGTGTTTCTTCATGCGTCTTAATAAATGCCATCTTCGATGTATGTACACGCTGCTGTTCATCAGCAGCAATTTTCTCATGAAATCATCCACATTCAAGTTTTATCTCTCACTTGCAACAAATAACCATAGACTACCTGACTGCGGTGTAGACTACTATCCAATAAACCTCAACATAAATACAAACAAAACTAAATAAAATTTAATGAATTTAAAATTTTATTTATATAAATTAAAATAATTGATGTTCCATAAGTGATCATTGCATTCTACGGCAAGGTTTAAGCTTGTGAGATAGTCTCTTCTCCTCTCCTCTCTTTCTCTCTCTCTTTCTCCCTCTCTCTCTCTCTCTTTCTCTTTCTCTCTTCACAGCTGTACTTTTGTTTAATTTAATACACATTTACTTTACTTACATTTATTTTATTGTTCGCAGATTTGAAACTTTCCGTTTTCATAAATTTTTATCTTTTTCGTGTCATTATGCATTAGGAAGAAAGAAAAGGAATGTAACATATCTTGTTATCAATAAGAATCAAACAACAATGTCAATCAATCAACGTTTATTGGCGTAGTGATACCAACGCCGATGGTATGGCGTGATTAGATGGTGAAACGTTCGAAAGAAAATAAATATTTCTGCCTTCGGTGGGACCTGAACCCACGACCTTCCACTTCAGGTCCCACCGAACGCAGAAATATTTATTTTCTTTCGAACGTTTCACCATCTAATCACGCCATACCATCGGCGTTGGTATCACTACGCCAATAAACGTTGATTAATATTGTTGTTTGATTTAATCTGCGTAGTGTTCGATTTATATAAAATAAATTAATAAGAATATTTAAATTTTTACATTTAAATATTTTTTAAACAGAATAGACCAGCAGTTCTTTAACTTTCCTGGACCGCGGACCCCTTTCAGAGATGACTCGCCCTCGCGGAACCCCAAGAATTAACTCGAAATTTGCATCATACATATTTATTTCTAGTGTTTCATCACTAATTTTCACCATTTAAGGAAGGAATTTTTCGTCCCCTCATAATTTATTCTTAGCATTAAAGAGTATATGCCCTTGACTTGGTATTTTTTCCGACCTTTGTGGGATACGGGGAGGGTCTGGCAGACCCCCCCGATAGGGTCTGCGGACCACGGTTAAAGAACCGCTGGAATAGACATTTTATTTTTCTGAATTTACTTTACATTAGTCGAGTGTTGTCCATCAGAATTGGATTCGAAAAATTACTGATTTACTAATAGTTTTGTTATCTTTACTCCTATCTTATTTTAATATTTAAATAATACTTCACCATTTTTTATATATGTGCATTCCCCAATATTTAGAAAAATTGCCTGTGTATTTTAAGCATGTGATTTGGTCTTAAAGTGACAACGTACAATGAATTCCTTTCCTTATTAGCAGCTAATGTATTAGTTTATTTTAAAACGTTAAAAAGTATAGAAAAATTTGCTAATAACTGTTTTAGTAACGATTACCCTAATACTTAAATTTGAATGAAATTTTTGGAGTATTCGTAATTTTTTTAAAACTTTTTTTCTTCTCCCAAACGCCTTCCTGTGGTTATTTATCTGTTTTGTGTTTGACAGTTTAGACTGTCAAAGAAAAGCGAATATTTCTCAGTCATTTGGCCTATGGGCAGCACGATGGACGAGTGGCATTATCCCATGATACACTCACATCCATTCTAAATTATTTGGAAGTTGAATCTAAACCCGGCGGGGCAAAAGGAGGTGGACACAGCACACTAGATCACCAGTCCTCCCCGGAAAAACTGGAAATTCCTATAACGGAAACATGGGCGGACTCTAGAACTCTCTCTCTCTCCACTAAAAGGGCGCATAATTTGGATTATCGGAGGGCGCTAGTCCTATAGCCCATGAGGGCGCACCGGCGGCCCAGTCCGCCCCTGAACGGCAATCCGGATAAAGGCAAAAATTGTTTCGAATCCACCTTTAGCCACGGCTTCGCTTTCTTCCAAGTTAGTTCGATTTATTTTTTTAACAGGTATTAACGTTTATTTAAAGCCACATTCATTTAATAAGTGATAATAATTAATTACTTTGAGTGAAACTTCAGATATATATGTAATATTAATTGTACATTTGTTTCTTAGATTATTTGAAATAACATTACGCCTACAACTGGATTTCATACATCAAACAAAAAACCCAGAAGTCGCACTTTGACACTTATTTGAAGTTTGGTTCGCACAATATTTCTTGGTGTTATTATTAGTATATGAAATACACTTTAGAATTCGTCTTTTGATGATAGTAGCTCCTCTCCGAAAAGATTTATGAAAACATAAAAGCTATTTTTTTGTTCTATGAAATTTTTTGGTAAAGGCTTAGATTAAAAAAAAGTCGGCCTTTCAAACTCGAATCTGAAGGTCATCACGGACGAAAAGCTGCGTTTGTAAACCAAATAATAAATGAAGCGTAAAGATAGTTTCAAAAATCCTTCAAAATTTTCTACTATTCACAGAAAATTGTCTAAAATAAAATCTTTTGGAAAAATTGGCTTGTAAAATCTTCCTCGGAATTATTAGTTTCTCATAATGCCATTTATTAATTCGTGAAATAATAATAGAATAAGTTTAATAATTAAGGAACAAATATTTAATTATTTTTAATTACATGCCCCATCATGTTAAAATTAGTTCGGTACTCTGAAACGGTAATTATTGTTACTAAACCATATAAATGTGTTTTATAAGTAAATACAACATTATAAGCGTAAGTAAGGTTGTTAAAACGTTTTATTTCAACGTACGTTTCTGACGGACTTGGCCGTCTTTCGTCAGGAATACAAAATGAGAAAATAAATATTAAAAAACTGGAGATGGTGTTATTGCATGACTGTTGTGTTGCCAGTTGTGGATGAATAATTAATGCGAAAATTTTATTAAACGTTTCCAATCTTGACCGAAAGTGGGAGTAGATTTTGGTCCATTAACTATAATAAAAAAATTCTTATTGATATGGAATGCTTCTAAAATATCTAATTCATGTATTGATATCGGTTGACAGATAATTATGGGTTGGTTGAATTTGAATTTGTGGTTTTGTGACCAGCAATGTACAGAGATGCGGACATATGGAACTCTGCTGCTTTCGCTACGCATTTAGAGTAGTCTGTGCTGCAAGGCTCGTTTAGTCTGGCCTATGTAGGACGTTGCATTTGCTGTAGATTTGGTAAACACCCCAACGTTTTAAAATTGTACGTGTACTTACATATAAATGTTGTTATTGATTTAATCGCGAATACTAATAATGCGATGAATGAAAGACAAGAGAATAAGGATAGAAATTATGGACAAGAAAATAAAAGAGGAAGAGATCAAGAAGATGAAAATGAAAGCGAAATGAACATGAAGGACTATATAAAAATAGAGATAAACATAAAGAACTACAAAAAGAGAAAAGTGAAGCGAACATAAAGAAGTAAGTGAAAGTGGTGTGAACACAAAGAACTAAGTGAAAGTGAATTGAACACAAAGAGATAAGTGACAGTGAAGTGAAACTAAACAACTAAGTAAGAAGAATATAAGAAATAACTTTATTCAACGCATATAGCTGTTCTTAATTCATCTGTTTTGGTATTATTCTAATGTTACAGTGGTGATTTATTTGGATTTAAAGAATATTAATATGAATTAGGCTTGAAATCGAGGAGAGTAGAAAGTAATAACTCGTTTCGAGGCTCTCTTCCAGTTAGGTAACGTATTTCATAAATCATAGTTTAATCGATTACGGTTGCCTCGATTCACATTATTTTCATGGAACTAATGAATAGGCGAATAGTAATTTTTATTTTCACAATAAAGTATAAAAGAATGTTTTACAATCGCGTTTTATACAGAGTTACGGCCTCATTTCAGAAACTGTGATAGTGGGCAGGATGAAATATTGAGTGGACGCATGCATTTTATTTGGATGGGGAAGGTTAAAATGTTGCGTACTGCATATTTTTTAATTTATTTAATTTTTGTGAAATAGTTTTGACATGCACACATAAATAAAAGCAAAGTGAATATAAAGAACTAGGTAAAAGTGAACATAAAGACCAAAGTAAAAGTGATATGAACTTAAAGAACTAAGTAAAAGTGAAGTGAACATAAAGACCTAATTAAAAGTGATATGAACTTAAAGAACTAAGTAAAAGTGAAGTGAACATAAAGACCTAATTAAAAGTGATATGAACTTAAAGAACTAAGAAAAGTGAACTTAAGGAACTAAGTAAAAGTGAAGTGAACATAAAGAATTAAGTAAAAGTGAACTGAATATTAAGAACTAAGAAAAAGTGAAGTGAATATTAAGGACTAAGTGAAAGTGAGTGGACATAAAAAATGAAGTGAAAATGAAGTGTAAATCGAGAAATGGAAAGTGAAATTTAAATGCCCTTAAAAATAATACTCATGTTTACAGAACATTGTTTTGCAATTTCCCAGAAACTACTCCCTTCGCAATGAGGAACTGTTGTTATAATTACAGATTTATAAGCTCCATTTAAAAATCTAAGTAAACCTTTATCGGTACTAAATCGATAATTTAATACTAATCTTTAAAAAAATCAGTTAATTTAATGATAATTTTAAACGAATCAATTAATTAATTTAATACTAATTTTAAACCAAATTAATTCATGTAATACTAAGTTTAAACAACTAAATTAATTTAATGCTAATTTTAAACAACTAAATTAATTTAATGATAATTTTAAACAAATCAAATTAATTTAATGCTAATTTTAAACAACTAAATTAATTTAATACTAATTTTAACAACTAAATTAATTTACTAATTTTGTTCAACTAAATTAGTTTACTAATTTTGTGAACCAATTAATTAATTCATGTAATTAAGTTTAAAACAACAAAATTAATTTAATGCTAATTTTAAATAACTAAATTAATTTAATGCTAATTTTAAACAACTAAATTAATTTAATGCTAATTTTAAACAACTAAATTAATTTAATGTTAATTTCAAACAACTAAATTAATTTAATACTAATTTTAAACAACTAAATTAATTTAATACAACTCAATTAATTTAATGCTAATTTTAAAATAATAAAGTAATTTAATAGAGGAAGTTGTGGTAATATGGACCCTGTAGGTATTATTGATCCCCTCGGTTCCTCGGCCGAAACCAGGAACAATCTAGTGGTGGAGGGGTAAATCAACTCTAATTGCTCTGCCTTAGATGAGAGAGTGGCATTGACGTGCATTATTGAAGGAGCATTCGTGTTGAGAGCGTTCGCAATTTCTCCCTATTCGCAAACGTTTAGCAAGGTAAGTGATATACAAGTTTTATGGGTATTTATGTTGCACGATGCGCAGAGTTCAATGTCATACCTGGAACTACACTAGTTAGACGATAATGTGTCGAAATCAGACTTCAAGTTTTTGGTTAGGTTTGTGAGTAGTGATGTGATAATAATTTCAACATGGTGTTGCTGGTCATATGGATCCCTAAAGTCCGTGTAATATGGACCTCCTGTAACCGTCGTATTTTTCCAGACTCAGAATACATCGCAGTATGTGATGACCAAAATCAAACTGAAAATGAACAGTCCCCTCGCCCCCCATTTCCACTTCACGCCAACAAACTCTTCTGCAAGAGGGCAAGCCAGCTGTGCGAAACGCCAACTATCTCTTCTGTGACTCAGCTGTTACTGATGGCTGCCATGGAGAACTATAGGCCATGTGTATGATGCGTCAATTATGGGCACACAGTGAATGTGAGAGAGCCGAGGAAGAAATTTATATTTGCGACTTTTGTAAATAATTTATGTTTTTTTAACAATAAAATTAAGTTTTGACAAATAAACTGTGACTATTTCATGGGGGCCAATAATACACGCACTTAAAAAGCAGGTGATTTCTCTTTTTTTGGTAATCGCATTATGGGTGTTATTGTATATATTCTAAAAATTATTA
>QLNU02015003.1:135045442-135057619 GCA_006491805.2 Dysdera silvatica | reverse complement strand
ATATATATAAAAAATATCTACATACTATGTTATATGTCCAATATCTATAATTTGTATTGGTTTCTCTCGTAAGACCCGAGAACATTAGAAAGCGAATATGAAAATTTTTACCGAAAGTATTGAAAACGTGTTTATATACTAAAATAATGATAAAAAAGTACACTTGGACATTTCGATTAAACGGAGTTCGAATAATGGGGGTTCTTCTATATGTCTAATCATTCGCGTAGGAAAGGGGGGGACTCAGGGGTTCAAGCCCCCCTCCGGGTTAGCAAAATACATATTGTTCCGTTTAACACCAAATCACAAGATCTGCCTGAAAATTACTTAAGACCCCATAATTTTTTAGTTGCTACGCCTTTGTATTTAATTGAAATTTTTTGAATGCGGCCTTCTTCGATTATATCTTAATGCGGTCTTCCCATATGAAAAGATCCCTGTGCTAGCTGCTAAATAAAATTTCGTAAAATGATGCAACGATCCGTGATATACTCACACGTTTCAGATACTCCAAGATACGTACAATATACTCACACGTTTCTAAAAGGCTGAAGAAATTTTCGCAATGCAGTGTAGTGCAAAAACTTCAATACCAAGCTTAATGTACACTTTCAAAAGCACCGTTTGTAAATTTGGTTAATGTGCTGAGAGCGCCCCACTTTTCTCTTATTTTCCACAGATGGCGCTGTACATCATACAAGGCAAAAGAAAGGAAAGAACAGAAAGAAGAATCGCATATATAGATTTATCTCTGATGATATATGCTTACCTTAACCATTCTAACCAAACTCATTTGTTTGTAAAGATAATCTAGTGGCCGCCAACTCTATTTCTCAGGCCAAATCATCCACGTTTTCCTTCTACGTAAATAGGAATTCCATTAACAAAGAGAAATAGGAAATGTTTTGCAGGCAAGTTGTGAATCGGAAATTCAATATCATTTTTTCTCTCGCCAAGACGTGTTTTTCTGTTTTATCCGCTGAAGCGAAAAGCAAGCTGATGCCTCATCTTTGGTGCGAGAGATGTCGCCGGAAGAAAATCATTTTCGTCAGTGTGAAAATGTTTCTTTTTTACGAAGATCTCATCTTCTAATCTAAGAGCTTAAACTTTTTGAGCTTTAAGCTCCTGATCTTGACCTAGTTCCGTCTATATTCAACTCCCTAAAGGTTAAAATTTTATTAAAAATTTAGGCTTAATATTGGCTGCAAGTCATGTGAATATGTATTTTCACATATCTTCGACTTAAAATGCTCCGTTTGATGTCGATTTATAGTTAGGGTTGTCTGAGGGGGCCGTGGGCTATATATTTATGGTAACATTTTTCTTACCAACATTTAAATTTTCAAATTTTTGCAGTAAGAAAGATACCATATAGTAAGACTTCCATATATTGAACTTAGAAATTTTCTTTAGTTTGGAAGTTTTGCTGATCACCGTTTATTATGTAGAAAAATTGTTTCTATATAATATCGAAATTGTTTTGTGAACTCGTCGACCAATATGTGAAGGCCTTAAAGTATGTAATAAGCAAACTCTGTCAATTTAGATCTTCTGTTTATAAGATGCTTTATTCTATAGCATTTATCTAGTCATAATTCATTTATCTAGTCCTAATCATTTTCGACTATAGCATTCTATCTAGTCATAAGACATCATATACATGTTATCAATTACGGGCTATTTCCGATTAACAGGAAAGAGTAATTACCGAGTAACCGATCAAATACAAATCATCAATCAATCAACTGACAGATTCATCAACTTTTTTTGAGGCAATTTCTTATATACAACTAGGCAACTCTCAACAAAGGTTATGTATCTTCTAACGAGAATATCTTCTAAGCAATATCGGGTTATCGTAACGCGGAGTCCCAGAGCCTCCAAGAGAAGAAGCCGAAATAAGTAATAAATTCTCTTAAAACTCTCGAAAAGTAATAATATGTAGACAAAATATTACGATTAATTAACAGTTTAAACAAATCTTTTAACCTGTGTTTCCAAGCCCATTGCCAATCGAATAGTGCTAAGGACTCAGCAGTAACGGTTAATCCGACCACAAACTTAGGCAAGATTCCTCGCAACAGATACCTAAAAGTATACTATGTATCTTCCTCCGTCAAAAATTATTTTTACGTATCTACAAACCCTTTAGGCTAAATTAGCACAAGGCTACTCAATGTTAAGGTTAATCGAAAATTACATACACTAATTTAATACAATTTCTACGTTTATATTAAAATACCAACTTAAAACGTATTACACAATAATTAAGAAGTAGGAAAGCCCTAACGGTTCACCCGAAATCCCACTTAATAAAGTTAATAAATAAAGTACTTATCGTTGCAATGTAGCTCCATCAGTCCCGACTTCAGTATCAAGCACTCGTAGGATTGTCCAGCCGGTTTTGCACACAGTTATTTACTTACCGGCTTACAGTCCTTCACTATGAGAGGCAAATAGAGAAACGTCGACTAGACTACCGACGACTTGCTTCGCCAACAGAACGAAGTTCAGCAGAATTTTTACAGTCGGCAGTCCACGAACAGCCACGAAGTAAATGGTGCATACTTCGGAAGAGCCAGGCCATATCCCTCTAGGCATACATTAGGACCAGGACGATTAACTTGCAACTAAACTGATAAGTACTTACGCAGTTCCGATACATTCCACGCCACCAGAGCTCTCCTGGCCCACGACTGGAACCAGCCAGCCAAAATGAAGCGAAGCAAAACAAAAGCAAACGAAACGACTTACATGTCGAAGTAGTATAGGGGACAGCACAAGCTTTATACCATTACATGACGTCAATATCATGACGATTGCTAACGTTAGACTTCCCAGGAGGGCGAAGTACCTCAATTCTTATTTACATCCTATACAAATGCATTCAAGTGCTCAGTTGGGCACTTATCTGACAAGTAATGGTAAATCATCATTACATGTTTGGGTCGGGATCTTAGGTACAGTTGGCCTACCCATTAAGATGGTGCTGTTGGCAGTAATTCTTATTAGGGCTGTTCCTGGCAGGGGGTGCTAAAGGCTCCCCCGATCTCTAGAGGCCAAATCCAGGGGGGGGGGCATCTTCCGATTATTATATTGTCATTGATCTTTAGATCAACGGCAATATCAATAATGTGTTTTTCAGTCGTGAAAGTTTTCTCATCATACCAGATGATGTGGTAATATTAGATGATAAACTTCTCACAAAGAAAATAATGATTTCATGGTGCCTGGCGGGAACCGAACCCACGATCTGTTGGTATCCGGACAAGTGCTCTTCCAACTGAGCTACAGACGACCGATCATCCTCCCCTCTGCGAGCGGATACAAAGATTTCTTATTGACAAGTTTTGAAATGGGGCAGTGCCTGAACTGCTTTTTAAACCAAATCTGCGCCAAAGAAGCAAACATTCGAAAAGCGAAATACATTATCGGCTATTATGAGAAAAGTTTCCCGACTTTAATATCACGCTAGTCTCACTTTTCATACATTCGCTTCTTTGACGTCGATTTGGTTTAAAAAGCAGTTCAGGCCTCATTTCAAAACTCGCCTATAATGTAACTTTATATTTGCTCGCAAAAGGGAGGATGATAGGTCATCTGTAGCTCAGTTGGAAGTGCCTGTTGCCGGATATCGAGAGGTCATGAGTTCGGTTCCCATCAGGTACCGTGAAATCATTATTTACTTTGCGAGAGATTTATCATCTAATATTTTTCCATTTTATGAAAATAAAAATTTAAAAATATTTCCCTTTTACATGACAACTGTTTAAAATTACATAGATAAAGTAAACACCGTCAAATTCTTAATTAAACAATATTTAATTAATAAGGGAGGTGATATTTTCTTTGTACCTAAGCGGCAAAAAACCTAGGAACTGTTCTGGGTCTAAAAAAAAACAAAAAACAAAACCGAAAACCCAATTTATGCGTAAATTCCAACAGTCGTAATTTTACAAGCAAAAGTTAAAGAACTCTGTCCTCTCAAGCGTCACATTGCTGCGATATCATCTATTATCCACTATGTATCCATTATCATCTATTATCCACTATGTATCCATTATCATCTATTATCCACTATGTATCCATTATCATATATTATCTATTTTCCATATCATTTACTGCCATATTATCATTTCTGCCATATATAATATTATTATTATTCCTGCCACATATCATTTCTTGCTCAATGGAAAATAATCTTACTTAATTGTTCCTTTAGGTGAAGTTGATTCAAACGAAGTGTAAGATATTATTAAGTGTAAGATACTACCAGAGTCCCTTCGTTTAGCCCGGAGTATTTTGACCGCTAGATGAATGAGAATATGGAACAACGCTCTCTTTCTTCGTATATAAGGATGTAAGATATTATTACCCTTCACAGGGATAACACAAAATTTCCAAATACTGGTCAACACACAAAGCCACCGGGGCTTTATATGCGATCATTAACTTATCTTTGGCTCTAAATCTTATTACATATATGAGGTAATATCGTATATGAGTTGATTCTTTTCCAATACTTCAGACTCTTTTAGTATTTTTAGCTTCTCTTGGTTTTCTCTCTTTCTTTCTCTTTCTCTCTCTTTTTTTTCCCTCCATTTTACGGTTTTCCCTTAAGACTATTCATCTCCTTCGCTATGCATTATATTATTCAATCTTGAACGATCTCCCTAGCCCAACAAAATTCTTTGCGAAGTTGAGGTACTTAATTTTTCTATCTCGTAAAAATATGCAACGTTATTTCTCACGAAAAATTGTTTCTTAATCAATCAATCTCAGTTTGAATCGAATTACCTAAGGATTTTAAAAATTCGAAGATTCTTTAGTTTGAGAAGATATAATTTTGTTTCTAGGTTTTTATATTTCATGAGGAATTTTTACTCTTCTGATAGCTAATCTGTTTTCCTTTGTTTTTATGATTTATTATCCTTTGGCTTATTTCCGAAATTTCCTTTTATTTAAGTTGAAAGCATTAGTTGGGGAAAAGCAAAATTTTGTCTTCCCCCAAGTTTTTCTCTTATTCCATCAATTTCATATTGTAGCTTCGTTTTGTTTCATCTTTTGTATTTGTTCTTTGCCATTATACGGACGTTAAGGGGAAAAAAAATGAATGAATGAATGAATGAATGAATGAATGAATGAATGAAGGCAGGCAGGCAGGCAGGCAGGTAGGTAGGTAGGTAGTTAGGTAGGTAGGTACGCACGCGATTGTAAACATTGGAGCAACTTTTAAGACGTCGCCAATAAATACAATTTTCAACCCCAGTTTAGTTTTCGATTAATATAAAATTATAATGTAAATAATCAAAACAAACTTTACGCTGCAAACATTCTATGTTTATTCCTCGAATGATTAGAACAATTCCCAGCGGAACACTCACCCATTTCACCTTATTTTATTAAAAATAACACACTTGTAAATCACTAAACTTTAACAAAGCAGTGAATAGGATCACGTGACACGATGGTAAGAAAATGGCGGTTATGCGCCAGCTCTCCTTTTTGGGAACCTTAGGAAAACTAGCTGTAGTTCAGTGACGCAGAAACGGGGTGCTTAGGGGGGCCCAATCCCCATTGGATATCAGAATATATTATTTTCTCTAACGCTACCTGACATAACCTCCTTTAAAGCTTCTTGAGCCCCCCCCCATAATTTTTCATTTGTTACACCACTGCTGTTGTTGCATAAACCACGGACATGGAAACACGAACGATGTTACGTAACAATAGAAATTTTTGTAAATAAATAAATTATCCTGCAAAAAGTAAAAAAAAGTTATTTATGTAATTATAAGAACTGAATAAAAATGGTCATATGACGTCGCCCAAAAGGAATGTAGAGTCAAAACGTTTATGTATTATTAATAATACTAATATTTATTTATTTGTTTCAGACCATATGTTATATTACACAATAATTTTTGCCACCCACGTTCATATAGCTCAAACTAGAGCTTTTTTTATATTTGGAGAAAAAAAGGCGCCGTCCTCATCCTGGATTCGAACCAGGGTCCCCGCATTGAGCACGCGGTGTCTTGACCTACTAGACGAACGAGGACAAGAACAAACGCATTTTTCTCCGTATATGAGGATGTAAGATATTATTACCCTTCACAGGGATAACACAATTGCCAAATAATGGTCAACACAGAAAAGCCTCCGGGGCGAGATTTTTGTGAGTTTTTCGTGGGGGAATTTATTATACAATAATTTTTGCCACCCACGTTTATGTAGCTCAAACTAGAGCTTTTTCGTTTTTGGAGAAAAAGAGGCGCCGTCCTCATCCTGGATTCGAACCAGGGTCCCCGCGTTGAGCCCGCGGTGTCTTGACCTACTAGACAAACAAGGACAAGAACAAACGCATTTTTCTCCGTATATTAGGATATAAGATATTATTACCTTTCACAGGTTATACTGTTCTCATTAAGACTGTGTAGAATGATATTATTTTCACTTATTTGGAGTTTGAAATATTAAAATCCCAAATTTTCTAACTTGTATATATATATATATCCAACTATTTGCTTACTGTTACATATATATCTAAATATTGGCTTACTGCTACTAAATAGCTGTACATTAAATTTCATTCAATTCGGACGAGTCCTTCATGGTGTTGCAATTTTTAAAAACATGAGTTTACATATCTAACTATTTGCTAACTGTTATCTACTTACGTTTTAATTCTGTTTACGTCCACTCTTCGTTCCCGCCATGCCGACCCAGAATTAGTGAAGCGATTTTGCCTCTCTCTCTTGGAGATAGGTAGAGTCGGTCCTTGATTCGTTCAACGAATAATGTTGCTCATTTCCATAAATTCTTTTAGTTTGTTCCTTAGATTTGAAGAAGTTCGGATTCTTCGGAAAAAAACTGGTTCTGGCCTAATGTGGCGTAGTGATAACACATTCGTCTACCGTGCCCTTAACTCAGGTTCAATTCCCAATGGTATCGGACGCATCCTTTTTTTTTCCCCACCGTAGTTCAAATGTTTGGTTCCTTTGACGGCATAGGTCTAGCTTCCCTAGAAAACTGTAGGTCCAGGAGAAGCATGCCCATTACTATCCTTGCGCCATAAAAACACGTAAACAAACGTTTGCTATCCGGATATTCGAATTTATTATTGCAGGATAAAAAGTTATAAAATTTATGAATTCACAATTTCATGTTAGGTGAACGCTATTGGGAAAATTGTGATTCTTTTTTTATAATGCACACTGTTCTTTTAAAATTAACTGACGTAGATAAATGAGCACCTATTCTTTTCTTTACTTCTTCTTCAACATTCTGGTTATTACTACTATATGTGAACTTTCAATGTAAATGTTAATACAAGTGAGAATTCTACGTGAGTAGCCACGTGAGTATCAATATACGTCAATAAAGCACAATTTTTCCATATTACCGAATGATTCATAAATCACGGTCGATTTAAGGTGAATAAGACGGATGAGAGGAAATATATAATTTTGTAGACCTTTTGTTTCCAACTTTGGAGAATTTTCACAGACAGTTAATGCTTGATAAAGTGAGAAGATTTATGGAATGGCGGATAAAATTCTTATCAAAGTATGAGTTCCCGACGCCACCAGAATGACGAATGACGCCCGGAACGAGACAGCATTTGAACCGTGCTCGCGGCTGTTTTGTAAAGCTGTACAAAAGATCGTGTCAGAGTTTTTGGGTTATCTTGGACCTCATGCTTCGAAAGAGTTCCTTGTGGTAATAATATATATATAAAAATAGGTGTGCATTGAAAATCAATAAAGCCAGTAGGGAATTTATTAGCCATTTTATTAAATTTAATATTTATTGGGAGATTATTAGAGCGGTTATGTATTACACAGGTCTCTGATATTTCCTCCTCCTACTCCATGCACATTTCTGCCCTAAGAAAGAAAAAGAATAATATGAAAAGAACATACACACACACACATCGTATGTATGTATGTACATGTGTCAATTATAAAAATATGCATTCAAATATTGTAAAACTCTGACGCAAGATTATGTAGAATACCTTAAAAATAATAATCGCACGAAGCCCAGTTTAGACAAATAGATATTTAACAACTTTGTTGCACACACTACAATGTCCACTAATGAACTGCTCAATGAAATTAACAGAATGCTTAGAAAGTGTGTTAAAGCATAGTTGAGGATAGACAGAAAAAAATTTAGTATGTTGTTGTACCTTACAGTAGAGCAAACGAAGGAGAGGAGAGGAAACGAAGATAACATTATGAAGGAATAAAGGCAAATCTGGCATTATCTACCAGGATTGTGTAGAATCACTAATCATCTACTGAGATTATATAGAATCACTAATCATCTGCTGAGATTGTGTAGAATCACTAATCATCTACCGAGATTATGTAGAATCACTAATCATCTGCTGAGATCGTGTAGAATCACTTATCAGCTACTGAGATCATGTAGAATCCCTCATAATCCACTGAGATTGTATAGAATCACTAATCATCCACCGAGATTATGCAGAATCACTCATCATCTACCGAAATTATGTAGAATAACTAATCATCTACTAAGATTGTGTAGAACCCCTCATCATCCTCTGAAATTGTATAGAATCACTAATCGTCTACCAAGATTGTGCAGAATCACTCATCATCTACCGAAGTTATGTAGAATAACTAATCATCTACTGAGATCGTGTAGAATCACTCATAAAACGGGCAAGATAAATTGCACCACAAAATAAATAACGCTATCAATAGAAAGCATTTAGTTCTCCTAATTCTTCCAAGCAGTATACTTATCCAACACATGCACAATATTCATTCTAATATTTTCAATTATTTTTTAAACCTCGGAAAATACGCAATATAATCTAATTTCATATGATGAATTAAAAAAAATAGAATTTAAATCGTGGTTTAAAAATAATTACGCGATTTCAAGGAATGCGATTTTTATTCAATCACGAAAATTAACAAGGTCTAAAAAGTACCAATGATATCGGTACCAATAAAATCATTGAGTTCATCAAAACATTGAAAACGGAAAGTCATCACAAAAGAAGATCATAAAAAAATCAATAAAATATCACAAAAAAAGAAAATCACCCCAAAAGAGTTTTGTTTTGTTTATTTGGGAAGAATATCAGGAGATGGAAGAGGGAGACGAAGAGAAGGTTCAGCAGTACATGACATACGAACATCAAAACCTTTCACCTTTAGCTTGACATTAATGCAAACGAGTGGGTGACTTTACGAAAGATGAAACGAAATATCTTCTTTATCCAAAGAGAAGGGAAAACTCGGACGATGGAGATGAAAAGAGATATACGAGTCGAAGTAGATGAAAAGACAGTAATTGTATTCTTCGAGATATTTTAGTATTTCTGTCGCAGTATCTTCCACTTTTCTAGCTTTCGGCAGTTGTCGAGGATAGTTTTTGTATAGTTTTATTGTTTTTATTTATGTTGGTGCTCTTTTGAACTGAAAGCAATTTATCTTTGTTGTTACTTCCATTGGACTGTGCTTTTTTTATGTTAGACAATAGGGTCAACGCTTTACAGACGAATGATTTTCACGCGCACTTTAACACAATTCCTGTTTCTTGATTGGCTGATTTTTTACGTGAGTTCGAATCAAAGAGATCGCTTATATCTTGCTATTGTATATAATTTTATATCATATCATATAGCTTAAATTTTCAATTTTCACTCTTTGGTACTTGTGAATAGTTTAGGAAGATTAATGTAAATTTTGTGAGCACTAATACGGAATAGATAATAAAGTTTTGGTTGTTTAACAGATTCGTTCAGTAGGTAAGTTTTCATTTTTTAAATGAAACATATAGAAACCTTAATTTGAGGAAGTTTTTCCCCAAAGCCTGAAATACTCGAAAATACATTTGCTTTTATAAAGAATTCTATATACGATTCCGCATAATAGCACGTATTTGTAACAAACAATATCAAATGTACCTGATCTATAGAAAATAGGAAATGGGGATTGATTTGACTATACCGATGTCCTTGTATGAATAATACAAAATTCACTAGAATCAGATTCATATATCAATACAGATTCATATTCTGTAACAAATTGCCACGAGTTTTTCCCTCTAGCAAACATAGTTAAAAATTATTAATTATTAAGCTGTTAGTATTGGTTATTTAGTTATAATCTGTTTAATTTATTTGCACACATACTGTGCTACTTTTCGAAAGTGACACCCGCGAAAAAGGGACATCTCTATTTAAAGGACAAAATGTCCCGTTCCCTGGGTGTCCCTTACCACTTATATTTAAGAGGCGAAATGTCCGCTGACGTGGGTGTCCCTTATTGGGAGGCAACACTGTGTACTTTTTCCCTATTTTTCTTATGGCAAAAAGTGGGTATACCTAACATATTCCAGTTTCTAAATATTTTAAACTGAACGGACATTTCCTTGAAAAGCCTTAATATTATTGAGGTGTGCATATTGATAATGAATTAAGTATAGTTAATAGAAATAAGATACAAAGTACCAGGGAAGAAATTTACATACAAAAGATCAAATAGTGGTAAAATAGGGGTGATCTTTTTTATTTGCTATTTCAGGGTGATTTCTTTCATTTGCTATTTCAGGGTGATCTTTTTCATTTACTGTTTCAGGGTGATATTTTTTATTTGTTATTTTCAGGGTGATTTCTTTCATTTGCTATTTCAGGGTGATCTTTTTCATTTACTGTTTCAGGGTGATATTTTTTATTTGTTATTTTACCACTGTTTAACCTTTTGTATATTATAATTAATTGAAATATCTTCAATTTAATAAAATTTAATAATTCTCTGGTATGCATATAATTGGTGATGATGCCAGCTTCATTTGCATACATAAGTTTAATTATTTTTTTTAATTACTAATTATCGACTGCGTGCTTTAAAGCGACAATTGAAAATAACATGAATTGAAATTGGTTCCTTATTTACGTCACAAAACATCAACTACATTCAATTGTATATTTATTTGTTTTTAATTTGGCAAATTCCAGTTTTCTAATAGATAAAATTTTATGTTCCTTCTTAGTCATATGAAATTGACACCTTCAATTATCTAAAGATTAAAAATTTAAAGAATGCGACGGAGAAATTCCTTCCCTACAATCGATTTTTAATCTTACACAGCAGGAAATGGCAGATTTCAAAATTATCTTTGCTTTAATTTGGACAACGAACTGTCGAGAGTTCGAGAGCTGGAAATTTCAGTTGCAATGCGAGGAATTTGAACAAGGTTAGTTTAGAAAATAAGGGTCGATGACCTTTGATTAAACAACTATATTAATGCAGAAAAAGGAAAGCTATAGAAAGTTTTATTCAAATTCAAAGCGCTTGGGAAGGCAAAAGAAGGAATGGAATTTAATAATTTCATCCGAATTTTGGAAGGATGATAACTGAATCTTTGGCGCGAAAAAAACCCCCATATGAAGGATGTTATACGTCATGTGTAAAGAGCAATGTACTCAGCGATAGTAATAACACACATAATGAAGAAAAAAAAAGAATTGAATATATGTAACTTCAGCTGGTGAATTAAAAAAATAAGGGAAATTAAATCGAAGTTAAAAGATCGTTATCTAATTTCAAAGAATTCGCTTATTCTTTAAAGATAAACGTGAACGGGATTAAAAAGATTGCCGAGATCTCCTTTAAAAGAATTTATTCTTAATATGTGAAATAGTTGTTTATTTATTTGAGAAGAATGTCGGGAGATAGAGCTAAAGGAAAAATTGAATTTCCAAGAGCATATAACATACAAACAATAAAACCTTATATCATAGGTACATTTGTGTATATTTTTTTGTATAGTGATCATAATGTTATAATTTTGACTCACATCTAATGTAAAAAAGTTATTGGTAAAAAATGCGTTTTACAACAGAAGAAGTTGTAAACGCGTCGAATCTTACATTAAATGGAGTATTATTCCAGCAATAATAATAATAATAATAAATAATCTTATTACTTAAGCATATATTTAATCATTCTTAGCTTACGATAATTTTATATGAGCTACTAACAACGTGCATATTTGGAAATACGTTACAAGTGTATATTTCGAATTGCTGTTATATTATATATTTGTAATTGATGATATATTATATATTTTTTAAATGGTTTCCTTACATAGATTCTGATGCTTATTCATCATAACCTGATTATTAGA
>QLNU02015003.1:135006602-135039663 GCA_006491805.2 Dysdera silvatica | reverse complement strand
CATATAAAAGACTAATTCGCTCATTTAATACATATAAATACATGGCTTATGCATTCAATACGTATGAACATTTGATCCCTATTTTGCAAAAGATGAAAAATCACTTTGCCAGAAACTTTTTATCCTTGGTTCATCATCATAATTCGTTTTTATAGTTTTTTGGTTCATTATCACGTTTGGTTTTCATAGTTTCCTTGGTTCATTATCATGTTTGGTTTCCATAGTTTCCTTGGTTCATTATCACGTTTGGTTTTCATAGTTTCCTTGGTTCATTATCGTTCTTGATTCTCATAACTTTCGTGGCTCATCGTTATTAGTTTTCTTACTTTATTTTCATTGTTTTTTATCACTTGGTTTGCTGCGCTTATAACCATTTACATGTTCTTATATTGCTTACTCATCTTGCAAATTTCGAGCCAATCTAATGCGTTTTTCCTGATATTCCACGTTTAATAGCTATCAGTGTGTATATATTTCAAGAAATGAGGAAGATAGGGTCTTACGTACGAGATTTACATGTTCAAGAAAATAGATTTTTCTGTAACCTGAAAAAAAGACACTTTCATGTCCATAACTTTACATTAAAATTCATACGCCTAACTACGCTTTTCTATGGAATCTCGTAAGGTCAGTTAAAAACTGAAACTATATTAGATTATACACAAAAAATGCACTAGAAAAAAAAATATTAGAAAAATATTTGTGGCGTTGCACAAAAAAGTGTATCAGAAAAATATTTATAAACACTGATTTGCTTTCGGATTTTTTAGAGTATGCGAATTGGGACTCTAATCTACTTACATAGTCTCTTTGATATTGAATGATTTAAAAAAATTCAATGTTTCTTTCTTTTTTTTTTTATTGATCTAGATGGCAGTGAAGAGCGAACGGTGTCACTTCTAGTAGATGGAGAAGAGTCAGAACTTGTGTTTGAAGATCCTATAGATTCAACATATATGGTAATTTGATTAAATTAAGTTTAATTAATATTTAATGAACTTTTTATACCAAACTGTAGTAATTTTACGCACAAAATGTCGTAAAGACATAGCTGAAACTTAAAATTGCTTTCGTTTTCATTCTGTTCTGTTTTTATATTTTAATTTTTTACAATTTATTTTTTTGTATTTTATTTTAATTTTGTATTTTATTTTACTTTTTTAATTTATTTATTTTTTAATTTAATTTAATTTAATTTATCTATTTTTTTTAATTTAATTTAATTTTTTTGTAATTTTTGTATTTTATTTTCATTGTATTTCGATTTTTTCCATCTATCTTTGTCTCTTCCTAAAAATCATATATTTAAAAAAAATGTTTTCCGATAGTGGAAGAGCCAAAAAATTAGTATTATATAATTTATAAAACAAATATTTTTGATGCATATAATCCTTGTATATGTGTGTGAATATACCCTGGTTTGGAGATAACGTTTACCCGTCGGTCCCGTACAACATGACTTATAGGGCGTTCTTGGAGTGTGTAATAGTCAAGCCTAAAGTAGCGGCTGATGGTAAAGTTGCAAGGTTTCGTAACAGCTAGTTTCATTATAACGAAAAGTATTGTTTTAAGAAAATATTATTGTTCATTTAGCTCGAAATGTGTCGCATGAAGGGCAGTCAACCCAAGCACTTCAACAAACGATGTGATGATTAGGCCTATCTCTTAACTGTAATCGTTGCATTCGAGCCGTTTAGGCCAAATTAAAACATTATGTGGGCTTAATTAGTATTCAAGAAGATGATGTGAGATGCGGAGTTAAGGAAAATAATGTATGTTGAGATCTAATAGGATGGGTTGGAACCCTTTGAGCCTCCCACCTTTAATACGCCACGGGTTTAGATCTGTATATGGGAAGAAATGCCACGTCAGTCATCGTATTCACGTTAGTCAAACACTTTGTTGCAAATGCTCTGCTACCTCTTCTTCCTTCACGCCTTTCTCGCTCTCGTTAGAGCATGCGCAGCAACTTATTTAAAGTACTATCTGCGAGTTTCTTACTCTTCTGATCATAGTGACGTAGAAACTGGGGGCTTTCGGGATAAAGTCCTCCCTTTTGGATAACAAAATACATTATTTTCATACTTTTCATCACATAATCTTCTTTAAAGCAACTTATGCAATCCCTCATAATTCAACTTGAAGTACCGTAATTTTTCAATTGTCCCATCGCGAATACTGTTTAGGAATATTTTTATTATAATTGCGTTTGAGGTTCAGCGCGTTTTTCTAATTAGTTATTCTTTTTGTATATCCTTAAGAAATACTTAGTTATCATTCTCGCTATTTCTAAATTAATATATATTTTAAAAGTTCAAAATCAATAGTGTCGAAAATTTTTATCAAATACTTTTTCCAGACTTTTGTATCAAGAGAATAAACTATGGGGAAAACTCGGAAAGCTAATAGTTAAATTGAATATTGTCCAAAAATAATAATCTGCAAGCGACAATTTCACACTAGCAGTATGGAATTTTCGATGTAACCTAAACTGCGGTGGGCGGCCATTCTGACAGCTCGTATGGAATCTGGGAAACAACACGTCACAACAACAAACAACTTGTCACGTTTTGTGAAAATAAAACTATTATTTAGTTTACTAATTTTACTTTAGTATCACATTTGTTCATCGTCATTATTACATTTTTATAATTACTTATTACTTACGTAAATAATGCCTGTTACAGCATTACGTTCCTTTTAATAATGTTAAATTATAGTTGTATAGCACCCTTCCTCCCCTCCAAGCACACATAAAGAAGAAGAAAAAACATTGGTAGTGGATAGCGTTTCTAAGGGCAAAATGTATGTGTGTGTGTGTGTATAACATTCTATTTGTCAATATAAGCACAGTTCTTTACTTCGTTTTAGATGGAAAAAACTTGAATTACAATAAGTTGGTTTCGAAACAAGTGTGGAATTGAAAAAATATTTAATGCCGGATTTAGCTTTATTTATATTCTCAACAATGTTCCTTTCACAAATTGTTTTTCTGCTGCCCAAGATTTATAGAATAAATCCAGAATAAAAAATGTTATTTCTTTTTATCATCATCATTCTGAACTATATCTCACATCAGGGATTTGTGTGTGCATGTGAACAAACTGTGAAACACTTTTAAATCCCAAAATGACATTTGTTTTCTTTTTCATATTCTTTCCAAATAACAAAAAAATTACAAATATTTTTAGACAGAAAAGAGACATTATTTTTCTGCATGATCTATTTCTTCCTGAGCCTTTTGTAGATGCCATTATTGTAAAATATACATTCAAGTAAAAGCAGCATATACAACGAAAGCTGTAAAAAATAAAAATAACTTCTTAGAGAAAACAAGTCAGAGTTAGTAAAGTGGCATTACGCGCAAGCGTACAAACAAATAAAACTAATGGCATGGTTGCTTTTATACAAATACATAGAAAGTGCATAGATAATTTAGTGAGAGTAATATAATAGGACAGAAAAGATATGGGGCTTGTTGTAAATTTAAATTAAAACCATTAGTGCATAAATATAGGCATACCTGTCACTTTAAAAATGAAGTTCCAAATGCATTTTACGCGCAGTTCAAATTTTACATTTTCTTTTTAGAGAATGCAAGTAATCTCTTGCTCTTTCCAGTGGAAAGAGAGGCTCGTTATTTGTTTGTTTGTTTGGATTTTTTATGGCGCAAGAGCATCTGGGCTATACTGCGCCAAAATGTTACTAGTACCGCTACTGTTCTCCTTTCATTACCCAATCAAACAGCTTTTACAGTTTCCTTATGTATAAAATAACAAGAAGTATAATTATTATTTCACATCTTAAAATTTGTAAAATGCTAAAGTAAAATTGCGAATAAGATCTACACAAGTTTATAAAATTGCGAATAAAATTTACACAATTTTATAAAGTTGCGAATAAAATTTACACAATTTTATAAAGTGGCGAATAAGATCTACACGATTTTATAAAATTGCGAATAAAATTTAAACAATTTTATAAAGTTGCGAATAAAATCTACGCAATTTTATAAAATTGCAATAAGACATTAATCGTGTATATAGTATATGGTACATAAAATATGAAGTTGTAAGAGTCGCACATGTGCAAATTTCGTTGGAAGTTTGTAAAAATCGGTGTTTATCCCACCCATTCATATGTACATGCAGGCCAACTTGAGGCGGACCTCATTACCCAGACAAGAATGACAATTGCCCACTTCGATGAGGAAAATTTGGAGCCTAGTAGGAAAAGATCGCCTACTTGCCTGTTGTAAAAATCAGGTCGTCAATGGTAATCAGAGTCTTCGGGCCCTGTGTATATACATACAGGGTTCGACAAATCGCTGCGAACTTCAACAAAGAAACCTAGGAAATTAGTAGGAAAAGGTTCCCTACTCACCTCAATAAAGAAATCTAGGAAATTAGTAGGAAAAGGTTTCCTACTCGCCAGCATTAAAAAGTTTGTCGCCAATGACGATCAGATTTGTCGGGCCCTGTGCATATACATACAGGTTTCGACAAATTGCAGCGAACTACATACTTGCTCACCTCAATGAGGAAACCTCGGAAATTAGTATGAAAAGAAGATTTCCTACTCGCCAGCTTTACAAAGTTTGTCACCAATGGCGACCAAGATACCGGATTTGTAGAGTCCTTATATGTATATATAAAGAGTTTGAATGATGAGGGTCACCCTAAGTGCAATTACGCACACACGTAACATGTAAGATTTCCTACTTGCCTGCTGTAAAAATCAGGTCGTCAACAGCAATCAGATTTGTCGGCCCCGTGTATATACATACAGGATTCGACAAATCAAAACGAACTGTATTCTTACTCATGTCAATAAGGAAACCTAGGAAATTACTAGGAAAAGATGATTTCCTACTCGTTAGCTTTAAAAAGTTTGTCGCCAATGGCGACCAAGGGACCTGATTTGCAGAATCCTTTATATATGTATATATAAAGAGTATGAATGACGACGGTCACCCTAAGTGCAGTTACATGCACACGCAGCATGTAAGATTTCCTACTTGCCTGCTGTAAAAATCAGATCGCCAATGGCGATCAAATTTTTATAGCAGGCAAGTAGGAAATCTTACGTGCTACATGTGTGTGAAATGGCTATCAGATTTGTCGGGCCCTGTGTATATACATGCAGGGTTCAAGAAATCGCAGCGAACTGTATATTTGCTCACTTCAATAAGGAAACCTAGGAAATTATGAGGAAAAGATTTCCTACTCTCCAGCTTTAAAAATTTTGTCTGCAACGGCGACCAATGGACCGGATTTGTAGAGTCCTTTATATGTTTATATACAGGGTGTCCTGAAGGTCGTTTCCAAATTTCTTGGGATTGTAGAGGACACCAAATTAAACATATCGGCCAATGGAACCCATGTCCGAACGGAATTCCAGCCATGTACACCTAACGCCAGCCGTGACTGAAATATGTATTATGAATTATACATAGATTGTAATTAATTTATGTCAGTTTATATGTATTTCAATAATATTAAATAACTTCGACATTTTTATCGACACAGCTGAGATTTCTTTCACCTAGCCAATATGTATGCCCACAATCTATGTATAATTCATAATACATATTTTAGTCAGGGCCGGCGTTAGGTGAGGGGGGTATGGTTTACTGCAATGGAATATTATTTATGTAGTGTTCCATCGGGCCAGCAACAGATTTTTCGAGCCCCTACGTGCTACTTTCCCTCTATATAGATATGCATGTAGGTCAAGTATCATCTAGGGGCGTTACTTCTCCTGCGTGCATATGTGTGTACAGGAGAAGTAGCACTTAGGGGGGCAATACCAAGTCGCCAAACAGAGACAGGCCGCCGTCCGTTAGCGTTAAATAATTTTGGAAATTCTTTAAATGGCGCATTTTGCCATATGTGGTAACCTTGAATGCGCTGGATGCGAACACTAAATTCACTGTAGCAGCCAAACGACTAATTTTAGGAAAAAGTGACTGAACAAAAATTGTTTATTTTCATGTCCTCTACCTGCTGCATACACTTAGCAGTTCACAATTCATTTCCAGTGTGCTAAAAAAGGCACTTTTATGCTTATTGCTGACTATGTGATACGCAGATCCGGATCAGAAAAGGGAATTCCGGATGTTTTTGTCTCTGCTGTATTATTAGGTGAATCACTTAAATTCTGTATGGAAAAAATATTTTAATTGATGTAATTGGTTACGCAGCCGCGAGGTGGACGTATACACTAAATTCACTTTCTTGCGAAACCGGTTCCGTTTCGGACATAGGTTCCATTGGCCGATACGTTTCATTTGTCCTCTACAACCCCTAGAAGTTTGGAAACGACCTTCTGGGACACCCTGTATTAAGAGTCTGGAATGACGACGGTCACCTTAACTTGTAAGCGCAATTATGCACGTAGTATGATGAAGTCATTTTAAAGAAGTAGCCTCTATAAGCCGACCCCGTTTTTGGCGGGTTGGTAACCAGGGATGAGCGCCCACAAGGAATCTGGACCTCGACCCTACAGCATCAGGTTCACCACAAGCGGTCACTTATGACTCACGCACTGGTGTACTCAAGAAGTGTTGATAGTGGTTGTAACCCCATTGCCTTGAAATCTTTTATATATGTACATATAAATATATGGAGTTGCAACTCTGCAACCCCCGCTTATGAACTTTCTTCTCGCTCGTAAGCCAGTGCCTACCCTCAATCTGATCGCATTTTAAGTTGGTTAACTTACGTGATGAAACAGAAATTGATGCCATGTGATAACCGTAGGACATAGAGACACATATCTTTATTTATAGGGTATCTTTGAACTGTCATAAGGAAACCACATAGCAACATGCCAGAAATTAGCCAATGTGGTTAGAGTAGGAAAAACTGCCAACTGTCTGGTGACACAGCAATGGGCTACCTAAAAAACGTAGCATGTGTGATGTCACTGTTTGAGTTTTCTCACTAAATGTGGGCTGTCCCTAAAGAAAGACTTTTTAAATCTAACGGAAAACCTGTATTTCAACTGAACGTAGCTGGAAGGGAAGGAGTTTAGGGCATTGGCCTAAACATGTTATTTTTCCAAGAAATGGGTGATTAGATGTTATTACGATTGGCTAGACTTTAATAGCAATTAGCACAAAATGTATTGATTTCCCGCGATTTTCAAGCTCACTTTGTTTTATTCAAATTCTTCAAGGAACACTGTACGTAGTTTTCTCTCGACAGGAGAGAGACACCCTGTATATAGTTTTGCAGGTTTTTCTTCAATTTCAACCACCAGTATACTAAGTAATACATCCTTTAAAGTTAATATTAAACTAAACAAAAGTACAGTAAAACTCTTCATAACGGACACCCCCTGGACAAAGTTGGATAAAAATTTCTCAGTAAGAAATTTCTTGATAATAATATTCCTCATTTAGCCACCCCTCTTTCACGGACAAGTTATTTGTTCGACGAGTATACGCTAAGGAAGGGTTTTACTGCGAATATTGAACATCATACATTAAATGTTTCATGCCAGAAAACAAAAATTCCCTCGACATTCGGCCATTAACCATCAGCCGTTAACGTGAAGCGGTTATCAATTCTGGTATATATATACATTCTTGAAGAAGTTAGCGATTGCTGAGGGCAAAGAGATAGCTGTTTTTGAGGTTTATTTAGGAAGCAGTAATGCACTTTTTGAAGATTATAAAATACATATTTTTTTATCATCATTAAATGCTCATTACCACATTATCATCTGGCCACATTATCATCTGTAAATAGCCATGAGTGTCTTGCTTAATAAAGCATAATTATCAGGTTTTGGAAAGCAGTTTATTGCATCCCATAATTATGCTTCTAGCTCAAAGGATTATTGTGCAAAGTTTTAATGATCTTTGCACTCAATTTCAATCGTTAAAATTGTCCTGAATTTTCAGAAACTTTGATAAATTAAGGCTTATACATGTAAAATGAAGGAATAAGTCATAAATGTTAAGAATTTTCTGCTTAACACCCATGCTAAATTTTATTTGAGTTTTAAATTCATGTTGAAAAGGTAAGTGACTTATGAACAAATTAATTAAATTTATCAAATTTTTTCACAAAGTTTTGGTAAAGTAAATTACTGAGTTGACAAAAACAAACACACTACTTGCTTGTTTTTTGCTTATTTACAAGTCGTTATAGCATTGGCTTAAAATTTTAAAATGTTGATATAACACATTGATAAATTAACATAATACATAAAGTACTTGATTCAATATATGAAATTTTACCATGTTTGGCGCAGTATAGCCCAGATGCTCTTGCGCCATAAAAAAGCCAAACAAATAAATAAATCAATATATGAAATATTTGATATGCCATGTAACATGCCCGACAGAACGCATAGATTTCTCGGTAGCATTAAGTAATAATTGGATATTATTGTCAACAATTTCGAATACTAAATTAATATAACTCGATATGATACACAGTAATAACCTCATACACTCCAACAACAATTTCTCATATTAACTGACACTTTTCATTTCATTAATGACATTGCGCAAATTATAATAATAATAACCACATCATACAACACGTTGAAATTAACGATATTACGAAACACGTTGAAATTAACGACATCACGAAACACGTTAAAATTAATACATCTTGAAACAAGTTGAAATTAACTACATCATGAAACACGTTGAAATTAACTACATCATGAAACACGTTGAAATTAACTACATCATGAAACACGTTGAAATTAACTACATCATGAAACACGTTGAAATTAACTACATATTGAAATACGTCGAAATTAATTACATAAAACACATCGAAATTAACTACATAATGAACACGGTGAAATTAACAACACCATGAAACACGTTGAAATTAACAACATGACGAAACACGTTAAAATTAATGACACAATCAAACACGTTGAAATTAACAACATCATAAAACAAGTTAAAATTAACAACATCATAAAACAAGTTAAAATTAATACATCTTAAAACAAGCTGAAATTAGCTATATTATGAAACACATTGAAATTATCTATATTATGAAACACATTGAAATTAACTACACTATGAAATACGTTGAAATTAACTACATCATGAAACACGTTGAAATTAACATCATAATGAAATACGTTGAAATTAACATCATAATGAAATACGTTGAAATTAACATCATGAAACACTGTGAAATTAACAACATCATGAAACACTGTGAAATTAACAACATCATGAAATACATGGAGTACATCAAGAACTACATCGCTATGTGAAAAAAACTTGCAATACCCGAGAAGATCGGTTTCGATAGATTGATAGAACGGTGTACGTTGACAGAGCAGGAGGCATGTGCATATCTGATATAAATGAACCCGATTGCAAATGACTTCGGTTCATTACAGATCCAAATTCGACCACATGTGGAACTACTACCTGAATCTGTTGGTATTTCCGAGTTCGTTCTCCTTCTACACAAAAATTTTTTACTCACGAAACCATTTATAATTTCCAAACTTACTAAATTTTGTTTCTGAGAGTAAGTAATCGTTGAATAATCGTATTATTTTTGGGTATTGGGCATTCTCAATACACACTAGAGCATATTGTTAATATCTCCTAATATATCCTTGGTATAATTTTTTTTTTAAATTGCTTTAATGCAAATATTTTTTTTAATTCTTTTTTACAATTTTTTTGAAGTGCAATGCTAGCACAAGGCCTAATTTAAAAAAATAGGTACTTCTTATTGTTTTAAAATATTCTGCTCTCAAAATGGTTTACAAAATGTGTTTTACATTTGTATAATTTTGCTTTTTGTACGCGATAAATAATTGTTTATTAAAGTAAACTTAGTAAAAATAAAATTATTATTGTTTTGTAAAGTTATAACAACACTAAATAAAGTACAGTAAAACCTCTCTACAACAATATTATACGGACCGAGAAAAATTATCTTTGTAGAGGGAGTTATTGTTATAGGGAGGGTTCATTATACAGTAAAACCTCTCTACAACACTATTATACGGACCGAGAAAAATTATCGTTGTAGAGGGATTTATCGTTATATCGGATATCGTTGTAGGGAGGTTTTACTGTAGTATAAATGCAGTAATCATTAGATGCTTCATTACATTGAGAAAACACATTCAAAGGCCCAAAAGCTGATGCAATGTGGTTTACATCTACAATGTAAGTTTAAAATTAGGCTTGAATCCTTACTCATTAATTTCACAAAATTGAATAAAAATTGTGAAATTTGAATGTGAACCACACGTTCCAAAACACTTGTAGATTAGCGTCTGCGAAAATCCGCAGGATGCATGCAAATCTGGTTTACAATCTACAAAGTTATTGCGCATAATTCTTGAGATTAATGAATATTGGTATCGTAGTTCTGGAATTTACGCTATCTTCACAGAAATGGAAATTTTGTGCCATGGTATGAATAACTATAATCACTAGAGTGGGCTGTATTTCCGACAAGTCATTGGGCATGGAAATTTGAGGATTCACCTCCCACCATGAAAATGCATTCAACGACTGCACTTCCTTTATCACTATGGGTCTAATGGACAAAGCAAATTTATAATTGGTATGTAATGACAGATCATGCATGATGTATTCCCCTTTCAACCATACACTTGCAACATAACGCTACGTAAAAACATCCCCCAGGGCCGTATCAAAACTCTTCGTGAGAATTTACCCCGAGTTGCGTAACGATTTGCAACTTGTGCAAACTTTCAGAAATTGTTGATTTATTCAGTGCTTAGTATAATGCTTAATAGACTCAACAGCTTTTATATGAATCGATAATGGGAAGTAATTAGATCACATCCATGCGGTTTAATTGACGTCGAGATAATGGAAGCATATGTGCCACATGCAATTACTCAATACATGTATGTGCCGCATACATGTATTGAGTAGAAGTTTAGATTATGGATTATGTAATCCATATCCATGTATTCAGTAGAAGCTGAGTTAATGGACATATGCAAACCACATACGTAGCATGTTGTTAATGGGTACTGAGAATAATGGATGCACAAGATTCTCATCCATATGGTTGGTAGAAGCTGCAATGTATGTTTGTTTGGATTTTTATGGCGCAAGAGCATCTGGGCTATACTGCGCCAAACATGGTAAAAAGGTAGCCGCTCAAATAATAGATTTAGTAATTCTTTAAAAACTTTGCTTTATACTTATTGCTTGCAGTAACTTTGAAGAGTGCTTTAATGACAACTGTCACCATACAATGCAAATAACTTTAAAAGGTCCATCTAGTAATACTGTGTACTCATGTGCAAAATATGTACTCATATATGATGATATTCACTCATGTGAAAAAATATATATTCATATCTGATGATGTGCACTCATGTGCAAAATATGTACTCATATATGAGATATTCACTCATGTGAAAAAATATATATTCATATCTGATGATGTGCACTCATGTGCAAAATATGTACTCATATATGACAATGATGGGTGCTCATGTGCGAAATATGTATTTATGAAGTAATGATGTGTGAAATATGCACTCATATGTGATGATAATAAATACTTGTGTGCAAAATATGTGCTCATATGTGATAATAATATATACTCATGTACAAAATATGTACTCATATGTTATGATAATATATACTCGTATGCAAAATATGTGCTCATATGTGATGATAATATATACTCGTGTGCAAAATATGTACTCATATAATGACGATATATAATCATGTATTGGCCTTTTTCCCCCTTTAAAGGTAGATGAAGCAATTTACTGCTCAACGGAAGCATTTCTTGTTGTATACTCTGTCACAGACGGGAGGAGTTTTCACCAAGCAACGATGACATTAGATTTTTTGCGAGACATGAAGAATAGATACCAATATCTTCATCCCAACGTTGTGGAAAGTGTAGTGATTCTTGTGGCCAATAAAGTTGATCTTGTGCGATGCCGAGTGGTAACTGCAGAAGGTATGTAGATTCCATTGAATTTTACTTCCAAATCACTAATTTATTCCCAGGAAAGATAAATTAGATAGGAACCATCATAAAAATAAATCACTTTCAATATTTCAAAATACCAATATTTTATAATACCTTGATCAAATAAGGAAGCTCTTAAATTTCACTGGTATTTTTTTTTCCCAGGAAGTAATGCGAATCCCTTTGAACGCAATATTAATTTAAGAAAAATGTACATGAAAAAGTTCGACAGTATTCCGGTTTGGCGAGAAATTTGGCATAAAATGTGCGAACTGTGTGAATATGTGAATTCCAGCTCAGTAAAAACGTTTCCAACGTTAAAATAAAACTTAAAAAATGAAATGAGTGATTATAATATTATGATGTGACAGGAGCGCCGCATGGTGATCAATCTAAAATTATTGTTTACAGTATTACGTGATATGAGGTGTCTTAAGATGTTTATCAATAATTGTGCTTATCAATCTACATCAAATCTCTTTTAAACGTTAATAACAAAAATAACACATATACATTCCAACACTAATTTGACTACCCTTTTACAGGACACAGTACTTTGATGTTGAAACGTTTTTACCGAATTTGAAGTGCAACCACATAAAATTCGTCACTCGTCATGTTTATGCCAAATTTTTCGCCAGAGCACAAAAATTCGCCAATTTGGTGAAATTTGGCGATAGAAAAGCGCCAAATTTTAGGAGAATTTTTAATGATAGTTTATTTTTAGTTTAATTAAATAATTATGGCTTTTTAATCAAGAATGGAAAGCGAACATAGGAAAATGTAGCCAAATCATAAACTAACGAAATGTTTTTTTGTTTTGTTTTTTTTCAGAAGGAAGAAGTGTAGCCGATCGTTACGAAGTTAAACATATTGAAACATCCGTTGGGTTCAACCATAACGTGGACGAGCTTCTTGTGGGAATTGTCACTCAGCTTCGACTTAAAAAGGATATGAAACAACGAGAGCAAAATAGCCACGATTCACAGCAACATAATCAAAGGTTTTCTTTCTCTGGGTCGCCAGGCAAGAGCTTGGTCGCCAAATCTGTATTGCTGTCTCACAAAGCCCGAGGATTCATGGACAAGCTGCTACAAAAATGCGACTTGAAGACACGGTCCTGCGACAACTTGCACGTCTTGTAACTTGAACGAACGTCGTCTTTAACGACAAAGTTTCTGTATTAGTTTATATCTGGGTTTAAGCAGGGGCGGATCCATGGGGGGATCCCCACAAATCCATAAAAATGCGGTGGAAATCGGTTATAACGAGCGCCTTTTATAACGACCACCCGCATATAAAGACGGAATTTTTACAAAAAGTTTGATTTCCCATTTTATTTATTTTTTAAATTGCTCGTTAATTTCGGGGTCCAAAAAAGGCTTGTTCACTAAAAGCAGTTAAACTGTCTTGCGCTTAATCATTATACCAAACACATTCACATTTTTCTCGCTATATTCGGAAACTCGCTAATTGCGGGCTTGTTACAAGTGAGTCTTACTGCATTTTACATCCCTCCCCCACAAATCCCCCCCTTTGGATCCACCTCTTGTTTAAGGAAATGAGGTTCCGACATAAATGTTTACGGCTCAAACAAAAATTATATATTACAAAATGGGAGATTATTTTCCATTTCCTTGGTACATATAATTACCACAAACGGGATGGTACACAAAGATTTCAAGGGCAGCGTATTGTGTGCGTCGGAAGGAAACAAGAAAAAAAAAATGTCTCAGATGGAATTTAATTCAGCGTTCTCTTCGCGGATATCCAAGGGTTCTGGCAACTGAACTCTTTGGCTGAATATTAAGTAAAAGGTCGTTAGATCGTGCCCAGCCCAGCCCAATATGATTTTTATCCCCCCCCCCCTACTCTTTCTATATTATCTTCCATGAGGATTCGTGTGCTGCATCATTCGTAGTCCATCAGAAATCACTTCTTTGGTGATGATTTTCCGACCTTGGGAAGGAAAATATATTCGGCTTTGCAATATGTGGGCTAAAGAGTTCTAATTTGAACCAAAAGTGCGAGTGTCGGTACTTAATTCCCTTGAAAACGTTCATCAGCAACCAATTTGGTGATGATTTTCCGACCTTGGGAAGGGAAATATATCCGGTTTTGCAATATGTGGGCTAAAGAGTTCCAATTTGAACCAAAAGTGCGAGTGTCGGTACTTCATTCCCTTGAAAACGTTCATCAGCAACCAATTTGGTGATGATTTTCAGACCTTGGGAAGGGAAATATATCCGGCTTTGAAATATGTGGGCCAAAGGATTCTAGTTTGAGCCAAAAATGTGAGTATCAGTATTTAATTCCATTGAGAACGTCAATCATCAACCACTTTGGTGATGATTTTCCGACCTTGGAAAGGGAAATATATCCGGCTTTGCAATATGTGGGCTAAAGGGTTCTAGTTTGAGCCAAATATGCGAGTGTCGGCATTTAATTTCCTTGAAAACGTCAGCTTTAAAAAAAAGAAAGAGGGGAATTTATAACTGATGTACCAAGGGTTCCTCAATCGTGGTTTTCAGAGGATCCCTAAGGGTTCCGAGATCTGATAGTGATTTAAAAAACTCTGAGCACGATGACTTACGGTGGTAATAATTATAGTGAGTTTTATGCGAAGATTCTCTGTGATCTGTAAATTACTTCAAGGGTTCCTTGAGGTTTTTAACTTGCTTTAAAGGTTTCTTTAAGATATAGAATTAACTTTTAGTGTTCCCCGAAGTCAGAAAATTACTTCAAGGGTTCCCCAAAATCAGGAAATCGCTTCAAGGGTTTCCTGAAGCCATGAAATTATTTTAAGGGTTCCTTGAGGTTTCTAACTTGCTTTAAGGGTTTCTTTAAGATCTAGAAATAACTTTTAGGGTTTCCTGAAGTCAGGAAATTACTTCAAGGGTTCCCTGAAATCTGGAACTTACGTAAAAGGACTACGAGGGTAAAGACGGTTAAGAAGGACTGATATATATATATGATAAATAGCGTTTGAAGCAAACAATGTTTAAATTCTATTCCATCCATCGTTTTTTGAATTACGCAATCAGAATTTAAACATGTATTGCTTCAAAAGCAAGGCATTGATTTAATGAGTAACTGCAACAGATGTGTGTGTGGAATGAAAGTTTATCCAGTTCAATGCCATCCTAATGTGAACTGTTTATCAAATATTTTGAAATTTGAAATTTCTCAGATAGAACAGAAAGCCAGGGCACACGTAACCGAAGGAAGAAAAACACTCTCCGAAAATTAGTTCCTTAATTCCACACCAAGTATCAAAATAGCACAGCACACACTTCGTAAAAAAAAACTGTTGCACCCATAAACGGATTACGTCTGAGGATGAAATAGTTTTTGACAAAAACTGTATTTTACGACCTGTATAAAAACATTCAATGGTACGCGTATGCAAATGCAATATATATTATCATATATTATACATTTTATAATGGGAATGATATTTGCTAATGGAAATCATAATTTTTAGCCATTGCAACACATATAGCGCTCTTCGATCGACTGGTGATGGTGGTTTCTGAATTAGTTTGTTGGCTTAAAATATGTAGACCTGGCACTACATAAATTAGATTAAGGGATGGTAACAAGGTGTGTGTGTGTGAAGCGTCATGAAGGTTTACGTTTGGGTCCAAACACACACGTCCAAAAGTGCATTTCATGAAAATGCATTTCATGGAAAGTGCAGTGCGTGGTCATTAATCCCTAATGTAGTCAGCTGGCTTTTTGGAAAACATTTATATCTACTGACGCATTAAAATGTGTTTAAACATCTGGATTATATTCATTAAAGTGATGGGTTTCGCGTAGTAGCGTAACAATTCAAAACTCGTGGGGAATGGGGGGGCTCAAATGTCTTCAAAGAAGATTATGTGATGCGGCCTTAGAGAAAATCATTCGTTTTGATATTTAGTGGTGGCTTGGCCCCCTGGGCCCCCTTTACTACGCCACTGGTTTTACGAATGTCAGAAGCTTATGATCAAAATTGTTGTATGTGCGCTTTGTAGGAAGAAGAGGGTAAAAGCTATTTTGGATTTAAAATTTACACCGTTTGTTCAAAAGTGGAGTCTGAAATTAGTATTTTAGTGTAAAACTTGATGTAAAGCATGATTGTTTACCATGTGCTCTAACTATTTGTTTTTGTTGCAAATGTTGCATGTCGATGGGCTGTATCTGTTGCTCCTTGCGAACACAAAACTATTAATAAATAATTAATAAAATTGTCTACTTTTAAATACCTTATAAATCAATTAAAAGATTGAAGTCCAGATGTCAGGTAAATCAGCAATATTGAGTATGGTAATTGCGGACTGCGCCGACAAAATTGCTTTTCTTTGATGAAGAGTAACCACCATAACAACAACATTAACATAGTGAGAGTGGGAAGCTCCGTAGTAAGAGTTAAGTACTGCTGCATTAGCTGACGGTGGCATGGGTGCCCATATGAGTACTTCTGGGGTGGGGGGGGGGCTGAGAAAAATTATTACTTTCTTCTCAAGACTGTCAAAAATTTTAGTGAATGTACAAGATACTAAAATGCTACAAAAATAATTGATACTGCTTGACAATTAGTAATGAGCTAAAAAGTACCTTATTTTAAAATGTGACTGTAAAACTTTTGAAAGTAAATGCATAGCAGAATCGGGCAAATAAAATTTTTGAACAACAAGCGAGGCTCGAGCCCCCTCCTGCCCCCCCCGCATGGGCGCCCATAGACGACGGTAATGATTTACTGGTATCGAAAGGGATGAATATGTCATGAGAACGAAAAAATGGGACTAAATTACATTATAGTTTACCTTAATTTATATTAGTTTACATTAATTTATAGTTTACCTCGAAGGTCTACAGAACTTGATCGAGGGATGGATAATGCTGATGTGGTGATAATGCAGATAATGAATCCGGGATGATCATATTGTATAATTACTCATTGATATTAGTGATGATGTTTCTTACAATACAATCTTATATCTTTGATAACAGGAGTAAAGGAAGGAAGAAATGCCTTGCACTTTGTATATTGCATAAATTATAATCAGTCATAATATCTATATATCTCAAATACTCCATATAACATAAAAAAAGACATAACCCTATACGTATCCATTTTATATAAATCGAACACTACGCAGATTAAATCAAACAACAATGTCAATCAATCAACGTTTATTGGCGTAGTGATACCAACGCCGATGGTATCACTACGCCAATAAACGTTGATTGATTGACATTGTTGTTTGATAACCCTATACATAAATTATTAAATAGGAACAGCAATACAAAAACTAACGTGAGTAAAATTGGTTAATGATAATATTGGTAATAAATTATTCAACATGCTGAAAGCTACGTGTAGTGGGAAAATGTGAGAAAAATTAAATGCAGGTGAGATAATGGTGGAAACTTTTTGTTGCAATGCTTCGATTATAAAGAAAATAGAAGATAAAGTCATAGCATTGTTTTACGAGATTTTCTTCCGAAGTTGTGAACAGACATGAAGGATTAAAAGTCTGTCGTTTAAGGGTGTGAAATTTTGTTCATCAGAGTATATACTAAAAATTTGTTTTAAGACAACGTAGCCGCAGCTGCATTCACTCCAAACGAAGTATAATTTTTAACAAAAAGGAAAACAAATTCTTAAATCAAATCGAATAAAATGATTAATGTGAAACGAGAATTATGTTTTTATAGAATTTGATAAATTGAAATAAAAAATGAAATACTTCGAATAACAACGAAAATTATAAATAAATAAATATTTAAGACATAATTCATGATTCATCATTATACATTGAAATTCAATAACTTTGCTTCCATATTTGAATTTTTGACGAATATAAGTGGCTTATTTTGTTTTGTAATATGTTGTTTATACTGATGCTTTTTGTACGATTGACGTTTGGCTGTTTGACTTGTGACCCGCTGTTTTACTGGAAATATATATCTATGAAAAGTTTGTAATCATTTGTACGTAGCTTGATAGTAAGCTGTTTTAATAAGTAGTTGTTTCTATGTTAGCCAAGGGATATTTGATATTGTTCAAATTATACAAAAAAATTTTAAATCATGTTTCGAGTTAAGAATTTTTTTAAACTATTTACATTGTTTTGATTGAAATCTTTTGAATAATGAAACTCTTTATATAATTGATGATACAATATCTGTTTATATTTTATGACCATATTGCAAATATTTTTAAATATGGCGTCTAACATGCAATGGTGTGGTAAACCTTCAGAGCACAGGCTGGGGATCCCAATCCGAAATGTTTCAAAATTTGGGAAGCATCTGTAATTGCCTTTAACAAGCGGTGGCGTGGCTAAATTTCATAATGCATGTTGAATATCCCCAATTAGAAATGTTCGAAAATCTAGCAAGCATCTATAATTGCTTTTAACAAGTAGTGGCGTGGCTACATTTCATAATAAAAAAGTTGGATATTCCTAATAAGAAACCTTCGGAAATCTAGCAAGCATCTCCAATTGCCTTCAACAAGCAGTGGCGTGGCTAAATTTCATAATACATGTTGAATATTCCCAATCAGAAACCTTCGGAAATCTAGCAAGCATCTCCAATTGCCTTCAACAAGCAGTGACGTGGCTAAATTTCATAATACATGTTGAATATTCCCAATCAGAAACCTTCGGAAATCTAGCAAGCATCTACAATTGCATTTTTAACAAGCAGTGGCGTGGCCAAATCTTCATAGTGCAAGTTGAATATCCTCAATCCAAAATATTCTGAAGTCTGTAAATTCTGTTTTCGCAGCAAATAGCTCTTTTGTATGGGACCATGATTCACCAGTTAGGGTTGTCAATAGACCACGTAGTCTAACTTAGGAAAATTATTGATCCGCCTTATTGCTCTCTCTTCGTCGTAGTTTTTGAAAAGGGTCTCATCAGTTAGAGATTCTAAAGGTAGTTACGATAATGATAAAACAGTTAAAAATACATTAGCGGATATGGCGAAAATGAGATTAAGTTGTTTGATTACTTGAGTAGCGGGAATTTATTATACAATAAGATGTAATAATGCGTAAGATGAAAGATAAATTTTTGCAAAGACAGTTATGAGATAAATAATAGCATTAAAAAAAAAAAAAAGGCCCATCTCTCTGTCACGACACGTCTTTTTCATCTCTAGAGGATCCAGTTCTTGATTTATCATCTTCTTTCAATGTCTTTCCTAATACGATACTTAAATGTATTGGCATTTTTATTGCATTTATTATGTTCATGTATTTTTTGTCAAGTAAGAAGGAAATTTTCGGAAAATTTCCCCTTTTCACCTAGTACTTGCCTTATTGTATATTCCAGAATATGAAAAATTCTAAAATCCCAATTATTTCTCTATCCCACGTACACTGCTCCACACAGAACATTCATTACCATGAGAAAATACTTCAAACGAGACAAAACTTGGTTTTTAGAAACGTACGTTCTAAAACAGTTATCTTAATTCAAGCAGTTACAAGCGACTGAATGTACATGGTACTCAATATGTTGTAGACCCGCCATATATTGAACGATACATTCGTTTATATGGTATTTGGAGATTGAATCAGAAAGTGCTCGAATACTATCCTAGGGTAAACCATGCTGTTGGAATCTTGACAACAACTCAAACACACGTTGAGAGATCTGATTCTTTAAAGTTGAGTTCCACCTTTTTGCTTGTCGCTTATCGCAAGTGTCGATATAACTTGGACATCTGTATCAATTTAAAATCGACGGTTCATCTAAGAAAACTAAATTGCAGTCAGTACAAAAGACGTCCACTCCATCATTCTCTATAAAACTATTTATTCGAACAACAAAAATCTGAAGAACGCAAAAACAAAACGAAAAGAAAGCCCCCCCCCCAAAAAAAAAACCCAACAATACAAAAGAGAATATCAGAAAACAACAACCGTTGTGTTGCCACTAAAAACCAATAATAAAACTTGAAAGCGCGTTGGATAAAAATACTAGCATCTCGCGCATTTACATAATCTTTTCTTTCTCTCGTGTTACAATTAATTAAACAATCGTGTATGTAAAAGTGGCAATAATATTTGAAGAACATTCAACACATGCGGTGTTTACCAGAGTTCATTCTAATCTCGAGGACACTGGAGAACATAAATTCGGCATCCAACCATGGGCCACATATTCCTAACTGGAGAGAGGTTTGGAAATTTTCCTAGACAAGGAACAATCGGAGAATCATATAAAGCATACTCGCTGACGTTTTCTGTGCTCGGCCGTGCGTGCGTTGTCATACTAATAAATGACATTTGGTATGCCCTGAATATAGAGTAGTGCAGCGGCTTGCAGAACCTCATCAACATAGCGCTGTCCTATCAACGTACCCGTTATATTTATTGGAGATGAACGCGGTTACTGTAGCTGATGGCATGTTAGATTATGGCTCCACGTTGACGAGTAGTGTGACGCTCCAAAATGGTAGAAGGAGTAGTTCGATTGACATGTCCCCTTTGACTGACAGTTGGTAATCACTGTTATTCAGATCGAGTTGAAATTCGTCGCCACGCTATACCATTTGTGGCGCCATATAGTTGTAGTGCAATGCCACCATAATCGTGCACAACGATGGTAAGATGTCAAGAACTGTCTTCGCAAAGACGGCATTGTCAGTAAGTTTGTCTCAGCTAATCTGTAACTATCTATCTCGCTGGTATTGGTTCATTGACTACTCCCTCACACCCCGCAAAATGTCTCTAGTTGTAGATTGTCAAGCCGCTATGATGTTGCATACATCAATCTGTACACTGTGACGTTTGTCTACATGCTAGAGTCTTACAATGAAAACCCATATTTTTCTTTCTGAAGAGCACCGTCTCTAAATTAAACTCGCTGTTGTTGCACCTTGTCTAGTTTCTGCCACAATAGGGTACAAGGATCAACCACCTCTATATAGCCCTATAATTGAACATAGAGTGAAGTCACCCGTTTGATGGAACTGTTGTTGTCAGACATTTCTTGTAGACATTTTCACTCAGTAAGCTTTATCTTTGCACAAACAACAGCACCACCAGCAATCATTTTTCGTTGCTGTGAGAAGCTTTTAAATGTCAGTTATACAGACTGAGTTTTCTCTTTCATCGTGCATTTTCAAAAAATTGTTTAAAAAATTTCAATAATCTAGTCTCAGGTCATCGAGATTTTACAATCCAAGCTAATCAATCTTGTACTAAATCCCTAAATTCATTTTAACTTTCTAACATTTAATAAACTTTACCAATTCAAACTGATTATTCTTATATATGTTTAAACGAATAAATTTTAATCTCTATGGCGATCTGATAGGCCTGCAATGGAGACCACATGGATATTCCAACGGTAATGACGTAAAATTAGTTCCATTGCAGGCTCAGAACAATTATTTGTCTAATTTATCAAATCAACAGGTCCCCAGAGCCTGGAATGTGCTCCCGAGGTCATTAACTCGAATGCAGAATCTCCCATTGTTTTGCCATATAATTAAAGTTATTTTTGCTTAACTCTTTCGTCTGCCATGTTCATTTGTGCATCCACTATTTTCCTCGGTGTGTATTCGAAGTTAATTGTGTTTTCTGTCTCAGCGTTTTAATTGTAGTGTTTTATATTTGTCTTTATTAGTTTCGTCTGTGAACTTAGTTGTTTGTTTGCATTTCAATGAAGTGTTATATTTATTACTATTACCATATTATTGGGAAGTGCGGGGCTTTTCAAATATTATATATTCTTGCCCACTTTTCCCCTGGGCAATAATATGCAATTCTATATTCAATTCTAATATGTAATTCTGATTGTGTCCTGGACAACAAATAAATAAGCACATAATTAACTCGAACTCGTGATCATTAGCAGAATTTGTCTGCTTACTTATGCTCTGGAAGTTACTAAGCTCTACAGTAAAATCTTTAGGATATTGCATATTCTTTGTGGGGCAGTGTATTCCAGATAAGAAATTTTCAACTTGTACAACATTCTGCGAGAAGTCTTAGAAAGATAGAGTACTGAATACGGCTTGTTAAGTTTAAATATAAAAATGAAATTCCATGTAAATATTACGAAGACTACAAACGCCTCTGCTAAATAATATTCTCCATTGTTAGCGGACAAAAGTCGGTGTGGAGTTTGAATTTTGAGAATCGTACAGATCAAAAATGATCATAAATCATGTTTATTCTTTTCTAAGACTTTAATAAAGTGCTTTCCAAGTGTTTTTTATTTAAAACACTTATATTACATAGCTCCATTCTGGAATAAAGTTTTAAATAGAGTTTAAAATCCAAAGGAAATATAACAAAGCATATTACACATTACATTATGTTATATTATATAACATGGCTCTTTTCTGGAATAAAATCTGAAATAAAGCTTAAAATTTAAAGAAAATATATCAAACCTTATGCTACGTAGCTCTTTTTTGGAATAAAATCTGACATAAAGCTTAAAATCCAAAAAAATGTACCAATAAGTTCAAGTAATTATATTGGACATTAGGATAAATTTTGCATTATATACATTTACCATTTTTCCTGAATTTATCTTATAGTCAAGGACATAGTAATTCAAAAATTAGGAAGGATCAAAAAGCTTTAAACAAATCGTGCGATTAGGCATCAAAGAAAACAATGCATTTTGCTATCCAATGGCTGCCAATTGAGCAGCCAAGTCCCCCTTGCTATGCCACTGCACAATGAATATAAATATGAGAATATAAATATGCAAGGTTTGTATTGTCGTTGGTTGCTATAAAGGGTTCTTAGACGTAAATCCATTAAAGACGTTTGTAACTTATACACTATTATTATTTATATGCCAAGTGGTTTCATATTTACTAATTGTAAATCTATATATACATATACAGATACATCAACGTAGAGTTTTCAAAATTATTAGGAGGGCCCAAGCATATATTTTGTAGATTTCTATATTACAGTATATGTAAAATTGCAATTTATTTCAAATTATTGGGGCTCTGTACAGACATCTCTCTATGCCTGTGCAAATGTATAATGCTCATTTACTACCAAGTGACGAATATAATATTCAAGATAATCCACAATTTTCAGTTCGTGCTAATTTCTTTGTGCAATATTATTGAAAAGTTTTTAATTTATTACATTCATTTTGAATTATTATACTCTACTTGGTATTATTACGTAGTCAATGTTTTCTTCATCTATGAACTTTTTTCCTTATGTATCGTTAAATTATTTATTTCGTTCTATATATTTTTTGCAACTGCAGTAAAATATAATTTGAGATTGTACAATAGTAAATTGGGATTGCATTTGTAAACCTGGATTGTAATTGAAAAATAAAATTGAAATTACAAATTGTATCTGAAGCTGTAAATAATAGTGATTACAATTGCATATTAGGATTGTAATTGTAAATTGGGATAATAATTGCAAATTGAAATTGCAATTCTTTCTGATTTTAATGCTTATGAATGTGAAACAGGCAGGGGTGGACTGGGGCTTCGCCCATTGGTTGCCCCCGGGCCGATGGGCGAAGTGGGCCATCACGGGTGATAGGATTCGCCGCCATAGGACCGGTGGGCTATCATGGGTGATAGGATTCGCGCCTCCGAATAAGCAAGGACTTGTGCCCTCCGAAAATCCAAGGACTTACGCCCTCCAAAAATCCAAGGACTTACGCCCTCCAAAAATCCAAGGTAAGCCCCCTTTGAGAGGAGCCATTCCTCCCCTGGAAACAGGAGATTAGTTTTACGTAATCGATGAATTGAATGAGAAAATTGCTTCTGAATTAATAAATTATTTCATTAATAATTTTCTTTTATTTTTTATTTCTTTTGTTTCTTTTATTTATTTATTTATTATTTTTTTTTGCTTTTATAATATTGACAATTTCAATTCAGTATCAATAGATATTCAAAAAATAATCGGTTAAATGTCTTCTATTCAGAAAATATGTCTGTGTTGAGTATTGCTGTCCACAAACCGTCGTCCATATGTTCGATTTTAAATGCTTTCATGTGTATTGGTATTAATCGGTTTGCTTAATTATCTAACGTGATATTGTTTATTTCGATGATACTGTTTGTATCGATGATACTGTTTGTATCGATGATATTGTTTGTATCGATGATATTGTTTGTATCGATGATATTGCTTGTACCGATGATATTGTTTATTTCGATGACATTGTTTATGCCAAATTGTAAACTAAGAAATCAAATCCGTATACATAAATACAGTTGAATAAATCAGATGTATATAAAAATACAATTTTGTGATTCTTTAAATAAATATGCAAAAATGATTATTAAGGAATGTTTCGCTTACTTTTTATCATGCGTGATACAATTACATTTAAGTAAAATATGAGAGAGATTAAAAAAGTTTTTTCATGTTATTCACACACACACATGGACGCATGAATACATGATTACATTTCACATATTATTATTATAGTACTACGTTATTACATATTAATTACATAATTATATGCCTGAAGATTGATCTATAGTAAATAAAAAATAATAAATTTGTCAATAAAATTTTCCCGTTTCGAAATTGTTTGAATTTATGAAAAACTTCGCGGTTAGATTGAATAAATTGCTATGGATTACATTTGGAAAAATACTGCCAGAGATCATTCCAAGTTAAAGGAAGGATCCATTGAAAAATTTAACAGCATAAAAAAAATCAAGAATTAAGAAAAATATTCACTCCTGTATAAAAATAAAAGTCCGAGTAATAACCAGGCTATCCTTAATGCTAACAATTTTTTAATAGCTTTTATCCTCAGCTGTGAATTTCTGTCTGACAATATTTGAATAAAATGCATTCAGCAGCAATTTATTCTGACTTCCAGGAAAAGATTTCCACGATCGCGCTTTATTTTCAGAATATATATATATCATCATCATCATCATATTCAACCATTATCTATCCACTGCTGGATGAAGGTCTCTCCAAATGCTTTCCACACAAGTCTATCCTGGGCCATTCGTTTCCACGTCACCCCAACCTGTTTTCTTATTTCATCTATTATGTCTTCTACATATTCTCCAGCTTCTTTTAGGATATCTAATGTAATACCATCATCACCAGGGGCTCTTCCTTTCTTCATATTTTATATATATATATATAGTGCTCGTATTTAAGTTGCTGCAATTTGACTAATGATTGAATGATAACTGTTTAAGACTACTTAAAAACTTCAGTAAAAATATAGAAGACATCACATATATTACCCTACCTTGCACACAAGTTAACGTAAGCTGAAAAGTTTCTTATGGAATAAAGCTTATATTTAAATCATTGAGAGGAATATTAAATGTGGGGAGGGCAGGGAACTAGGCGACTTATGAATATGCCCCGCCAACCTGAACTATATATATATGATATAAACTATATGTGATATTTTTGATACACAAATATTTTTGGGCCGATCTCCATCCAATAATAAATATATTGGTAAGTTCTAAATCAAGTTCAGATCATCGGGATTTTACAATTCAAACTACAGAAGAACCATGGTTATTGTGGTTTCGATTACTGCGGATTTCGATTTATTGCGGTATTTGAAGATGCCAAACAACAACAAATGGAAAAAAAAGTTTTTAGATATATTTTATATATATTTTCAAATATTTAAATTAAAATTGTAATATTATCATATAACATATTAAGTATATATAATTATAATATTAATTATATAATTATAATATTAAGTATATATAATTATAATATTAAGTATATATAATTATAATATTAAGTATATATAATTATAATATTAGTATATATAATTATATTAATTATATATAATTGAATTACATTAATTAGCATACATTTGGTAGCTCGAGTTTACGTCAGTAAATACGGGAGCTAATGCCTAATGATAGTACTACGTTGTATATTTCCGATCTGTAATCAAAAACGTCTCTAATGAAGCTATCGCAGAATTTAAATTTTCGATTTAAATGTATAATGCTGAGGAAAATGAAGAAGTGGAAATGATAACAAAAAAATTCACTTTAAAAGAATTAGAAGAAATGTTTCGTATTATGGGAAATTTTTAAGCAGAAGATTATGGATGCAGATACTAACCTTGAACGTTCTTCGAAGTTGCGTGAAAAAATGGACAATTCAATTCGTTGTTACAAAACGAAAGAAATCATGAAAAATTTACAACAAACAAATATCTTGAAGAATTTTTTAAGCAATAAGCAGTAGCACGTACAGTACAACAAACATACGTATAGAGTAACAGTACTGTACATACCTAGTTCGTTTTGCTTATACGTAACATCGTATAACATTAGTTAGCAACTTTATAAACATAATCTTTAAACAATGTTTTGGCATCATTACCTTTATATCTTTTGTTTAAAAACTTTATAATTTCCGAATCTTCGTCAAAAATAACGTATTTTCCATATATTGTATGATCCAATTATTACAGTTTCTATTATTGCGGTGTTTTCGTTGCCACGATTAACCACAATAATCGGGGTTTCCCTGTAATCAACTCTGCATCAAACCCCCTGGACCGATTTTCATTTTCTAACATTTAATGAACTGGTCCAATTCTCACGGGTCATTCTTACGTTTAAAAGAATAAATAATAAATAATTACATAATCAAACTAATAAGCCATATAAACCATAAGAAGGAATAAACAAAACCAACCTTAAGAATAAACAATCTTTTTGGTGACTTGATCGATCTTCAATGGAGATCATATGGTATTCCACACATAGTGGTATAGAATTGTCCATGTTTGGCGCAGTATAGCCCAGATGCTCTTGCGCCATAAAAAAGCCAAACAAACAATACAAACAGAACAGTTACTTATTCTATCGTATCGATTCAACAGGGCTAAGAGATTGAAATAATCTTCCGAAGTCATCAACTCTCCTGCTGAGTCTCCCATTATTTGTACCCAATTAAAGTTATTTTGTTGAACATATCGGTCTAATATATTCATTCATGCATTTCGTTTCCGGTGTGCATTCTAAATTTATTATATTTACTGTCTCAGCGTTTTTATTATAGCCTTTTATTTAATTTATCTCTGATTGTGTTCATTAAGTATTGTGTAAACCTAGTTGTTTGTTGCATCTCATGTAATTTTATATTTATTGCTTTTGCTATATTAGAGGAGAGTCCGAGATTATTAAGTTTACATTCTCGCCGACTTCTTTTTGCCAGGCTTCCCTCAGACCACATGCAATTCTTATTATATCCTGAACAAACAACCAACCAAATAAACAAGTAAATAAGTTGAAAAAACAGGTAGATTTACAATAAACAAATAAAAGTAGTTGACGAAGAAAGGAATTAATGTGCATATTTTTCCGTCTGATTTTATAATAAACCAAAAAATCTCTACTCGACCACTGTGATTTAGATTTCATGTCTTCTATTTTTGTCATCTCATTCTTATGGAAGTTCTTTAAAGATTTATTGCTGACAGTATATATTGCCGACAGATTAAAATCTTCTTCGCTTTGATCTTTAGCCTTTCAAAACGAAACATTTTTTTAGAGTGAGATATCTACAAGCATTAGATCAAAGGCGATCTGAAGATTGGTGAAACCGAAAGTTACATGCTTTGTGCACGAGATTTTCGCCATATTTGAAAATTTTAAATAAAACTCTTATGGCATTGGGGGGGGGGGGACAAATTAGAACAAAAATTCATATGAAATATTTTTAAATACTGATGATCATATTGTATTCGAAAAGTATTTGTAACAGAAAATGTATAAATGTCTAGCTTGAAAATTGTAACTAACTTTCGTGGACGTATTTGAGGGTCATAATTTTAATATTTAATAATAAATTTATTTAAAATCAAGCAACAGTTACTTATATTGCGATACGCTTTTATGTGAAGTTTTATGAAGGATTAAAACTCATGCTAGAATTTTTTAATTAAAATTCACACTAACCGTTAACAATTAAAATTCATGCCAAACTTCAATAATTATAATTCATTGTAAACTTTAATAATTAAAATCCATGCGAAACTTTAATAATTAAAATGTATGCTAAATTTCAGTAATTAAAAGTCAGGTTAAACTTCAATGACTAAAGTTTATGTTCAACTTTAATGGTTAAGGTTCATATTAAATTTTAATTATTAAAATTCATGTTGAAATTAAATAATTTAAATGCTATTTATACGTATACCTTGCTTGTTTATTTTACTTACTCCAAAGACTGCGCGGTAGCGTGTTTGGAGCATTGTTGATGGCGAAACATGAATTAATGGATTAACATAATTTGGCCTAACGTGGATTAATGGTTTAACATGATTTAGCGAAACGCAAATTAATGGTTTAACGTGAGTTTCAAGCCACAAAATATTTATAGAGAAGCTCCACATACATAAAAAATTTCCCGTTCTTGATTTATAAATTCCATTTTCTCGTACAAAAACACTTTTTGCAATGATTCTGCGTCTATATAATTTTAAGTTAAAATGTTTCATATAAGTTGAAAATGTTCGTTGCACGTACACACGCACACACACACATACACAGCTATTCTTTTTCGTTATTTTTAATGCTATTATGACATTAAAAATTCTTTGATTGTTTACTTGCAAGATTAAAATTTAGAATATTTGACGTAGCCAATTGTCCACCATAATTATACCCAAACATGAAATATATTTAGCATATATATAAACATTTATAGATGCCTAAAATACTATGTGAAGTTAAAGATAATGCAAAGCCCTGGACCGGCGCCTTACTCGCCTTAGCCTTAACGTGTTTGTATTAGATGTGGCGTTTGGAATGCTAAAGGCGGCGAATATATAATTTACAGCTTGCTCTTAAAATTTATAACTGAGGTATTGCACATTACATATATAAACGGTACGCGTTACCTCGGGTAAAAATCGTTTAAAAATTAATGACAAATGTTAAATAAGAACAGAAATTATAACCAAGTATTGCAGCCCTAATATATCGTTTTCCATTTTTAAAAGATATATCCTACTTTTAATTTATTTCCTATTATTCATTACCATTACATTATTTCCCTGCTTCTTACATTCGTCGTGTGGTGTTGCAATGGACTTGGGGAAAGCACTGTTGTAATTACTGTTTCATTTCATAATAATTTCTTATCGGACATTGTTTCATTGTTGCCGTGGATTCACATTTAAACATAATTGTGTTAATCGTTGCTATGGAGACCCGAGCGAAATTAAAAAAAATAGTTAAGAGTAAATCATTGAATAAAAAATAACCTCGGAGAATACACTGAGTAGTTAATAAAAACGGCGAGCTGAGAATTAAAAAAGACGATGGAATACACGAGTGGTATGAATTAGCCCAGAGATTGTGACCAAAATGGGGAAAAGAAGGCTTAGAAGTATTGAACATGCAGGAAGAATGTCAGGAAAGATAGTTCAAGAGATTATGAGAACCAATCGCCCCCCTCCCCGAGAAAAAGGGAAAAATTATTAAAAATAAACATAAATTTTGTTAGAAATCTCGAAAAAACGCTTGAATTTTCAAAAACTGCTAGCATTGGTAATCCATACCTCCAAATTTCCTGCTACCCGCGGCAAAAGAAAATTTCCCGCTAGCTAAGAGAAAAATCGCTAAATCTGGCGGGAAACCACTGGCATTGACAACACTGCAACAAGTGGCATTTGGCAACCCTGCGGATTAGTCTTGCACCCGCGCTTAGCGCCTCGAGGCTTCGAGGGGTTGTTTGCGCTGTACAGTAGATAGTAATTCGTTTCAAGCAAATGGTTTAACTAAAGAGTAAAGACTATGGTGAAATGAATGGAATAATAGTTTTTGTTTTGCGTTCTGTTTTACCTTAAGGTGTTCTTAATCAGGTAAGTTTCTATTATAAATAGATAGTTTTAAGATTCATTCATTAACAGCAATCAACACTATTTAAAAATCGATCGTGACGTAGTAAGTCCCCCAGTATGAGCTATCTAATACTCTCTTCTCTCTTTCTTGATTGCAATAATATGCAATAATGGAACTTCCTTTTCAGATTCTTCTAAAATGGACGTAAGAGAGTTTTTTATTAAATGACTTAAAACTGATGATAAAAATAGTAACTCTAGAAACAAATGGCGTGATCCACTTGAGCCTGAAAGTTTATATTTGAATATCAACTCTCACAACCTTCTTGATACCCAAATCAGAGCGGGTCCGTCTGGTCTTCGTGAAAATGATAACTCTGACCCACCAAAAAGTTCTACCTCTATGAAATGTATATCAGATGTTGGATATTATGTCGGCACAAAAAAGTGTGCAGTTTGAATGACAGAACAAAATACTTACTCTTACAAAATCCATGAAAACCAGAAAAAAGTTACAACTTTAAAGGGACACTTCTGAAGGAAAAAGACCTTTTCTTTACGAGTCGTTTGATCTTTATGAGTGGATTGAATATTCCAAAAACAAAGATCATAAAGAGGCATTTTATAAAACTTGTGTACTTTTTAGACCCCATGTATCAAGAGGTAGTTTTCTAGGCGGATTTATAACCCGTCCTTTTATTAACGTCAAGAAGTTTCATGAGTATGCTAAATCGCACATGGCATCGGAGTGGCATCGCGAATCATCAAAAGAGCCTGCCTATTTTTTTGTCTGTCATGAAAAATGAGAAACGAGGTGAAGAGTCCCAAATCAACGATCAAGTTAAAAATCTTATTGAGAAGAACAGGGCCAAACTTAAATCTATCATTTCAACAGTAGTATTTTGTGCTACTCATGATTTGCCATTAAAGGGTAAAACTGATGAACATGCTGTTTTCAACGATCTCCTCACTTTAAAGAGGAATCAGATGACAAAGTTTTAGAAGAGCATTTGAGAACTGCTCCAAGAAATGCAATGTACATATCTAATGAAGTACAAAATGAGATTATAGATAGATGCGCTACAGTATTTAGAAATGATCTTGTGCACAATATCAAGTACAATGAAATATTTTCTATTATGGCAGATGAAAAGATGGATGTTGGTGGTATCGAGTCACTTGGCATTAGGTTTTATGACAGGAAAGACAAGGTCATAAAAGAAGAGTTTCTTGGTTTTACGCCTCTGCAACATGGACTTGATGCTGAAACCATCGCAACTACGATTACTGATACATGGGGATTAAACTTGGAACTAACTGTTGGTCAAGGTTAGGATGGCTACGGTACGATGTCTGGAGAAATCAGCGGTGTGCGCAAAAGAATCCGTGAAAAATTCCCTATGGCTAATTACTTTCACTGCGCCAGCCACAGACTTAATTTGGTGATCAACGATTTAAGTGGGGTACCACAGATTAGAAACATTGTAGCAACTGTTAAAGAAGTCACTGAAATTTTTAGTGAAAATTCACAAAGAAGGGCAGTTGTAGGGTCTTTACAAAAGTTGTGTGAAACAAGGTGGACAGAAAAATATAAATCGATCAGGAAGTTTCACTAAAAGTTTGTTGAAATTGTTGAAGGACTTCATGCACTTTCAAATGAAGGAAACAGAAACATGAAACAGAAAGCGTTTCAACTTTATTCCGCAGTGACGTCAACCATTTTTATTGTATGTTTGGAGATGATAGCCAAATACTCGGCAAAACTAGAAATAGTAGCTGAGATATTATAAGATGTAGAAGTTGACTTAATGGCAGTTGCAAAGCACATTGACAGGTTGTTAATGTGTTTGATGCTGACAGGAAAATTGAAGAAAATGAATTCCAAGTTATGAAGAAAAACGTTGAAAAGACAGCTGAAGATTTAAGGCTTACATTGACTAGACCTCCTGTGACCAAAAGGCAATGTCACCGTTGTATTGTACCCTTCGAAAATACAGGAGACTACTACAGAAGATCTGTTTTCATACCCTATTTGGACTCCTTTATTCAAGCTTTAAGTAAGAGATTTTCCAAGAAAAACCAGGCATCATTCGAACTTTTTAACCTCCACCCAAAAAACTATGAAAACACTGACAAGAAAACAGTATGAGCACTCCTTGAATGTTATATTTGCTAGTTATAGCATTCTTCTAGACAACTTTATGGCAGTAGGACACTTTTGGTACGATTTCTGGACTCGTGACAATGCGAGTGCTGAAACTTTGAGCAAGAGCCGCTTGGTAGAACTGCTGAACCACAATCATGCCTTCTCCTTGCTCAATGTCAACAAAACAATCCAGATAGCAATTAGTCTGCCTCCAACAACTTGCACGATTGAAAGGTCTTTTAGGTAACTATTCTATTTTTTTTTCTTTAAGGTAACATGTGCTATACTAAGTATATTTATTATTATTATTTATTATTCTAAAATTCTGTGGCTCACATTTTGTTACAATCAAGTTTAAGACTATACTTATTGACAGTGGACATAACTTTTACTGGTTTCAGCACTTTGAGACATGTAAAGACTTGGGTACGAAGCTCAATGGCGAATTCCAGACTTAGTGGACTGTGCTTGTTGTCAGTTCATAGGGATTTGATTAAGAAAACAAAAGAAGAACTTGTACAAATATCCATTGACTTGTTTGTCATGGCAAAAAGGAGAACTCAGTTTTTGTTTAAGTAAAAAGAATGCGTAGTAAGTAGTTTGTATTGTGTTCATTAAATAAATAGTTCATGGCCATGGCACTGAATTTTGATTGCGTACTTATTTCTTCATTCTATGCTGGTTACAGATATACATCCATAATCTTTCTTTTAGTGTACAAATATGTTAAAAACCCGTTTTCTAGGCTTTATTTTTTTTTAAATTCATACCCTCGCCTCAGAACACAGAACTCCCGATAGTACTTGCCCCCCATGGAAAAATTTTCTGGCGGCGCCCTTGATGTCCTAAGAAAAGATAGATGGAATAGAGGAAGACCTCATAAAAATGGGAGTAAGAAAATGGCGGAGGAGAGCTCCACACAGAGGGAATCGGGCCGCAATCATGAAGGAAGCCTAGGTTCTTCAGGAACTGTAGTTACAGAACAAAAAGAATAAGACAGACAGACAAAAAATAAAGAAGCTAGAATAATTTCCGTTTCTCTAAACAGACCCAAACACTGAACAACAAGGACCATATGCAACATACATATCCACCTGTTCGTAAGGAATTGCCGAAAC